>JAPZEB010000003.1:29221514-29232076 GCA_029783705.1 Chaetodon striatus | reverse complement strand
CCTCGTTCTGTGGACGATAAACCAGGTGCAGACTTCCATCTGTGTCACCGCTGATGAGGAAATACAGCCAGTGCTGGGCGGAGCAGTGATTGACAGCCCTGCCCACATTCAAGAGGACTGTTTGCAGTGGAAACGCGATATGGACCTAGAGTCTAGGTACTGTGTCTAAAGGGTTCCTTTTGGTTCCAAAGGTACCACACTGAAAACATTTGGTGGAAACGGGTTTAAAGTGACTTGAGATTTGTGTGACTGTACAACTGTGATAATACCAGCCCTCCTCACACAGGAGACGTCCTTCATATTCAAACTCACCAGAAAAGCCACAGTTTCATTATTATGTATGGATTCCTTCATTCATCTTGTTCTGTCACCCCTGCCTTCACTGAATCTGTGCAACATTACAACTCAATGACAAAATCTCTACAAAAAAATCCACCCTAAGTAGAGGAAAATTAAAACAGCAGTCGACAACACAATTGGCAGCAGACAGAATATTAAATACAGAACGCTGGAGTTAATTTTTCCGTCGAGGCAACATTCAGAAGTGCTGACATAGTGATGTCCATGACATCCGTCATCAGGATGTGCGGGAGGGATAAAGCTCTGCTCTACAGGAAGAAGGACAAATGCTAATTCTGCCGGGATTTCACTACATTATCAATGAATTATTAATGACTCTGGATTCGCTATCGGTGGAGAGTATAAGAATACCGTTTTCATACACAGGAACTGTCTCGCTGAGCTTAATGATAAGTAATTAATCAATGTCAAGGCATATCAGGTATGAGAAGGGTATTGGCACGCTGAATCCTTCGAGAGAGCAGTTGTCTCTTATCAGGTGGTCGCACATAGTGTTCAGCTGAGATCTCTATAGGTAATGGAGTGTAACCTGAAGTCCAACAGGAAGTGGAGTGACTGGGTGTTTCCAGTAGCACTGATTTAAGGATTGAAAATGTTTAAGCATATAAATCAAAACTGGACAGTATTTTATTTATAGACATTTGTATGTTTCAAACATACCATACCATCATTTCTAAAGTGATGCAATATATGAGCTGACTTTGTCATCAGGAGGTGGAGGGGATGGTGGATGGCCTGACAAGCTGCAGAGCACTGTTTGTGACCAACAAACAACAAAACCAGTTGTTTTTTTGTGAGTAATTGCTGAGTATCCAGCAACTGTACAGCCACGAAACGTGGGTGTTTTTGAGCGACCTGTCGCTGTGCTACCACCAGGATCATGCCACAAAAAGCTTTTTTGTTTTTCCTGCCAAGATAGTGTTACAAGAAACGGTTGTTTTTTGCCAAGATATTGCAGCTTTACGAAAAGAGCTTGTTTTTTATTGCTGTAGAGATTTTCCCATTTATCAGACAGGACATTAACATAAGCAAAAATTTCAAAGTACAAACGTACTTAAATACAGAGAGAAGTGGAAGAAAAAGAAAGAAACAGACGAGTCACATAACAAAAAAGAAAAAAAAAAGACATGGATCATAGTGGTGGTGAAGATTCTCAGTCGTCCAGGTCATGGTAATCTGAAGTGCTATATCATAGCAAACAGGACGGGCTTTAGTTTCTTGACAAAGCCTTCTTGAAGAAATGTGAGCTCAACAACTCTAAGAGTTCACACCCACACAGAGTTTAAAGCCTGCGACTCTGCACCAGTCCGTTTAAATTGAAGAGGCCTCTTCGAGAAACTCAAGCAAGTCCAGTTGCCCACGATACAGCACTTAAGGTGGATCATAATGCATTAAGTAAATATAGAACAGACCACCTGTAGAGGTATAAGTTCATAGTTCCAGGCCAGGTAGACTATTCACATATTTTATTAATGGATACAAGTTTTGTAAAATCTCTTAATGGAACTGTTGAGGGTGCATCTGATTTTCCAGCTCAATGTTCTGCATCACATCTTTGATCCACCGGCTGTGTGATGGAGGGGTTACATCCTTCCATTTAAACAGAACTGGACGTCGAGCAAAGTGCTCGCTTTTTATCAAGAAATCACTGTGTTTCCAGCTGGGATGGTGCCACGAAAAACCTTTGTTGTGTTGCAGACACATTGCTATGATTCACACCACAAGAGTGTTATGAAAAGTGCTTGTGTTTTACTGAGAGATCCCTACAGTGTGTTTCCAGTGAGATTGTGCCACCAAAACTGAGTATTTTAAGATTTAATCCAACCACACATTAACCACAATATTGGGACAAAAGTGTCAATGTATCCGCGACATAACTTACAAATGTAACCAGGGTTTGCAGAAATTATAACACCAACATTGATTCTGCCAACTGGGTTGGTAACTCTAAGAAAAGCAGGTCCTAACCACACTGAGGTGGGACTTAAGTGGTCAGCTGCACTTAATAAGGTCAAAAACAAACTCCAAGTCCAACTGAAACCATTCAAACTGAAAACAACATAACTAAGACAAAAAGAAGAGTACGCGATCAAAGCGTATGTAGAGTTCGGAGTCACTGCAAGCCAATCACATCAGCCTCAAACAGTGACGAAAGGTAGTAACCACTGGCCCCAGGTGCCTTGCAAAAGCACTGCCTGCACCATCTTTATTTACGCCCCTGGCTTTAAACTATTTCCATCCCCTTGTATGGAATTTTGAGAGAACTACAATTTCGGATAAAACTAGTCAATACTCTACATATCATATCGGCCTTTCCCTTTAAACCGGAGATGATAAGGGTGAGCTGGCGTGACCTCTTTGAGGCAGCTCCTCACTTAAACTTAATGCAGCTTCTTAGAAAAGCCATTATGCTGTAATTCTCTATGAGTCACAGTGACTCAAACACTGAGTCAAATAATTGCACCAGATGAAATTATGTAACTTCCAGCAGCGTACCTTTATGTTGGAGAGGTTGCCATAGTTATTATCGGCTCTCTGGGGGCTTAGCAGATCTGTGAGCAAACTTCCTGTGTCCCAGTAAAATCCGTCCTGCTGCTCAGGACATTAAGTTCCAACTTGTTTGAGAATGCCACATCATTCTGCTCGCCTCACCTCCTTCACGCAAATGCTAATGAAATCTGGAGCTTAGCTGTGTCACCCCGGCAACCATGTCCCAGATGTGCTCCTTCTCTTTCCTTAAAGGAGCGAGAGTCACCCACACGGAAACGACTGTGAGGTATTTCTCCTGACAGGAGAGGACAAACAGTGCTAAACAAACACTGCATTAGACCCTCTCCTTACCTGTGAGCAGCAGATATAATGTACACAAATGATTCCTGCCACAGCGCCCGTGGGAGATCCACAGCAATTCCAACTTAAATTGACATTTTGAATGGCGGTGGGGGTGCGTGGCTGTGTATGCGAGTGTCTCTGTGCACATTTATGTGTCTGTGGATCCATGTTTGTTTGTTTTATGTGTTTGTATCTACCTTCCAGATTGCATACATTCTCTTGATTCACACTGCTTTTCCAGCGCGGACGTAAATGTGCTGCTCTCCGTCCATCTATCAGGCGGCTGATTAGATCAAGTGTCAGCGCCTAAACCGATTACTCTGGCAAGAGGCAAGCAACAAAGCAATAACACACTCCCAGCCTCAATCTGTTGCTTTTAACTTCATTTCAAAGACACACTCACTTTCACTTTCAATATCTGTACCGGCATCACCGTTCCGCTAAAAAGCAACGGGGCCTTTCATCGGATGGATCGTCTTGCAACAGCTCACTCAACGCTGCATCACAGAGGGAGACACTCACAAATATCTTTACCAAAAGACATGTTCTTTACCTTTAAAAAAGAAAACTGTTGCAATGGATCAGCATTTAGGGCTTTTCTATCAGCACTTTGGCCGCACCAGGTCAAACCATGACACGTTGTTGAACATGCCAACAGCATGCATGAAAAGCTGACTGTGTCATTAGAAAATCAAATCTGAAAAGTTTTTTCATGTCTTTTCTCTTGTGACATTCAGATCCCTCGTCCATCCCAACAGACACATTAAAATGAACAAATATCCTGAGTATAAGCTACAAATCTTTTATATGATATTTTGACATGCGTCAGTAGCGTAACATCTCATGTTGACTTTAAACACAGTTTAAACACCCATCATGTGTGTCAACAGTGTAACTCATGAATTAAAATGTGCCTTACTTTGCTCCTTGCTTCAGGGTCGGCCATGTGTGCTGAAAAAAGGGGGCGTGGCCCTACTGCTGTCCATTTTAAATGATGTGGAACACTGTGATTGGCTTGAAGACATCCAATCAAATAAGTCTGTGCATTTGGGTGGAGTCAGATAAAGGTAATCATAGATATAGACATCCTAGAGAAGTTTTGTCCTCTGGTGTGATTGGGGAATCTGACTGACTTGTACAGACGATTTAAATCAATGACCTCACAGGGCTATCAGCGTGCACATAAAAAGAGTCTACTCAAAGTTATGAAAGGCCTCGGACATCAGTCAGTCTCCAGCAATAAGCAATGCATTTACAATATAAATCTGAGTAACACAAAGTTTTTTTTAGCGATGTAGAGAACGATTTGTTAAAATATACTTAAAATAAATTTTTTTAAGTAGTAGACGGCAGATGAGACAGAGAGGGGAGAAGACAAACGATAAAAAATAAAAGAGGCCGTAACAATATGCAGCATGACAGCATTTTGTTGCTGCCTCCTTTGCAATATGGAGCACGAGCTAGTTTAATTAATAAATTTGTTTCCCCTCCTGCCCACATATAAAGCACCATATGGCGCACAGTGACCACTGCCATTTTTCTCTTTCTGGTGAAATGAACACACGGAAGAGTTTCCTGCAGTCACCTGCCAAAAACAAAAAGAAGAGGAGGAGATGAAGGAGACGAAGGAGCAGGAGCTAATTTACTTGGCTTGTGGTAATTTGTGAGTCAAGACAATTACTCATTAAGTCATTATCGACTGAAAAACTTGCTCTCCATCCCTATCACATCTGCTCTTCATCAATACACCGCTCTCCACCTCGGCTGCATTAAAAACATTATCACAATGCACTGACATTTTGTTTTTAGTTTTTATTTCTGGAGCAGGTTCAAAGAAAAAGTGCATAAAGCAGATGCACGGAGAGTCAGTGATGGAGTCAGAGCCTCCCTGCAGAGAGCTTCTCTAATTGGCTTCGCGCTCTCCAAGACAAATCAAAACGGCTGATAATTGGACCAGCAGGGGGTGGGCGGGGGGTCAAGGCGGACGTTGCTTTGCTTCATGGGATTGTTCTGTAATTCAGTTTTCTTTCCTACTTGTGGTCTCTCTCTTATGAGTGATGTCCACCTGTTATCTGCTGTCCTCTGTTTCCTCACAACCTGCCTCTTGTGTCTCAGCTACAATAACGTGCTCGTGCAGGCTGAGTGTGAAATGAGCTCATTGTATATTAGCAAAAACATCATTTTGCAGATGTTTCATCACAGCGTGACTGCAGACATCAGGCTGTTTTTCCTTAATTACTGCCTCTCCCTTAAAACTTTGTGACCTAAGAGGGGATGCTGGTATATGAAGTGGAGACTGGGTGAAGTGACAACAGTGTGTAAAGCTGCAGAGACAGAGACGGAAGTGACTGAGCCTTTAGTACAGCTGACGGTATCATACACTACCCCAGGGAGCAGCATCATGTTCCCGACTTAGAGAAATATAAATATATAACAAAAACCAACCAGGCCTCAAAAGCAGTGAGTCATGGTCCAGAGCTGGGTCTCGGGTCCATTTTGAATGGACTGCAAGTGACTCTCAAACTCTCAGGTTTGTGAAAAACAAAATTTTAAGTACAATGAATTTCAGGCACAGAGCTTTTATTTCCTGCTGTGGATTGAGTGACTTACGGACACTTGACAGACCAACACATTTTCACTGTGACCTCGTCACATACTGACGTTTGGTCATAGACTTTCCACGTCCACATACAACGTGCAAGGTATCCTGGATGCGTTGGTTGATGTCCTGGAACGCCGTGTCAACTTCAGCCTGTGACATGTATTGTCTGTTTTCAAAATACACTTCAGTGTTCACAGGAAATGTACAGTTTGCATACAGTCTCTTTCCAAATAAACGTAATACAACAATGCAAACTGACTTATTTTTTGCCTTCAACAACACATGCACGTGGTAACGTTTGGCCTCCCAAGTGAGTTGTTGTGGTTGTTGTGGTTGTGGTTACACAAGCGCCTCTCTTTCCGCTGAAATTCAGCGGATCGGGCCTATCTGCCGTCTACAACAACCGTCAAATGGTGTTCAGATTTACCTGATCTGTGCACTGCAGGCAGACACCAGTGTGGTAATGGCGTACACCCACTGCTTAACAACATCTTGACAGTGGTGTTAGTCCTGCCTGCTGTGCTGATTGGTTTACTGAGCCCCCTGCTGCACTTATTGGTTGTTTTTTTATATCAGCCGAGAGACCACTGTTTCATGTCACAATGCCAGATGAATCAGTCACCTGAAACTTGGTGGAGTCGGTAGATTCAAAGGTCTGTCTGTAGAGCCCAGTCTGACTCCGAAGACGTCGAAATCCGGCGCCTGGGCAGTGACTTGAGGCGTCAGACACTGACGACAATACGACCTTTAATGTCGGCTGGTCCCTTTATAGTTTAACGGTGCTTGGTGGCATCAGGGGCAAACATGACGGGACAAGAACGAAAGTTAAGGCAGCAAAAGTCTGAGTAGGGTGGGCGTGAAGGGTGGTGGACGGGTCCAACAACCACTGACTTTCACCCAGGAGAGTGTTCGCGTCTCGTAAGACTGTAAAGCCTAACCACGCGCATTTGCTGTTGGAGGAGAAATAAAGTTAATTTGCGTTGTTGTACTGACGTAGTGCTTTTATTTTGAAAGCGACTGTATGTAAACTGTGCAGTTCCTGTTAAAACAGAAGTGTGTTCTCAAAGAAGATAATGCATGTCACAGGCTGAAGTTCCAGAGAGTCCAGAATGTTCACCCACACACTCAGGGTACCTTGCACGTTGAATCTGGTCATGGAAAGTCTATAACCAAACGTCGATATGCGACGAGGTCGGAGTGAGAATGTGTTGGTCTGTACCCGGGCAAAGAGCACTGACACCCAACTTGTAAAGGATTATTTAAGGCAACGTGTTTCTAATATAAATACAGCAGGCTTAATTGTGAAAACACGGAGCTGCTGCAGTGGTGAAATAACTTTTTGTTTTGGCAGCAAGATTCAGAGCCATAATCTTCCTCAACACCGCAGGCAACATTAAATACGATCCTTAAAACTTGCAGCTGCTACTTACTTCTGTGGATATCACTTTCAGTAATCATAAATGGTGTTGCGTGTCTGCGGTGAGTTTTTTAAAGAGCAGTTAAACTATGATCAGGATGGTATGCTGTCACCAGCACGGATTTGAGAGGAAAAAGACTGTCATAATGAACAGCTGTCTGACAGGAAGACAATATATTCCTTCACACAACTAACAAAATCTCTGTCAGAGTTGAAGGGCTCAGTCCCATGATGCTCAGACGGAGGCAGGGCACACAAATTAATTGCTCTTTCGAGACTTCACGCCGGCTTTCTGCAATTAACTTCACCTACGTCTGGGTGCGACTTGAGCTGCTATATGATCTGGGGTGTAGACAATAAGATTAGCTGCAGTCACAGCCAGGTCAGGCCAGGCCGACTCACATCTGCTCTGCACATCCAGATTTATGGTTTAGAAATTAAGGCTTTCCATACTAAGCCCCTAAAGACACACTGGGGAGAGTTTCAGGGTCTATTTCTCTCAGTAGAATAAAGTCAAGCCTCAGTTCAGCTTCATCAACTGGTTTCTTATTACAATTCAGTCCGGCTTTGGGTAAGCATTAAAAAAAAAAACATTAGTAAACTGGAATAAATGAAAGACGTGAACTAAACAGGACTGAAATTAAAACACTTCCCTGCAAAGTCAACTTGATTAAAAAACTCCATATTTTTTCCACCTCTGCCGGAGCTTTAACATGCATGGTGTTTCACATATGTGATTTATAAGAAAATGTATTTCCTGTTAACACAGTTTGCACACCATGAATCAACACAGGCCCCGCTAACACTTATTTGACAACCAAATCCCCATATTCATTACCCTCCCGGAGCCTAATGGTAATGAGAAATAGTTTCAGACCTTCCTCCAACTTATTCAATTCTTCGTGTAAATACACCGCAGGCCAGGGAGCGGAGCGCGAGCAAGCCTAGCATAACTGGCAGCCTGAGCACATAATCCCAACTACAACATGGCACAAAGCAGGGAGGAGGAGAGAGGGAGGAAGAGGAGGAAACACTGAAAATGGGATAAAAAACAAAGCAGAGACAGCAGAGGTGAGGGGAGGAGACAAAAAGGAAGGAGCAAACATGAAGGAGAGGAGATAATTTAGAGGTGACAGGAAGTAAAAAGGCAAAATGGGAAATGGGTTTTAGGGTGTGTAATTGACAAAGCCGTCATTAAATTGGCAAATTAGCTTGTTAAACTCGATGGTGATGTAAAATGTGTGCTGCTCATTTGTGTGTTTCACCTTTGTGGCCACTTCAAATTGACCTCACAAGAAATACAGCCCCTTTTACAAGCAACATTCAACATCCAGTATATGATGTCAACTGTTAAAGATCCAGTGGCAGATTTAAGGGCATCTATTGGCAGAAACACCACATAATATTCTCATAACTAAGTTTTCATTAGTTTATAATCACCTGAAGAAAGAATAATTTTCATTATCTCCGAACGAGACATTTATATCTGCGTACAAAGCAGGTCCTCGTCCACAGAGACCACCATGTTCTTTCCACAGTGGCCCAGAATGGACAAACCAAACACTGGGTCTAGACTGGGCCATTTCTGTTTGTGTTTTTGTGTTGCGTTGGCTACCTTAGCTCTCCTACATGCTTGACATACGGGACAAGTTCCAGTTTTGAAACCTCACTGCTTTGAGCTGCCAGGGGAGTCAGTGACAGCCAGGGCTGGAAATTAGCAGCAGCCAGCAGCCAAGTGTTGGTAAAATATGCAAGTGGTTGGTAGATCTCGGGACCCACCAGCCAAAGTGGCAGGTGGACAAGAAAGTTAATTTCCAACCCTGGCAACAGCACCGAAACGGTGTTTGTATAAACAGGACAGCCAGCAGGATTGGACGATGGATGGGATGGGTGCGATGTTCTGACAACATGCTATGTGTGTAACCCACCATGGCAGATTTAAGAAGTACCTATTAGCAGTTAGTGGCTAACTCGAAGAAGAAGTACAGCCGCCATAACTATCCTCAACTTAAACAGTGAGATAGGAGAGCTCCTTTCTCTTTGAGCAGAGGACGAGATCAGCCACGATATAACAGGAAAGGGAAATGAATGTTATTGCCATGTCATCCTCGTCACGCCTCTTTTAATTCCATGCTGGAGCGGAAAGATGCCACCGTTGTTTTGCTCTGTGTAAAAATGTACCAATAAAGACAGGACTTTGTGGTGACTCTCTTTACAGCTCTGTGTTAAAAGCTTATGGGTCAGAGTCTGGGCCGTGAATGCCTTCACTTAGGTCTCAACATGGAAGTGGCTGAAAAGGCTGCTAGCACCTAACAGTGCTAACAAAGGCAACAGTGCTGACAGAGCTAATGGTGTCCATTTTGAGGGGAATCCTCAGGGAGGACTCTGTGTCTCTGCCACACTGTCCTGCCATTGTGGGTGAGGACAGCATTATCAGCAGCAACTGCTGTGTGAGCACAGTGCAGAGCAGCGGCATTTTGCTAGCCACACACAGGAACTCACATGCACGAACATTATGGATATATAACAGCTAGATACAGTGCTGGAGGTGGGGCCCTGTTCATTCCTGTGGAAGTTGCTTGGTGGCACAAAAGCCAAAGAAATGTGACTTTCAGGTATAAAATAACCCAGATCTTCTGTACCATTGGGCCCAAAGAGCAGGCGCAGCAGAGACTCCCGCTAGCCAGGCAGCACTTCTGGTTAAGCTACTAACTTGAATGGGGGTGAAATGATTGAATCGCTCGGCTCCTCTAGACATTCAAAATGTTGTTGGACTGACTGGATCAAATCCCCACAGTGAAACGAGTCATTTCACAGAGGTTGTGCCACTTAAAAAAATCTATCTACTGATTTACAGACATCTCTTTCAAAATGTACGTCTATGGTGAAAAGCTGTTTGGGCCCAATGTCATCACGTGATCACGACATTGTCATGGTTTGGCCACTCTGTCAAACTGGTCTCAAGGCCAGGCGCTGTTTCTGCTCAACGTTAGATACAGAGCCTTCTGTCCGTACTCTGCATTCATTTCATCTGCACGTTTTCCGAAGCTTACGGATACAGACCAAATGGAGCACGACCATCAGAGATCATGGAGGCAGTGTAGCATCGTGCAGGCAAGATACAACTGTAGAAGATGACAAAGCAAATTAAATAATGGTGGAACAGAACAACTTGGTAATACAGAGAAAAGAATTCCTCGTCCACATATCTATATGTATACAATGGCTGCACAGACCACCACCGTCCACAACACTGCCTCTGTTTCAAAGGTACAATATTACAACATCCTCCACCATCGCCTCATTTGTTGTTGTGTGAAACTTTTTCTTCCACCCTATAGTGCCATCTGT
>JAPZEB010000003.1:29179836-29199244 GCA_029783705.1 Chaetodon striatus | reverse complement strand
TGTGTGTTTAATGTGTGTTTTGAATCAACTAAACTTTACAGCACTTCACAGAAACCTCTGCGGCCAACTGGTGCTCTGGAGGTGTAACTGCAGAGTGACACAGAGACACCATAGCACAAATATAAATGCTCACAACGGCGTGGGCTCTGCATAGAGCTTTCGCACAAGTATAAATCCACCTTAATGAGCCTCAGCTGGACTCTCTCAGCTTCGTTTTTAACTCAGTTGCATATGAACTCTAACGTATGCTGATACACCAACAATTACCATGTTAACATGTTAAGTTGTACCATGTAAAGTTTAGCTTGTTAGCATAACAATGTTTAGCACTGACTCATGGCACAGATAAAACTGAATGAAGCGCTGCGATTTGTTTTAGAGCATGTATCTCAAAACAAAACTGTCTGTTGTTGTTGAAGGAAAAGTCATTGGACACTGGAAGTGGGCAGAATTAATCCCTTGGAGACCGTGAATGTCTGCACCAAAAGTCGTGCTGTCGAGATATTCCATATTGGACTAAAGTGTTGGACCCGAGGACGGCTGTTCTTTAGACTGATAACCTCACTAAAACTTGTTGGCACATGCCCAAACATCTGTAAGTGTGTTTTTTTTCATGCTAATCAACCTCCTAGATATTCAGAAAAGGGTCTGTGTGTGTGTGTTAAATAGAAATGCATAAAAAAATCACAACAGCAGGACCGTACTCAACCAAACATGGCTCTGAGGTGTCTTGTGTTGCAGAAACCAGCTTGCACTTGGGCTGAAACTAAAGAGCGAGTGAGGAATGAGCACGCATGGCACCAAGCGTCCCGCTGAGACTCCATTGACACCGAATCTCTGCCAGCTCCTGGTGTGAGAAAGCTAGACAATAAACAGGATGCGGTTGGGGTGAAGTTTTAAGCCGTAAAGCCGTTTGACTATCTACCAGTTGAAAAGCCGAGAGAGGAAAAGCATTCTGCATCAAACTGCCTGGAAACACATCCAGTCTGAGTTGAAGTTGCTGTGAGTCAGACCAGACTGAGAGCGGCACTCCATCTGTGATTGACAGGCAGAAAAAGAAAAGCGTCTCTTTTAATGACGCAGCTCGGATTAAATTTTCTTCAGGGAAATGAGTCATTAGCTCACAAAGGTGAGGGAGTAGCTTTCTGGAAGTGATACAAAAGGGATTTTAAGTACGTTGGCGAGGTCAGAAGTGCACGGCAGTAGCACCAAAATCAAATCATGGAACCACATCAGCTGTTTGTTCCTAGATCTGAGCTGGCATGAGACTCGAGTGGAGATACACTGACCCCACTCTTTCTCTACTTAATGAATCTATTCATTCTTCATTGACATGAGTTAAAAACAAGTTTGATCTTATAAATCTCAACATTAAGTGTAAAGGGAGAAATAATGTTAAGTGCAACTGGACAAAAACAGTGAGTCAATAGGAAAATATCGTGTGGTTTGCTGTGAGTAAGAATTACAAGTGGCTTTACAGTTCTCGCAATTTTGTGTTTTGCCTGAAAACACATCACAAAGTCTCGCTGGCAGCTCTGTGTTGTCAATATGTGCTCTGCTCTGACTGTAAAACATGTGTGTGTGTGTCGGTGTAAACCAGGGATACTCAACTCGCTTTGCACAGGGGCCACTTCTGCAAAATGATGGCATTTCAAGGATTTGTGGACCTCTCTCTGGGAGCTCGGGGCATCCTCCCCTGGCATTTTCTTTAGATAAACAAGCTCTATCGTGATGTTTTTAATGCATTTAGGCATCTCATTTACATTAGAAAAGCAGTGTCAATCAAGTGGTTTTTCTTTGGGTGAATTAAGAAATGGTCAGTGCGCCACCTGGCACCCAATTACGGGCTGTAAGTTGGGTATCACCAGGCCAGACATTAGGAAATATGGGCGAGGGGACAGCATGTTTCCACAGGGGGGGATAATTATATATACCACTATTTTTATACTTCCTGTGAATATAATCCAATTAATCATATTTCCACATGTATTATGTATCTACTCTGTGTTAAGACATTTTATTTCGAAAAGCAGAGGCAGTTACATGTGTGTGTGTGTCCTGGGCTGAAAAAAAATGCCCTACAATAAATGATTATAGGAAAGTGAAATCAAACATTGATTGAAGACATAACTGCAATGTTTCCAATTACGATTTGTTCACTCATAATCATGAGGTAAAACATGTTGCGCTGTGGGCGTCTTTCACAACAGGATTGCGCTGAGGGTCTGATCTCTGACCACTCAACGCAGGTTGGACACACAGGTCTCCAGAGTGTTAGCATGAGCTAATTAGCAGCAGCGGCTTACATCCAACAGCAAGCTTTTAAAAGGCTCGACTCTGTTGTTAAACTTAATAATGACCACGGCCAATGTTGGCCATTAGAAGCGGCTGGAAAAATGCATACTGGTGCATCCCTTATAGTAATGTTTTCGCAAAAATGCATGTGTTTGGGAAGTACTGAGCAAATGAGACTTGGATTATACTGCATGAGTTGTGTGAGTGTTTGTAAATAGATATTGAACCCCTACGACTTCAAATCATCAAGATTTCTCTCAGTTATTGGATTCCTCGTTCACCGTGGGGGCATGTGACAAAAAGTTTTCTTCCTGAGTTCAACACAACGTGGGGTGAGTGACTGATGATCATTTAGGTTTAAGTATTCCTTTAAGGTCTGGAAGGACTTATTAAGAGCAGGATCGCTGCCAATCCTGATCCAGTGTATCGGATTGGTGCATCACCAGGCTAAAAAAAAAAAGTGAGGAAACGCCCACTCCTTTAACAACTTTTATAAAGTGAGGACTAAATCTGCTTGGTGGCAAACGGTGTAGGACTGTTTATATCCAGAGCAACTCCCCAGCTATAAATGCATTTGACTGAATAAGCGTGAAGCAGGGAATGGCACAAAAAGGAGCAAGTGTGCTCAGTCAACCAACTCTGGATAAATAAAGGCAGGAAAGTAAAGTTAAGAGAACAGACAGGATACTCTCTCCCTCTCCCTCCAAAAGATACAGCACAATAAATTATGTTTCTACCTCTGCAACTCCTCTGCATTCCCCCCCTGACTCTATCTCACACTCACATAAACACACACGCAGATGCAGACGCAGACGCACACACAAACACAAGCAGGGAAAGAGATAGCGGTAGACACTCTTATCTGGAAACATTGGCAGCTCATAATGAGAGTGACTTCCTCTGCAGCCAGTGGTTGAGTGGTGCTGACAGCCTCTCAGCGCTGCGTGTCAGCACAGGGGGATTTGAAGCGCTGCCTTGGCTTGACAGCCGGGCCACGCACTTACAGATGTTTTCACACTCGCAACGCACGCACATATATGCACACACCGCCGCCACTGCGCTTCAAGGTTGACTTGAGTTGTAGGAGGGAAGAGGACAAGATGTGTTTGAAGTCTTGACACATGGAAAAGACACAATATTGAGCTTTGGTGTATTGGGGCTTATGAGTGGTGAGTGGGTGATACACAGAGAGCTGCTGCCGCTGCACCAGCCAACTGGGAGGAGGACGGAGCTTAAGGAGAGAGTTTAAGCCAAGCAGACATCAATACACACCGACGGGGAGAAAAAAATTCATTACAAGCCAGAGAGCACTTTCTGATTACTGCATAGCTTCCTGTAGAAAATTTAAAACACGAAGAAGTTGGAGATAAAGAGCTCCAACACCCAACATCTGTCTAGATTAGTGAGTCTAAGTAAGTTACTGAAGCCTTTGACATGTAAGGACAGGAGGAAGACAGGGAGGGGAAACAGTTTAGACAAATATATAAACTCTGTCTATTGCAATGCATCATACTGTCCTGTAAATCTCAAACACTGTCCTGTTTGCTCTAAAGTTTGTCAAGTACAGACGGTGGTTTAAGATAAGTGCTAAATGCTATATTATCACTTCAAAACTGCCAAACAACTGTAAAAGGTCAGTCCGCAGGCCAGAGCCAAAATGATATGTTGTATAAACTCATCTTTATTCATAGGTCGCACCTCCTGGAATCTGTGATGTTCTTATCCGTCTTCACCCACTGCCACCCCGTCATTTACCCACAGCTGCTGTATTTACCTTAAGTCACTTTTGGCTGCGGCCCAGCCTGTCTATTACAGTCCGTGCCACTTCTCTTTTTTCTTGCGCCGTGTCATATTTCTCTCGCCCCCCCGACGCACTTGTGCTAAACGACAATTGGCTCGTGCATCAGAATGGTCTCTTATCTGCAAACAGTGCAATCATGAGCCGTAATCTTTGTGGCAGTGTGCCAGAAATGTTTGAGACAAGTTCAAATCGCCTGTAACGGCCGTGCTCACAGTCACACAAAAGGTTGGATGATACCCGTACTCAGCCACAACATCACCACATGTTCAGCTACCTTTCATTTGCAGTCTCTTAAAATACACACAACAACAGCTTGTGTGACAACACACTGTTTTCTGTATCAGTGGTTCCCAACTGGTCCAGCCCCAGGGTCCAGATCTCTCCTCAGTCATTAGTTCAAGGTTCACACAGTTAAATATATTAAGCGTCATACTTGTGTTTGGACACGTCAGCGAGGTAGTAGCTGTCTGTCACTCACTCTACAGCAGGAAACACTACTTCAAGATAAAAGCTCTGTGCCAGAAATTTAATGTACTTAAAAGGTAAAATGTTTTTTAAAAACATAAAATGTTTGCGAGTCACATGGACATGCGATCCATTCAGAATGGACACGCGACCCACTTCTGGACCGTGACCCACCAGTTGGGAACCACTGCTCTAGATGAAGCACTCACATGTAGTTTACAAGGTTTAGTTTTTTCGCTATTTGCTTTTGTAAGTTATTAATTTCTTTCTCTTTGAGTTACCTGAAGTCACTTCCTGGTTGGAGCTGGGCAAAAGATGGGGCTGAGGGCGGAGCTTAGTTCTAAGCAGAGGACCATCCCACAGAACAAACCAAAAGCTGTGACATCACAGGGGGGATTAAGGGCTTCTTTAGCCCTGTTTCCTGTTTTGGTACCACACAAAAAGTGTTTGGTGGAAACAGGGCTTACATTACATACATCAGCCTGTATATATGTTCTCCCATTGTCTCATTCTGTCAGGTCTGTTTATTGAGTTAACATCTAGTTTTGTTATCCTTATTCTTCAGTAGAGATACGTTTTGTTGACCTCCTCTAAGGGCCCTATAAGTCTGATTGTGTTATCTTTAGTAATTTGCTTCGTAAAATCAATGTTTGGGGAAAATAAATCTACCTTTGTGAACTTTAAACCTGAGTTTTTTGTGCCTTGACTGCTTGTCAAGACACAAGAAATCGCCCCATTTCGCAAATGTAGACATGCTTTTTAAGTCGGGTTTACCTCAGCTGGGATTCGGCTCTAAAAGTCTGACTTCAAGAAAATAGGGAGAGCTGGGTATGTGATATGTTTTTAGATACTCAAAGTAAAGAAAAGCAAGATGACGCAGACAAAGAACAAGACAGACAAATGTAAGAAGTAGCAGATAAACGTTTAAAAGAGACAAAAGGTACCTGTAGCAGCAGTGTTCATGAATACAGTAAACACCACCCAGGCTGTGTTCATTCGTTCATTTCCTTCACCAGTTTGATTTTCCAGCAGCCTGGGTCAAATGGTGTGGCAGTAATTGCGAGTCCACTTGAATCTCAGAATAATGCTTTCTGTCTCTGTGTTGCTCCTTCCTGCATGGATCACTGACTCATAAACACGGGCAACTGGCGAGGAGCGAGGCGGCCATTTCATCTAAACTCTGCTCTCTGCTTCCTCTAAGATTATATGAACTCATGCGGTGAGATAGTAAATTATTGTTTTTTTTCTTGCTCAGCGTGATGTCTACTTTTTTTTTTTACTGATTTACAAAGCTAGCATCCTTCAGAGCTTTCCAAAAAAAAAAAAAAACACGCACATGTGCAGATATAATCACAAATATGAAAACGCACCGTGTGCAGTAAGAAAAACTTTGTGCAGCACATGTTTTGCACATGCAGGCGTACTCCTGTGTGTTTATAATGCATGTTGTATGTCCTTAACGTAAAGTACAACCAGCCCACTTTCCCACTAATAGAGAAGCAGTGGTCTCGGTGGTTCCACCGGCAGCAGAGGAACTCACTGAGCCCTTTAATGAACTGAAACAGAGACATCACAACAGGTTGCAACAGGAGCTGCTTAATAGACACGGAGAGAAAACGAAAAAGGGACTGAACACAAGGATATGTTGGAGAGGAGCAATCAACGGCCTGAATTACTAAATGGAAAGAAAATCATGAACGAACACACACGCTTCGTTACATCCTCACACACAGTGAGTCTTTACTGCCGCCACAACTGATGTGTTACATAAGTTCACACTCAGCTTCCAGATTTAAAGCTGTCATCCCTTCGTCACATGAATATATGATGGAGACTGTGACCTCTCAAAAGGAGTAAACAACGTTTCTGCCTTATCAGTAAAACATTTTTAATCCTTAACTGTGAACATCTGAGAGCTGTAAAAAAAAAACTAGATTACTGCTTCACAGCTATATTCCTCTGTGAACTGGTCACGTTGCAGTTACAGTTTACATCAGACATGGATGCTACAAACATGTTTTCTGAGGTTGCAGTGACCTTTGACTTTTGACTTTCAAACACCAAATTCTAATCTGTTAATTCTTAAGTCCAAGTGGACGTCTGTGCCAAACCTGGAGCAATGTCCTCAAGGTGTTCTTGGGATATCACATTCACAAGAATGTGACGGACGAACAACCGGAAGATTTTATGCCACAACAATCGCCAGCACAGAGGCATAAAAATCACATTTTCCATTTACGTAAACCAGCAACTTCCAAACAGCAGAGATGCTGATCAGGACAGACATGGTGGACTGCAGCAACAGACACGATAACAATCAATGTGTATTGCTGTTAAAGTTATTGGGAACCTACGGCAAGTCCTGAAAGGTGTTTCAGTACTGACATTAGGTCCAGATTTAGGCCACAGACGTCAACATTCATTCATTTATTCACTCATTTCTGTATCTGCTTATCCTGTTAGGGGTCACAGGGGTGCTGGAGCCCTTCCACTGGACAGCTCGCCAGGCTATCACAGGGCTGACACATAGAGACAGAGAGCCATTCACACTCACATTCACAGAGTCACCAATTAACCTGCATGGAGGAAGCACACGGAGCAAACCCACGCTGACACAGGGAGAACAAGAAAAGTCCGCACAGAAATCAAAATAACACATTCAAAGGATTGCTAGCTTTCTAGCTGCAGTATATCTGCTCTACTCTGCCAAAATGTTGCCTGTATTTTACTTCTCTAAAAGCACCACTGAGGAATAACCCACTCTAGACGACTGCAACAGCAGTTGCTCATTTTTTGGTGCAGGGAAGTGAGTTGCTCACACTTGACTGTGACTCACTGCACTCAACCCCAGAGGTAAAGGCACTCTGCCCCCAGTAAAGATGTGAAAATAATTAGCTAAATCAACCCAGTGGAGCTGCTGTGTGCCGCGTGCATGTGTGCGCATCTATCAGCTATGTTCAGATCAGTCAGAGTTGATTATTTAAAGGTTCAGAGTGTAAAACATAAGGGGAATTAGTGGCGACTAGCTGTGAGGACAGCAGATTACAACCAGCTGAAACTTCTCCCAGTTAGAATTCCCTAAGTGTTTGTTGTTCAGGACTTTTTACTGGGAGCCGAGTTTTCCAGAACAAACAGACCAGATGATTGAAACCAGCGAGTAAAGCAGGTCTACGTCTGAAACCAGTTAGTCAGTGTGGCCAAGACGACACCCTCCACGTCTCTCTAATGAAATCAGACTGACGCCTATGGGCGTTTCATCGGGAACAGGTGTTCAGGGCCCAACAGTGTGTGTGTGTGTCTGTGCGTCTGTGCGCTGTATGTATGGGTGTCAGCGGAGATTAGTCCCTTGAGTCAGTGACATAGGGTCGATTATGGAATTACAGGATCATGGTGGCTGCCTATTGTTCCTATAGCCTGGGATCACTGAGTCGTACAGACACGTCCAGAGAGCCTCCTGAAATAGGGGCCTGACCACGGACCGCTGACTCGGATCATAAGTGGTTCACAAACTGGTGTCTGAGGACCTGAGAGCATTCCACTAAGGGAAAACAATTTCACTATGAGACAGGAGGAAAGTTACCATTAATATTTTATCTTTCAGCATCAAACTAAAGATATGTAAAGACAGAGAAAAACATGCTCAGAGGAGATGTGCATGTGATATAGAGGACGTCCTATGGAAAAACAATGAGAGAATACTGTACTGTAATATCACTCCTATCCCTTATTTAAAGTTCAGTGTGAAACAAGACCTGCATTTGCATATTTTAATATGAGAATCCCCAGAGAGCACTTTTCATATTGCTCCCATTTCAAACTGTGTATGTTTTTGTGGCTTTTCTGTGTAAATTTCTCGACCTCCTCTCACTTGAGTGCGCCGCGCCGTAGACCTGACACGTACGAGGCCGTCTGAGTGATCAAAAACACGCTCTAAGCTCTAATCATTTCTGCCTCGATCCTTCTCCTGTCACCTTGCCCTTTAATTTCCACAAAAAGAGCAGAGCAGACGGAGTGATCTCATGCTTTCTCTGTCTGCGCTCCCCGTCCGCTTAGCCTTACCCTGCTATTCACTGATTAACCCTCACCCCTGCAGCCCTCTCCCCTCACCCCTCCGTCCCCAGCTCCTGCTCTACAAGTCTCCGCTTATGACCAGATGCTGTTCTTCTTCTAAATTTATCTCAGCCCGGTCGGCACAAGAAAACGCTGGCATTGTACATTACTGCAAACCACGAATATGTTACACTTAAATGTTTCATACGGATCATATTGAGGTTTCTAAAGTGACATAGTATACGAGCTGACTTTGTCTTCAGGAGGTGGAGGGGACGGTGGATGGCGAGACGCCTGCCAATGTGCAGACCCCTGATTGATACCAACAAACAACAAAAATGGGTGTTTTTTTAGCAAGTCGCTCCAGCAGCTTTGTATGTGCCGAACTTGGGTGTTTTTAAGGGACCCATTTTTCCTGGGACCTGTTTTTCCAGCGGGAATAGTGCCATGAATTTGATTGATTTTTACCGAGACATTGCTGTGTTTCCTGCTGGGAGAGTGGCACGTGATAAAACATGTTTTTGATGAGACATTGCTGCTTTTCCGATCAGGATTGAGCCCCCAAAACTAGGTTTATCCAGCCAAAACATGATCTTCACCAAACCATAATATGGTGTTTTTTGTGCCTAAGCGTAACCACATGTTAGCGGCAGTGTTGCTGAAATGTAAAGTTCAACATACCTTCACATAATAATGTGCAAATGTAACATATCAGTGGTTTGCAGGAATGTAGCATGCCAATAGTTTTCTGCTGATTTGGCTGTTTATTCCTTTTTGCTGGTCTTAAGCCTGATATACACGGTGCCATTTCAAGCTGTCCCAGACGAAAGATGACCAACGTGAAAGAAACATGGCGATATCTTTTCTCGTGGCTCTAAAACGCTGGTCCTACATCACACAGTGAGAGAGGTTTAAAGACGGCTGTTATCATGGTCCTGCGATCAAACACAGCCTGGGATGAAATTCTGACCCTCCAGCTCTGACCATGATCACGTAAAGAAGGACGAAGGTGACACACAGACGCACCGCAGTGTATAGTGCCCACAAACCTTTAGGCTATTTAGTAATGTGAGCCTCTATGTTGATCTTCACAGTAGAGGAAGTAACAACCCGTGCAGCGTCCTTGTGCACTCAGTATGGGAAGCTATTGTATCGTACGCTGTAGCCTGTGATTCACTAGGCGCTGTCATCGTACAGTCTGCACACATCCAACTTGATGTTGTGCCCAAGTTTAGTAGATCCATGTCGCACAGTGTTGCTGCACTCAACTTGTAATACTGCTAAAATCTCACAGTCTGTAGGAGGCTTTTATGCTCATCACCATTTCACTCCCCTATTTGTCTCAAACATATCACTCCTCATCCACACAGAGGGATCCAATAGACTGACAGACACTGAAAAAATCATTCTCTCCATAACTCGATTTAGTGACAGACCCATGGTGATCCAGTGTTGTATCAAACAAGAAAGCTGTCAGTCAACAGAAACAGGTATTTGGACCAGCACTAGTCAATTACTTCAGTGGTCCCCGACATAAAGGTCTGGACGTCCCTCCTTTCACATAAATTTGAGGGTCACAAGATGATTGAGAAATAAAAAATAAAGAAATAATGATTTATCACTGCAAAAAAAAAAAAAGATCTCTATTCTCTCTGACATGCTTGATTATAGTCTTGCCTATGAAAACCCTTCAAATCAAACAAACAGAGAGGAAAAATGGACTCGTCTCACAGCTTGTGATCAACGGTTGTTTTAAGGGGTCACAAGATGAAAAGGCTGTAAACTGAAGGGCCCATTACTGAAGCTGACAGAAAATGAAACAGCAACACTTCTGATTTAATTATTAAATTCATTCAAAGGGAAAATGTTCGCTAGCCCCGCCCTCTCAGATGTGAGGACTTCCTGTTTTATATGATTGATTGACTGATTTTTATTATTGTGTCAAGCACACTTACATGTGCCCAACCCTCGTGGGTTTACAGGACACCATTACACCGACGCTGCAGTAACACTTCAAATTACATATGATTGAACTACTCAGCCCAGAAACAGAATACTCTGCCTTCTATCCCAGGCCCGGCGAAGAAATTCAGCCACAAAAAAGGTTCCCTTTCTGAAACAAAACTCATCCTTTATGTCTTCATATACAAAACAAGAAATGAATCTCATTCTCAGCTTCACCTAAATTACACAACAGACAAATTCTGCCCTCCTCTGGGGTGGTGTTAAACCTTCCTAAAACTAACCCCTAACCCTTTTCATTAAACAATAACTTTGTATTTTTGGTTTATACCATATGTCAACAGACCGTTTTTCTCTAAACATGTGAAACATTTTAGTCCTAATCTCCTGAATATCACAGGTTAACCTCTTCTGGAAAATCAATGACAAGTTGCTCTAATAACATAATGATTTCAACTCATTAGCCCACTGGTGACAGTGGGAGGTGTCATGATTAAATCTGATCCGACTTCTTCACAAGTCTATTCCACAGCTGAAGCATTTGACATTTATACCTGATGTTTGGAGGTCCCCATCCCGTATCTCCACTAATGGCCAAAACTGAGGTTCATTTACAGACACCCAGGAAAGATCGAATCGCTCTGTACTGCTCTGTGTTACGATTTGTACGTTCTCGGAAACCCCAAAAACCAGAGGCAAAGTCAGACACAGGACACACATGAATTATAGAGCTGTGTTTAAGTATGAAATTCTAGATTGTCACATTGATTGACAGCTCCTTTAAATGGCGTGTGCTCGTCCAGCGTCAGGCCAAGATATTCATACTGGTCAGTAAATGACAGCACTAACGAACCAAAATTAAAAACAACTGAACTTCTTTCCACTGATTTTCTTCTGAAATGTTTTATTTGTGTTTTGTACGTCATTGTAAACTGAACACCTCTGGATGGGTCAGACCAAACAAGCAATTTGAAGAATTCATCTTGGGCTCCAGGAAATTGTGAGACGCATGTTGTGTCTGTTTTTGGACATTTTATGTGCTAAATCATAATGTAAGTAAATTAAAAAATAACCCACAAATGAACTAGTAATTATAAGTTGCAACTCTTTTCTCCAGGACTTCCCTTTAATGATACCTCACCCTGATATGATGTCCGATCTCTGACACTTTCAATGAGAGATATATGCAAAGCCATCCATCATCCTAAAGAGGCATTTGGACATGAAATAAGGAGGACCTGCCTTCGCCGTAACAATGACACCATAAATCTGTCTCCTGGAACCTGCAGCTCAGACTGTCGATAGATGTCACCTGCCTCTGATGTGAACTACGATCCTGTGCTGCACATGCTTCAGCGCTGATGGCCTGTGGGTGTCTCATCCCTCCTGGGACCGGCTGGTACATTAAAGGCCAGAGACATATATAGTGTGACGTGCTGAGAGTGCTCCTCTTTTTCTAAAGAGAGTCTCAAGAGGGGAGAATAGGCTTTACAAAGCAAGCTGTCTTCACAGCGGGTGTTTCTTTAGATGCAAATTGGTCATGAAGTCGATGCCCAGGCCAAGATTTTGTTTCTATGTATCTCGGCGCCCACGTTATGATCTCACCCTGCTCTAGGAGAAGCATCGGTTCAGGGCAAATCAGCCTATTGTGAGATCAAAATGCGAGAGGAAACAGGAAGAAAAGGCTCCTCTCCTTGAAAAGGGGTCAAAATATCAGCCTTGTTCTCTGAGGATGTGGAGGCAGAGCATGCCTGTTTGATTTGACACAGCGCTCGTCACCTGCAGTGTGATAATGAAAATGTGAGCAGTTACATGATTGCGCCACATTCATAGATCAGGCTCTCAAATACCCACAACAGTGTCAACTGTGGGACCACGGAGTACCTGAGCGGCTGAAGAGGGGAATAACATCGCCATCTAGAGGCTCCAGTTGGCCTCGCTCCCACACACTGATCTGAGCAGGGGGAAGAAAAAATGCCTATCATGCTCTCCCACGTTACTCACAGAGTACTCACTCAGTCTTTTCAACAAGTGGATTCAAACAGCCACGAGAGGAAGCTGTCCAACGAAACACAGCGGCAACAGCAGAGCCCTGCCTCTGCTTCTGGAGCATCTATCCACTGCTTGATGAGACTCAGAACTATAGCTCCCCATGCAAGGTCACTTCAAGCCAGCATGCAGTGTTGCTGGGGCGAGAACGAGCGGAGAGAAAGACAGATAGCGGATAGAGAGGATGGGGGAGGATAGATACCTGAGACACAGATAACCTTCGGTGAGAGCATGCACAGCTTGGAGCTTAACCGTATCTCAACTGAGACAGGTGACCAACGAAACAATGAAACCAATAAATACAAAGGGATGAAGTGGAAGACTCCGCAGGGCAGATTTTATTCTTACCTATGATGGGAGCCAGGCGGAAAATGTCAGAGAGACGGCTGTTCACTGGTTCATACGGAGAATCCTCCAAGAAATCATTACCTGTGAGGAAGACAAGCAGAAGTTCAGATGGATAGATGGATAGATAGATGGATGGTGTTTCGAACCCCCTCCTGTTTTGTTTATCATCTTTCACCCCTCACACTGGCCTGCATGTGACACGGGTTATTTGGGTCAGTCGATATCCACGCTGGCACACAGCCACACGCTTGATTAGGCAGGTTGGTCAGCTGTGTTGCGCAACTGGAAGTCGACTCAGCGGCGGCGACGGGCCTGGATGCAGTTTAGGGACTAAAAGGGCCCCCCTGCTATGATCAACACTTAAAGATGGCACTGCCAGCGCTGAGGGGCTTCACGCTCCATTACCCTCAAGGAAAGTGATTTAGGAGGTCAAAAAGTGTCTCGGCTCAGCAGGACCGCGGCTGAGGGCCGAGTCTGGGGGCCAAATTTGAATGAAAGTTGAGTGATTGTGCATGATCACACTGGACTGCTAATGGATAAATAGCTGTGTGCTACTTTTTGAGGTTTTTTTTTTTTTAGTGTTTCTGGTAACAAGGATGGAGGAGGAGGATGAGGAGGGGTCATAACAGTGGGAGGAGCTGGGGCAACTAATCCTCTCACAGATTAGAAACCCTATGGGGAACGAATGTCCATTTCACATTAACCAAAGCTGCAGGGTGTTCTCTAAATGTAGCAGCCCACCCAAACAAAGAGCCCTGAGGGACTTTGGGGAGGTTTTATGGCACCCCCCCCTCAAAAAAAAAATCTCTAGTAGACCTTTAAACAAAGGCAACCTTCCCTCTGATCAGATGTAGTTAAATTACGCAGAATCTGCAATAAAAAAAATGGGGTGTTTGTGTCTCTCTCCTGACAAGAAAAAGTTCCCCCAAAAGCCCCCAGCCCTACCTTGTAATGTCTGATAGATCCCCCAGTAAATGCGCAGGCAGTTCTTCTCCTTCTTCATGCCCCTTTTACACCGGCAGTTGTACAGCGGGCTCTGCTTGAGCGCGTCCATGGCGCTCCGGCACTCGTCCTTGGCCTCCAGGCCGGCCACCATGCTGAAGTTGCTCTCCTTGCCGCCGGCCACGCACTGCCTCATGGTGCGGTACTTGGTGCTGCACGCCTGCTCCTTCAGGCACTGCTCGCTGGCCCTCACACAGTCCAGCCGGGTGGCCCCGGCGCGCAGATTCTCCTCGGCGTAAGACAACACATCTGGAGACAGAAAGTGGCGTTATATTAAAAATAATAAAATAGGAAAACAGTCTAGTGTGTGAAAAAGAACAATGCCTCTGTCGATGTTTTTTTTTTTTGCAATTTCTTCTGCTGGTTTAAATATTTTTTTGCAGTATTTCAACCCCTGAACGCAGCATGAAAAAACATCTACGTCGCCACAAATTTTACTGTGCATGCATAAACAGTTTGACATGACTTAGCAGCTACTTCACTGACACTTTCACGAGTGAAGATTTGCATCCACACTCATTATTGTTTGATGAGGCATCGACAGCTCCCTGGCTGACTTTGTCGCTTTGGAGCAGTTTGGACTACAGTAACCTCTCCACATCTTCACCCGGACTCTCTGTGAGCAGCCGCCGTCTCTGCCACGCTCCTCTTCATCAACACAGCTCACAATTTATCCCAAAAATATCCGCATCTATAAATTAGTATCAAACACGCAGCTGTTGGTGGAAATAAATCAACTTCAACTTACCTAAAAGAGGCAGAAGGACATACAGTGCTGGGAGGATCATCGTCTTCCTCTCCATGTGAAACATAAACCCTTATTTGGAAGGAAATTTGCGAACTAAAAGCGACTTAATTTAATTCCCAGGGTACTTCCACTGTATTGAAATCCATTGAAAAGACGTAGCAGTGCGCGCTCCGCTGTACAAAACAGATCCAGCTCGCCTCATGCGAGAAATTTCTCCCCCCTTCAAGAAAAAAGTGTCCAGTCCCGATTCGGCACAGTTTCTCTGACTCTACACAAAAAGAAGTGCTTGTTTCCTTCCTCTCCTCCCGTGCGGGTGGTCTTCTCACCGCCGGGAGACAAAGACAAGGGATCAGAGCAGCGGTGGAAGCGAGACGGGCGAGAGTGTCCTCCAACTCCAGCCAGTGGGATGCTTGCGTCTGTGCGTCTGAGCGCACACAGCCAACTGGAGCCCCACTGCTGTCTAGCGCATTCAGCAAGGAGGAGAGTGCCAGCTTCCCCCCGCGCACTAAAGTACAGTAATCTTATAATAAATTTACAAAGCTAGAGCTTCCTATCGCAGCGAACACGCTCCCTTATTAAGACAATATCACAGCACAGAAAATAAATAATTAGCTTTAAGCTCACTTAACTCACTAATGAGCACCGGAGACACGAGTCCCAGCGGGTGCGTAACAGCACAGTGATGATCCTTCTGCAAAGGTTACCGTCACTGCTGAGTTGCACACTCACTACAAATCTCTCTGGGGTTATTATAGTCTTTTTATGGTGTTTACTTTTAATAAACTTTCCGGCTCACAAAGGGAAAAAAAGAAACAATCACTTTTCCAGTCCATTAAAACACACATAGGCCGCGCTTTCTAACCACAGAGGGCATGTGGTTGCATTTAAGATGTTATGAAAGGAAACCAGCACTATCAACTCTTGATGCGTGTGGGCTGGTTTTACATTTCAGAGGAGCTGTGCTGACAGGGAGAGGGCAGAGAGCACGACTGGAGTGCGTTTTTATGACGTGATTAATATAGCAACATGTGGAGAAGCTCATGTGGCAATTTGTAAATCTGAATCTCCTTTTAAAGAGTCACACTGGAGAGACAAAGGTGATGATGTCTGAGGCATGTGTGGCTCCTCCCTCTTTGCAAAATGACAGAAATGTTATGCAACATGTAGACAGTGGGCTGCTAGGTGTTTGATGGTGCCACTTCAGATGGTGATATGACATACAGCCTCTACAGAGCATGTTCCTGGTGCTCGGTGCGCAGAGGGAGAGCTGCCCTCAGTCCACACACAGCAGAGTGGACACTGTGTGACTGTCGCCATCTGTTGGTGGTTTGAAAGCAGGAAATTAACTTGTGCGTCCACCTGCCACTGAGGATGGTGGATTCAAACAACTACCAGCTGCTCACCAGGGCCCAGTTGTTCAAATAAAATAATCTAGATCAGAGTGATCAATCCCATGTTTTGCTGTCCAGGATCAGCTGATCCATCTCAAGTTTGTGCCAGTTTTCAAAAAGCTTTTCAACAAATCCAGTTTATCATCAGTGTTGTGGTTTGGGGCAACACTTACAAAAGCATCTTGCAACCATTACGCATCCTTTAAAGGAGAGCAATCAGGACAGTAAACAATGTGGGGTACAGGGAACACACAAACACACTGAATTTAAAGTCACATGCGATTACATTTGTGGGATTTAGTCAAATTTAAAACTGATTTCATGCATGAATTATAACTACTTAAGTCATGTCTTTTTTTTATGTGAGTGTTCATATTCCTCTTTAGTTGTGAAAACAAAAACTGAAGTTCATTTTTCAAGGAGCTTTGTACACTCTAAAAAATATTCATGGGGTTAGTGGATAGTGCTTAAAATAAATAATCGCAGTCTGTCAACAAACACACTCAAATTACCACTAATTGTTATAGGTGCCGTCAATAAGAACGTAACTGAGATCTTTAAGATCATAACTTCAAATATTTATTTATTAATTTTGACAGCTATGTGGGGGATTATTTTAAGGGGACAACATCCTTTTTTCTCACTTTACTGGATTTATAAGTAGCCTAATGTTAACTTTATCTACTTCATCAGAGTGTGTGTTTAAAAGTTTTGTTCCTGAAATCCTGCCTGAATTCACCTTTCTCCTGAGACTGGGATAATCTGTTTGTTTTTTTTTGGCTCAAAGGTATCCCGATGTTAACAAAAAGTTTTGGCACAAACTGAAGGTTTGACTCTGGATTACATGATCTAATAATCTGATTTCTGAACCT
Organism: Chaetodon striatus; assembly: GCA_029783705.1. Lineage (NCBI taxonomy): Eukaryota > Metazoa > Chordata > Actinopteri > Chaetodontiformes > Chaetodontidae > Chaetodon > Chaetodon striatus. The sequence continues at coordinate 29,182,261 of JAPZEB010000003.1, read as the reverse complement.
TTTTTTAATCTTTTCAACAGCCCATTTTCAGGATTTGATCCAATCTGACAGCCAGAATCAGATAACATTACAACTCTAGCAGCCACCTGCATATTTTACCAGCATTTAGCTGGACAGCTGGCGTTGATTTGCAACCCTGTTTTAGAGTAAAGGTCACTGTTGGCTTTTAGTTAGGTCCTTAAGTGTATTTCTAGTTGTTTTAGGAATCAGTATTATCATTGTAATTATCTCTCCTTTTTTTTAAAGAATAAGGATAATGATAGTGCCTTCTTGTTTTTTTTTATCACATCCTGTTTGTTTTTATATTTGTAATACTTCATTATCTGGTATGATATTTGATGTTTGTCATGTATGATGGATCTTAAGCACACTGAGTTTACGCTTGTCGCATGAAATGTGCTATATATAAACTTGGTTTAACTTGTTTAAAGTAATGAAACCATATGTGATACTTTCAAGCTATACATGTTTCACACTTGATTTGGGACACTTTTAAAACAAGCTGAAACTCAACTCTGATAACTGCCTTAAGTGTTACTTTAATAACTTGTTATGGTTTGCTGCTGTCTTTCTATAAAAAAAAAAAAATGTTGCCAAGTAAAAAAATAAATACACTGAAGCTTTGGATGTTCAAACCCATCAAGTACCCCACCTCACTCTGATGACAGGTTCAGATAAAATGGGGCAGCCATGTTTGTTTTTAAATGGTTAAATCTTTTTATTAGTTCAGTCATTAACTCATTAAATCATTAATGCAACCTGTGACTGTTTATTTAGGATAGACTGTCCAACTTTTCTCTCACAGTTCCTTTGCTGCCCGTTGTGTTGGTGCCATATCATCAATGGACGTATGTGCATGTAACTTTTATGGCTAATTCTGGACTCACTGCGTCATCTTTAATATTTTTAAGTGACAAAAATGCAAGAAGATAATGTCTCTGATATGACAGGGTGGCACACAATAGCATAACTCATGATGTCATGGCACCTGGTAGCCTAAAACAGGGCAGTGTTACTTTAGAAAAATGTCTCATTTTAGCTTAATATAATGTTGTAGGAGAGAGCAGGGCACAAACTAACGCAGGGTGAACTGTAACAAGGACTTTTCAGGCGGTTACACATGGTCGATCATTTTGTGCCTCTGGCCATTTGACCACAATACCACCAAACAGTGACCCGCGACATTCCCCAGAGATTGGACGTGTTTCAGAGGAGTTCAGTGGCAAAGAGTGTTTTCAGCCGACATAAGTAAATTTCTCTGTCATGATTGCTTTTAGACTACAGAGCTGTCAATGTAAGTCCCCAAATCAAACCATGTATCATCTTGATAACTGTCTAATTGCCTAAAACACAGCACCGTTTTGAACTATGTAACCAGCTCCCAGCAAGTGTTAGCGGTGCTTGATTAAAGTTCCACATGGTTTGAACTAATGTCCTCAATTACATGACTCATACTTTGCATTTCTTAATTTGTCAGGTACCTTAGTGACACACAATTTTCTCAGGCTTGTCAATATTCATATATTCAATACTCCCAAACATCTATCGGTCCACTTAATGAATATCAATGATAGAAAAGCAGGCGGATGGATACCCGTGTCGACACCTATCCTTCCCCTGATGTTTCTGGAGAGATCTGCATACATCTATCCATCAATCTATCACAGATGAAAAGAGAAAAATAAATCACGTACAGTCTTTCATTAAAAACGTGACATTTAAGGCCTCTGAGGGTCGAACAGGGAGAGCATGTCTGGACGCGTGCTCTGCGCAACAACAATAAACCAATATCCAATTTGTCAGGTTTCTTTGTGTGCGGTGACCCATTTGTTTCGACACGTGCTCACCTTCACACAGGTAAAACATTGCGTGTCCGTAACTCATCTCAGGTAAGTTTCTGTTCAACAGTATCAGAGTCCGTCACAGGTTAGCGTCCATCCATCAATTCCAGTTTCAACATGCTACAAACGCTTCAAAAAACAGTTTGGTTCCCTGTCACACAGCTGCTGCTCATCACCTGCACCTCACCTGTATTACCTGTGTTTTCCTGCTCTAGTGCGCCACCCAGTGTGCAAACAACAAAACTGCATTCATTTACATGTAGTCACAATTATTCAAACGTAAATCAAATAAATACAAAGAATGTTATTGTGGCTGTGACATATGTGTATCTGTCCACTAAAATGTCGTAGACTGTGCCCTGATCGTACACTCTTACTGGCCACTTTATTAGGTACACCTGTTCAACTGCTTGTTTACGTAAATAGCTAATCAGCCAATCAGGTAGCAGCAATTCAATCCATTTAGTCATGTAGACATGATGAAGACGCGCTGCTGAAGTTCAAACTGAGCATCAGAATGATGAAGAAAGGTGATTGAATTGACTTTGAACGTGGCATGGTTGTTGGTGCCAGACGGGCTGGTC
>JAPZEB010000003.1:29128815-29139425 GCA_029783705.1 Chaetodon striatus | reverse complement strand
ACCTGTGATGCACTGATTACCTTAATACATTAATATTTTTGTTAACATCAACAAAGGATATTGTAGATCACACAGCAAAGCACTCAGACTATATAACAATTTAAAGCCAAATCTAAAATCTTAATGTTCGATGAAAAGGCTCAGTTCCTTTTCAAACTGGCCGGCAAAGAGGACGTCTGGGTTTATAGCTCCGGAGGAAAACATGTTTTCGTCTGCGTCGTGTGGACTGGGTTTCACATGCCTTCTTACAGAGGCTGATGACAAATGCAGACTGGCCAAGCTGTCTCCTGCTGGGATGTTTGGCATCGCCTGCTGGAGCGTTTCCAACGGGGTCTGTAGGAACTCAACTGGATGTTTGTCTTCCACATCAAGCGACGGGAAAATGACAACGTCAGGTGCTGCCAAACAGATCGAACGTGGGCCACACAAGCTCCTCTGGAGACCTGGAAAGGGGACAGACGACAGTCTCAAGAGGCAAAGCTGAAGCACACAATTGACACAGTTAGGAGGCAGGAAACACAAAGGGAGAGAGGGAGACAAGGACAGCATCCACACATGGGGGAGGGAGAGACAAGACAAGAGGCTGAATCTCCTGGAGGACAATGATCCAGATCCAGACATCTGGAATGGGGCACAGCCAGCCAGGGGAGAGAGACAAAGATCCCAGGATGGCTGACGGTCCGGCACAGAGACGCCTGAGTGAAAAGAGAGGACAAGGAGAAAATACAGAGACGCACAGCCTGCACACTCATGTGCTTGTGGGACACAAACAAACAGAGGGTTGGAGAGATGCAGTGGTTTTACAAAGTTTACAGTATTCTCGTCCAGTAATAGGCTTAATAGACTCGGGGCTGAGACTTCTTGAGACCTGCAGCCTGCTGACGTCATTTTAACTCGGCGGACAGACAGGAGTATTCTGAGAGAGGAGAGTCCTCATTGAAATATAAGGTTTAAAGAGTTTAGATATGGAGAGGCGGACCCACTTACAATGTATTTAAGTCATTAGAAGCACCTTAAAGTGTGATCACACAGGAAGCTAAAGAGAGGAAGGTAAAACTGCTGTAATGTGGTCAGAGTCTCAGGTTTCATTTGAACTTCTAGCTGCAGCGTTCTGAACCATTTAATATGTGGGTAAAGCAAAAATAAATGTGTGTATTGAGTTTTCTACACCGCAGGAAATGTGTTTTTTTAAACACCCAGCCAAATGTGAATGACGAATAAAACAAACAAAACTGCTATGTACTGTATATAAAATTAGGTGTGTCTCCTGAAGGAGCTTAACTAAAGACTGAATTGATACAAAGCAACAGACTGTGCTACTGGGTTAGCTGCTAACGAGATTTAAATTACACACATCCCACAAGCCAAAAAACGAGCTGTGTATCTACAGCCTCGCGTTAGCAGCTAACATAGTACTGTGGCATACAAAGACCCCAGAGTCAAAGACTGAGCCACCACATAGTGACAGTCTCTAATTAGCAGCTAACTCAGTGGCACACAAAGCAAAAACACTCCGAGCCAAAGAACAAATGTCGCTCTGGGGCGACAGCCTCTTGTTAGCAGCTCACTCAGTGATACAGTAACATACACAACCCTGAAGCCAAAGAACGAGCCAATGCACAGCGACAGACTCTTGTTAGCAGCTCCTCTAGCAGCACAGTCACATAAATGATCACAGGGTCTAAGAATGAGCCAACGCGCAGTGACAGACTTTTTTTAGCAGCTAACCTAGTAGCAAGGTACCATACACCACCCTGGAACTGAGAAATGAGCCAATGCACAGCGACAGACTCTCGTTAGCTGCTATCCGGAAGCACAGTAACATGAAAGACCCCAGAGCCAAGGGACGAGCCACCATGCAGCGACAGTTTTGCTAAAAGCTAACCTAGTAGCATGATAACTACATGACCCCGAAGCTAAAGGACGAGCCACCATGCAGCGACAGACCCTCGTTAGCAGCTGTCCTAGCAGCACAGTAAAATACATGACCCTGGAGCCAAAAAAAAGCCCAGCCTTTTGTTAGCAGCTAACCTAGTAACACAGAGCACACCCATCCCCTGAGCCGACAAACAAGCCTCCCTGCAGCTACAACTCCTTGTTAACAAGGAACCTAGTCGTGCAGTAACATACACAACCCCCTAACCAAAGAATGAGTGAGCAGCTGCGTGGCGACAGCCTCTCATTTAGCAGCTAACATTAGCACAAAGCACACACCCACAGCAGTGAGCACTAACTGCGGGCCAGGTAGCCGATTCAGGCTAAAAGGCTGCAGGTAAGTTAGTGACAGCGATGTCGAATTATGTATTTATGAGACTCAAAGACCTCAGAGAGCTTGTAGAACATTACAAACTCGCTGAGGGTCACACAAAACGACTGATGCTTTGCACTCTAACATTAGCAATGAGGTAGTCTTACACAGTGAGTGATGAGTTATGATGAAGAAATGGCTCCAGCGCATCATTGAGCAATGATTGCAGGTCAACCCAAATGGATGTTTAGCAAGTAATCACTGATATCCGGATATGAAAGACATTTAGCATGTGTCAAACCTGAAAACAAAACTTTAAAAAAATCAAGTATGGGTGATAGAAAGGCATCAAGTAGGGTCTCTGCATCAGAGACGAGATGCCAGCCAAGCTGCAGATCACTGAGACCAACAAACAACAAAACTGGTTGGTTTTTAGCAACACATTGCTGTGTTTCCAGCTGCTTTTTAGTCACTAAATGTGGGTTTTTTTAGTGACCCCCTGCTGCGTTTAATGCTGGGATAGTGCCTCTAAAAGCGGCTGTTTTTTCACCGAGATATTGCTGCATTGCCAGCCAGCTGTGCCCATAAAACGAAGACTTTAAGCCCAAACTGGATCTTTTCCTCACCATACCCAAGATGTTTTTGTGCCTAAACATAACCATACATTGATGCTACATAGAAACGTACAAATGTAACGTATCAGTGGTTTGCAGAAGTGTACGATGCCAACTTTTATTCTGGGCTTGGAGAAATCACACAGTAGTCGAGAGTTGCTCGATCAAAATGGTGTGGAGCAGAGCCAATGACCAGCATGACAGTGTCATCTTAATGTTGGAGCAGGAAATTACATGAAATCAAGTTTTTCACAGCAGGGAATAACCATGCACTTTGTAGACACTCACAGCTGAGTATCATCAGCGTAGCAGTGTGAATTAATTCTATTATGGCATATAATTTGGCCGAGAGGTGAAGTATAAATAGTGAAGAGTAGAGAGCCAAGAAAAGGTCCCTGAGGTGCTCAATATTTCACATCTGAAATGTTTGATGTAGCATCATTATTGGAAACACACTGTGTTCTTTCAGATAAGTAAGACTTTAACCACCTGAGAGCCGAAGATGCCAAATTATATACAGTGCCACCAAACATCTGTGAATGTGTAAAAACATTTTTAAAAGATGGAGAAAAAAAAGCAGCTGGCAACCTTTTGCTTCAGCTGTGTTTTTTTTGCTCTCTCACTCAGTCATTTGCTGTTTCTCAGAGACACTGATGCTGCTAATGGGCCCTGGGACGATAAAAGGCTTTTCAGATTAGTGCTCCAAAAGCAGCTTTAGGATTCTTCCCGGTCCCAGCTGTGGGACCCTCTCCTGTTGGGGACTTTGGCTCCACGAAACATTTGGTTATTCCAGGAAGAGAAGTTTGAATGAAGACAACTTTTGAAGGTTGAATTGTGATGTTATGTTCGCCATGTGATGTGTGCTGGTAGAGAAAGAGAGCGGTTAATGTGTTGTGCTGTACGCGTTTATGTGTGTTGATTTCCATATGAGACAGTGTGCATGTCTGTCTGCGTGTGAGTTATCGCTTTAATTTCCCCCCTTTATGTGACTGTAAATGAATGCTATTTGAATGAAACGAACTGAGGCTCATAAAAGTGCCTGTGTTGAGATAGTGGATCTAGTTAAGTTCCTTCTCACATTCGAAATGGAGCGAGCTGATGGGCAGCAACAGAGACGGGAGCTGAAAGGAAAACTCTTCTCTTCTTGATATCCTAAAAATCTGATCCAGACTGTCGATTACAATCTTCCCCGGGGGCTTTTTTTTGTGACATCACACTTAATACTGACCCGAAAGATCAGAAAAAGGAGCACTATATAAAGTCGAAGCATAATGTGGGTGGAGGCGCAGTCAAACGGACTCATCCACATTCCCACTGCAGCCAGCCCTGCAGCAAATTTATTCCTATTACTCATTTAATTTCTTTTTCAGACTATTGTGAAAAAAAAAGATATAAAAAGGATTCATTCCAAAACGATATATCCATTCTAATGTATCAATTTTGGAGAGGCTTCACTGCCTGACATTCACAAGCCAATTTTTCTCAAACACAGGTGATTATAAAACAGAAATTGAACCAATTTGTGAGGAAATGTCTTAAAACGACTCAACAGTAAGTCCTCTGAGTACTTATCATTAATGCATTGAGCACTAATTTATTCATAAAGCCTCATTTTGGATTGTAAATGTTCCAATTTTCATGAAGACAACAAGGAAAAAAAAACAACAACTTTACTGCACATATAAACCTGCATTGTGTTGTTGGAGAAAATGAGTCCATCAGATATGACTGCAGTCTGCAGGGATCAGCAACATGCATGCCCCGGCACAATTATAGCATTTTAATTGCATGAGAGAAATTAAAATAAGGTCACGAGACTTCCCATAGAAAAACGAGGACACCAGTGTTTGCATCGAGATCAGCGTTAACATTAAATTTGCATGTTTTGGCAACATGAATAAATAACGTGCTCGTGTTTGTTGTGCACTTGACCGATATGATTCCACATTGTTTATCCTCCACTCCGTACGACATCTTACTCCCACCATGATGAAGATGTGAGCCAGTGTTCAAAATGTTTTAGTGGAAAATAATGTTTAATGGCCTTCAGTGTCTGATTCTGATGCTCCAGACACTCTGTATGAAACGTACTGGACTTTCAACTAGCTTAAGGTAAACTAGGGATGCACGATGATATCAGCACGTCGTCGGTATGGGCCAGTATCGGCTTTGAAATGAACTATGAGAATCAGCCAACATGCTTTTTCTTATTTTGCTCCATGAATGAATTTTACATACACTGAAAAGCTTTGTATTTCATGTCTCCATCTGCTGGTGGGCCGTCACGTTAAGAGTATGCATGTATAGTGCGATGTTAATTCCACTACAGAGGAGACTTGATGATCACTAAATTCGATGGGGAAAAAGTGGAATCAATATCAGTTATCAGTTAAATAAGCTGTTACATATTGGCACATCGGTGGCAAAAAAATCCAATATCATTCGCAGTGATGACATAGTATAAAGATTGAGAATGTCCGAGCAGGGGTGGAGGATGGGTAAGCAAACATAGAACATTCATTGCGTTTCATTGCGTATTTAATGTCATGTGACTTGTTAACTTCTGTAAGATGCACCATAGAAAGTTGTTCCTGCGTGTGTCCATAAACCTGTATAACTCCGCCCTCAGAGTTTCAGCCACTCTGAGTTAATAGACTGACATCTGGACTTTATTCACTCTCTGAATTTATAATTCATACGTTTACTCTCATTCTATTCTTCAGCACACTGATGATATAGGTTTATTTTTAATATTTTTATTATTTCGTACTTCTATTTCATAGTTTTATTCTTACTTCTTATAATTCTCTATTTTTTTGCGTCGGAGCAACTGTAACGAATCATAATTTCTCTGTCGGGATTAATAAAGTATTTCTGATTCGGATTCTAAGCCACGATCTTTATTCTAAAACCTAACCAAGTATTTTTGTTGCCTAACATGAGCCCGATCATAGTGTATTGTTTCATCTTGTGTAGTGTGTCATAGTAGAAGACTACTGACACTGTGCCTGGGACGCCTCGCAGTGTTCCAGCAGAAAGTCTAGCATGTTTGATTTTCTTTTTGTCGACAGCTGTCACTTTGACCAATAGGAACACAGAGCGATCTGCTGCTGTGGAACCTGGTGGCACTTTTTACATTACTGAAATAACATCTCAGCTTGGACATGTACCGACAGAGTGACTGAAACAAGAGTAATAATGATAAAAAATGGGACAAGAATAACCTGATGACATCACACACATCGTGAGAGACGACTAGGGATGATTGCTCATGTACCATCGTGTCTGTCATGTCTGTCAGCCAAGTCACGGCACGATCACTTAATCTGACACACAGTGGACAAAATGTTGTGTAGTGTGAAGCAGGCATCAGGAGTGAGAACAGGTTGAGTATTACACTCCAACCCTGACCAATCAAATACAGGATTTCTTGTGATTCTGATATTCTTGAAGTGTCTCTCGGGTCATCAGCTATTTTTACCTTCCTGCCCTTTTACTTTCCTCCACCAGAGCAGAGTATTAGCATATGAGTCAGAGCACCAGAGGGCGACACACACTCCGACGTTTAGTCTCCATGCTAAATGTGCAGAGCAGCGCAAGATGGCTGACTTACACGTCAGGTGTGATTTGCCTCAAAACCTGCTCTGTGTGTGTGCGGGTGGATATGTGGGTGTCGGGTGAAGTTTGTGTGTGTTTAACACCACAGGACCTAAGCAGATGCTTCACTAAACACATCAGAGGGAGGTGCTCCTTCCTTCATTATTTATAAATGTCACAGTTGTCATTGTTTTCCTCTAAAACCAACCCTGTCCACTGCAAATGCCACAGTCTCGGCCCAGTGTTTGATTTCTGTTACTCCTTTTATTGTTTTTGATTCCAACACACAAATCAATACTTTAGAAAAAAATCTGACAGGGAAAGTAAAAAGGAGCCTGCGTCCCCGAGCAGGAGCTGTGGAGGTGCCTCTAGCTGTGAGACTCAAGCCCTAATTTCTCCTCTAAGCCGACAGAAAACTGTGAATGAACTGAGCAGATCGCAGCTGTTTAACCATGTGAATGTGATATGTGGTGTTGCTACAACAAGCCCTCATCCTCACTTAACCTCCTCTGTGTTAAAAAGGTAACCATTATGAATAAACCAGAACCAATAAAAAATAGATTTTAAACTTTTGAAAGCTGCACAGAAATTTGTCCTCACACACACTACTGTTTTTCTGAGCAGACAGTAGTAGTTGTTTGTGTTTGGTTGGACTCTCCTGCCAGTCACCGGAGCATGTGTGTGCCACGTGCAGCGACCTGTTTGTGTACTAAAGGGCATGTTGCGTCAAAGTTATTGTACCCAGTGCAGAATGAATGTGAGGAACGAGCGATATCAGCAGGATGTGAGCTCAAGCGCAGATGATTGCACCACCTGAAGCTTTTTGACTAATTGATTAAATGTTTGTCTGCAAGCAACAGCAGCTGGTTTCAAGTTCAAGGTGCACCAACAACATCCTGCCATGGAAAAGTGTGACCTTCACTCTGGTTAGAAAATTACTGGTTTAAAAAATGCCAAGAAGTTCAGTTTATAACAGGAATCACAAATTACATTTGTCCAAGGGCCAAAATTTCTCTAAGCAGACACTGTGGGGGCCGGGCTTACAGATAAACAGAAATGAATAATGAACGGCGTACGTTTCTTCAAACCACGTTACATTTGCACCTTTCATACGTATCTAATCGGCTCGAATTCTGAAGTTGTCAAATACCACTGCTTGGGCGTTGATTTCAGAGTCAGACACTGACAAAAAACAGCCATCCTTCCGTGGCGGTACGATATGCTGTCTGTTGCAGTCAGTTAACTACGCCACCTGGGGGTGTCAGTTTGAAATGCCGCCGGACAACAACGTAACATAAGGACCAGTAGTCCCTGTTGGCCGGGTGAAGGGCTGATGGACGGGCCCAGCAGAGCCCAAGCATGATGTTTTGTTCTAAAGCCAATCACGATTGTTTGTTGCAAAGTGAAATAAGCATAAATACGAGGTGTTTCACCAATGTTGTACGTTTATTTTGGAGAAGGCTGGATGCATCCAACGAGCAGAGACTCTAGATGACGGGAGTGAGAATGTGTCGACGTACCATATCAATGTTTCTAAAGTGATGTAGTTTATAAGCTGACTTTTTACTGGGGGGTGTGAATCAGTGATTCATACCTGTTCTTCCAGCATTTTCTGAAGCACCAAATGTGTGTGTGTGTTTTAGTGGCCTGCAGCAGTTTTTCCAACCAGGCATAGTGCCACAAAAAGCGGCTGTTTCTTACTGAAGCATTCCTGCCGGGAAAGTATCATGAAAAGTATATTTTTATTTCTTATATCAAGACACTGCTGTGTCTCCAGTCGGGATTGTGCCCCAAAACTGGGTAGTTTAAGCTAAAACCTGATCTTTTCTGAACCATAACTAAGTGGTTTTTGTGCCTTAATGTACCACATGTTAGCCACAGGATTGATGAGGCTTCAGTTTCAAAGTATTGGCTACACAATCACATGAAAATGCAACATATCCATAAATGTACAATGCCTACAATGTCTGTTCTGGCAATTGGGTTGTTATGCTTTGGTATGGTGGAGCAAGAGTAACTAAACAAACATGATACCTGACAGTATACCTTAAATATCCTGATAATTAGAAATCAATAAACACCTAAAACATCCCTGTGTGAGAGCAGGAAATAATGGCCATTAAGATTTAAGCTTTGCAGCAGTGTGAAGCGTAAAAAGAATGATTTGTCAGACCTGCATCAGGAAGTCAGAGCGAGTTGAAGGCTAAAGTGAACTTAGGTTTTCAGCTTTCTTTTAAAAATATTTAGCAGGCTAGCTTCCCTGATATCTATAGGTAGTGTGTTCAATAGCTTTTGGGGTGTAACTGACAAAGGCTGCATCCCCGATCTTCTCCCGCCTGTTGCTGGGAACCTCGGGTAAACCAGCAGCAGATGATCGCAGTGTTCTTGGAGGCAAATAGTTAGCAAGGGAGTTAGCAATGTAGCTTGGTTTCAGCCCATGTCGGGCTTTGTATACAAGGAGGAGGAGCTTAAAATCAATTGTAAATGTAACAGGAAGTGAGTGCAGAGCAGCTCAGACTGGCTTGATGTGCTCTCTCCTCTTGGTTGTGGTTCGTAGCTGAGCTGCAGAGTTTTGAATGAGCTGAAGTCTTTCTGTGGTGACATAAAGGCAAACCATGCACTACGGATCTGCCAGCACTTTAAATGATGCTCCGCCCTCTAAAAGCTGAAGCCAGGAAAGTATTGTCAAACATCTCAACAACTGCTGGATAGATTTTTTGGTGCATTTGTCAATCCTAATGACTTCAATGATCCCCTGACTTTTTATCCAGCACCACCAGAAGGTTGACATGTTTGCTGTCAGACTGATGTGACTTGACAGCCGTTGGATTGATTGCCATGATATTTCGTACACGCATTCATTCCCCACAAGATGAATTATTATGTCTCTGTTATTGTTAACAAGCTCCAAATGTGTCCATGACAAAACTGTGGTGACTGCAGAGTAGGTCGGGACAGTTTATTTTTTGGTGTAATTGGGAGAAACTCTTGCTGATTCTTACAGACACTTTAACATCCACGTGACAGTTTCAATAAATCATTCAAATTGTGGCTCATCATGTTTTTCTATTTGACTGCCAGTGTTGAGAAAAGAAGGACTTCAGAGAAAGTGGAAAGGTTCGGGCAAAACAGAAGTTTCTGGGACAGCTTTGGGATTATTTTTACGGTTTCACTGCTTTATTGGACTTTATGGAGAAACGGTGAGATGAGCATGAGAGGCCTGATGACATGAAACATAAATCACAAGCTGGTGTCAGAGTCATTTACCACTTTATGGTGGTAGATGCTTCTTAGGCTGCTGCGCCATGTGAGACAGTTTTATTACCTCATGGGACAGGTCTGTGAAGGAGTCTGCATTTACTTAGCATGAATGAAATGCTGACAATTATTTTAAATGATTATTTCTCTGGAGCAATTCGGATTCAATTGAACGGCAGCTAAATGTTTGAGGTGTTTTCATTAGTCCGAAAACTGACAAATGGTTTAAAACTGTACATTTCAACGACTCATTACGTAAACCGAATATGACGGACTGGAGAAAGTACCTTATTGGACCTCAGGCAGAACATGGTTACAAATGTGGCTCCTTAAGAAGGCTGTTTGCATTCATTCCAGTAAAAAGATCCACATTTTTGGCCAAGGAGTAATGAGCGAGCAGCCTCCTTTCCTCACGTCTAACTGTAAGGCAGCAGCTCACTAGAAGCTCTTAATGATAGCTTGACAGAAATGATGGGTGTTTTTCAAATTGGCCACAATTAAGAGTGAACTGTCACCAGCTTTAAGGTTACTGCAGTTAAATGATGCAGAAAGTTGATGACGGGTGCTGGTAAATAGCCGCCTCTTTATTTTTAAAAGGTGCTGCTTGTTTTATGCACCATTTAGTTCGGCACAGTTGCTGACCGTGTGGCAGCAGAGCTCCACGACTGTGGCAGGTGAGACCTTTACTCGTCACATGTTTGAACAGCGAATATTAAGCTCACCATTGAAATAACATGTCATTTAGAAAGTTTGGAGAGAGATCAGAAATGACCCCAGATTTGTAGCGTTTTCTTAGGGTGCTGTCAGACCTAGAGTAGCATTTACAAGCGGACCAGATCAAATGCCTTGTGTGAGAAAGCTGCTCTTGATTGGTCAGAATTTCCATGTGGGAA
>JAPZEB010000003.1:29082520-29096326 GCA_029783705.1 Chaetodon striatus | reverse complement strand
GGGGGGGGTCAGTGGATGGGTCCAACAGTCACAGACTTTCATCCAGGAGGCCGGTGTTCACTTCCCGTGTGATTGTAAAGCCAAACCATGGTCTTGTTCTCTAAACCCAACTGTGTGCTTTTGTAGCTTCAACCGAGCCACGAGTGTGTGTTGGCAAAACGTAACCAACTGTGTTTGTTGTTGAAGGAAAAAAACATCGATTGGCTGTGTTGTACCAGTGTGGTGCATTTATTGTGAACAAGACTGTATGCAAATTGTACAACTGTGAACTGTGAAAGCAGACAATGCATTTAAGAGACAGAAGTTGACAGAATGTCAACAGCAGACGCAGCCAGGGAACCTCGCACACCATATGTCGACGAGGAAAGTCCATGACCAAACGTCGATTTGTGACGAGGGCGGAGTGAGAACGTGTTGTTTGTACAGATGGTGTCAGTGATTTGAGTTAAGCCACCCTTTGAATTACAATTATTAACACAACAGAATAACATTTTGATCCTACAGCGTCAACAGTGTTTGGACTTTAGCCGACAATAAAAGAAAAGACTCGTCCTAAACACAACAGCTTTGTTCTCAGTAATTTCACTGTAGAATCTGAGTGCATCACTTTACATCATCACTGGTATGATGCAATAACATCACAGCACCACATCAGAAGATAATCAACAAAGTTACTGCGGCTTTTACTTTTTACATGCTTTAGATTTATTAAGACTTGTGCTACATGACATTTAGAATAAGTTTTATTCATTTCATTTCACTTTTTCCTTTGCATGCCAACGTTCTCTATCTGTAATTATTTCATACTGTTTACATTTTGCAATACGCCATATAAATGAAATGCTGTGACAGAATAAAAGCAAACCAAGTTAATGTATTTTACACATGAGCAAATAAAGTGTAATTGGATTCTACACTGGCATTATGTGGATAATTAAAGAATACTACAACAACTTAGCACTGCGCTTCCATCAAGCTGGAGACTCACAAGAGAGATTCAAGAACTAATTCTCTCTCCTGCCTGGTTAATGCGTACACCTCTCAAACTCCGAGCCAGACCTGAGACAAGTCAAGTGATGCCTCTTGAGTAAATTTGTCAGATTCCACAAAGCTCCTCCGCAGACATGAGTCAATTAATTTTGCTCTCTAATTACCATTAATTTAGTTATTTTTGTGTATTACTCTCATATTTAGTACAAGCAGGCTAATTCTTATCAGCTCTGCAGTGTGGGCTGGACTGGGCTCCAGGCAACGACTAAAAAAATGAGAGTAAAAGACTGAAGCGCGGGGAGATTGCTTTCAGTCGCGCTTGCTGTTTATTATGGAGCTAAATGAAACTAGGTGGCAGACGGGTGAGAGGCTTCACTGCTCTGAGAACCAGCACCATTCGTCTGCATTAGGACCACTTATTATAAAGGCAGCAATTTATTTTCTCTGGCACTTTTTTTCTTTCTGTGAGCTTGAATAAGTGAAAGAGAAGTGAGTGAAAAAAGGGGAGAAAAGGAAGAGAAAGAGAGAATTGATTTTGCAGGATAAATGGAGCTAATGCTGTATAATATTTATCTCCACCAGATTAACAAACCACCGGGTGCCCGGGAAAAAAAAGGGAAGCTTAATTGAACATCTCCAGCATCCCTCTTTTTCTGGCTGTCGTTGGCTCGCTGCATGCCCTTTTCTCGCTTTCCTCTCTTTTCATCCCTCCCTCCTGCCAGGACTCCAACAGAACAGATGAAACGGGTTGCGGCCGTTCGTCGATGGAAGAGAGAAATAAAGAGGAGATGAATAATGGTGGTTGAAAATGCTGGCATTTTTATTACGACTGGCGCCGTTTCCACGCAGATTTGCATTTGGAGCGTTTTTCAACTCCAATGAAGATGCACGAGAGCACACACACCAGGACAAACACTCAGGGATACAAACTAACACTCGCAACACTGCCAACATGCACGCACACTCCAAGCATTCACACTGTTAAAGTTGCTCTAATGAGACAGGCAGCAGCCTTTCAGCAGTGTGAAGAGCTGCACTGCTGTTAATAAACTACAAAGACACTCTGTATACACACCTACACACACAACCTACTGTGATGCATTCAACAAGTTCGCTCAACACACTAATTGCACCTGGATTATTTTAGGCATAGGTGTGATTACACGCTCACTCTCACTCTCACTCACACGCACTCACACACACACACACACACACTTGATGTTAACTTTTAAAGTTTCTGTGTATGCTTTCATTATTACATGGTGTGACAAGTTGCAGGGAATTTCTCAGACCTTTTTTAGAAGTCTGAGTAAAAGAAGAAAATCAGCAGAAAGACCTTTAAATATTCGGCAGGTCCACAGCAGCACGCAGCGTGCTGGTTTGTTGGAATTAGGGAAGCTGATAGAAACTGATGGTAGAAGGCCTTCAGCCTCAGACCAGAATACTGTTAGAAACCCGACAGCCTGTCCCGTGTTACGGGGTCTTAAGATGTTTATTATATGTAAAATAACAGCTGTATTTATTGCTGTGGTTTAACGTATCACCAGAAAGCTACGCTCCTTTAGGTGACATTAATGCTGACCACTTGAAGATAAAACCACCACCGCAGGTTCTCACCTATAAAGCGTTATTATAATCCACAGATCCATATTATCCAGATAGAAATTCTGCTTACACAGCTGTCAGTAAACTTCTCACACACTGCCAGTAGTCCAGACGATCTAAATCCGGCAAAATATTTAGTCCAAACACATTATTACATCTATAGATATCCACAGACTGATTGATTGATTGATTGATTGATTGATTGATTGATTGATTGATTGATTAATTGATTTTAAACAGTCATATTTCTCCACATATCATCCATAATTTTTCTATCCTGCATGCAAACAAACTGACCGACACCTCACTTGAGCCAATAGGAGCTTCCAGTGCTGCTGTTATGGCCTCGATAGCTAACCAGAGCCTGAGCTGAAGGAATGTACATTACTGACATTTCCTGTAGTTTATAGGTGGTTAAAGAGCCAGCAATCGGCCAGCGTCACCTGAGGCTTATCAACACTGTAGTCAATGACACTCCAAAGCTCCACAGCAGATTTGAACTCTTTACAGTCCCCAGAGAGTTATAAATGTGTTATAAATGTTATAAATGTACAGAAACGGTAAACTGCATTTACTTAGTGGGGAAAAAGTCTTTCTAATCAATTTAAGTCTTCTGCAAGTGTTTTTTTTTTTTTTTTATAAACAGTAAGTTCCTAAATGACACTTCTGTCTGTGTTGATTAGTTTCTCACTCTCAATCACACGTTCATTTGATTGTTTTACCCTCATTTTTTTAAGTGCCAGTACAAACCTAAAAAAAAAAACATGTAAAATAAGAATTTTCTTTGATATTGTTACCTACTTTGAATTTGGACGATGCAAGGCTTCATGATAAATGTTCTCCAGCTAATACCTCCCCAGTTTTAGTCATCTTCAAGAAAATATTCAGGCAACAATTTAAATAGAAAAAGGAAAAAAATAAGCACTTACAGTGATTCTGACTGTTGGGGAAAAAACGTCAGTGTCACCTTTCAAATGAGACCAGCCATGTACGTGTACTGAAAATGGCAAAAGAACAGCTCTTAGTATACTTCTGGTATATCAGATGGGTTTTTAGGTGAATTTTACAGGACCTTACAGTGTTTTATCAAACATTTCACTGTCATTAACATCAACCTCTGTCACTGTCCTCACACTTACTGCAGCCAGGCAGAATGCCTTCTTCTCTGCTGTGTGGATTAATATGCTGCAGCTGTATAAAACAGAAGAATAAACAATCAATATTTCCTGACAGAGGTCAATCACTCACCCTCTGTTAAACTGTCTGGACACTGGACAGAACCATCCAGTTTTGCATGGTAAAGTCACAGTGAATTAGCCCATTGCTCATAGAAATAAATGGAAAGTGAAAGCTGGTCTGACTTTGCCATTAAACCCTCATCATTCAAACCAGCCAATCACAGTGTGATTAAAATGGCACGCTAACACAGAAACAAAGATCTTGTTTGCCAGGTAACAACACCTGTCTCGTTGACAATGACCTTGCTAATTCATTTTATATTAATGTGTATGTTACCTGGTCAGTCTGATATTCCCACAGCCAAATCAATAGTATAAAACACTTCTTAATTTTTACCATAGTTTAAATGTCCAGAGGTATTTTCAGCTCTACTGAAGTACTGAACCACCCTCCTTTGGTTAGGTGTTTAGTTACAGTAGGTGGAGTACAGAGACGATGATACATGATTTGTTTTACAGTTCCTGTCATCCATTTTAGTCTCTGCAGTGCTTCATCAGACTTTCCAGTAGCTGTGAGAGACAGCAGAAACCCTGCAGACACTGTGTCAGAGTGTATAAGTGTTGCCTTCTTCTGGCATCACTACATGATGGAGGGCGGGCTGTTATCATTCATTGTTCATACTTTTACACCCAGTAGGTGATCTGAGGCGGGACGAGGGAGGACGGCATTCCCCTTGTTGGAAAAATGACCAAAATGGGCCCCTCATTTTAACCTGTCATCCCTCTCTATTCCCCGGTCTGGACCAGATGCTGTCTTATCTGGACCCAGACTTATAACCCATACATTACTGAGTTATAACATTTTGACCAAGCATTTCTATTTCACCTGACACAGCATTTGTAAAGCTGGTTTACCTGACCAGGAAAGTCACAGACTAATTGCGTGCAATAAGTGAAGATGAACAGTGTAGTCAATCTCCAGTGTATGTGTCCCTGGGGCCAGAGCGCACAACACTGAATCATATTTAAAATGAGTCAGCTACAGAGTACCCCAGGAACTGTTGATATGGTGGACCTGGTGGTGGGCTCTTGTTCATTGTGTCAGCTGTTTAGCTATTCATCGGCCTCCTTTAGCGATAATGATACATGTAATAAATGTAGTTTATTTGCTGTGTTGGAGGTGAGGTGAATTAGTGCTTAGCTTAGTGAATTGGAAGCACAACTACGCTCCATGAAAATCACCCACTAACCACCCTCCCCCTGTAGCCAGCGTGGAGCCACATAGCATACCTTCTGCTAGCAGTCCTCCAGCAACCCCAGTGCAGCTGAGAAAAGCGTAGTGCTAAGCCTTAGCCAACGGTTCACCACCGACCCGTTCACGCTGGTCACTGGCAGTCCTGTTTTGACAAACTTGAAGTTTAACGTTGAGAGACTCCAGCGACCACGGTCAGATG
The DNA here is from genome assembly GCA_029783705.1 of Chaetodon striatus. Taxonomy (NCBI): domain Eukaryota; kingdom Metazoa; phylum Chordata; class Actinopteri; order Chaetodontiformes; family Chaetodontidae; genus Chaetodon; species Chaetodon striatus. The sequence goes on along the minus strand of JAPZEB010000003.1, from coordinate 29,091,099 downwards.
TGTCCCTTGGGCCAGAGCGGGCGACACTGAATCAAATCAAAGTGGTCAGCTACAAAACTCACAGTACCCCAGGAACAGTTGACGTCATGGACCTGGTGGGATGAGAGTGTACTAACTAAGCTGCGTGCAACACGATAAGTACTCTTGTTCCAGTTGCAAGGAACATTATAATAATTCATAATCATAATTGGCTAAACTTCATGCCCCACTGAAAAAAAAACAGAATTATATACTTGCCAAAAACCAAAATGACAAATTTCCGCCAGTGTTAAAAACACCTTTGAAACTTCAGAGACCAGACTCGACTATAATGCAAATGATGCTGCAAGCTGTTGGATTTATCTCACAGTAACACTCAAACTCGTGTTTTTCTGTATCTGACTTTGCCTTCGTCACAGATTCCTTGGTGTAAAGTAAATAAAAACTTTTTCCAGTGGTGGACTCTTTCCCTCTGTTTTCTTCTCTGTCTCCCTCGTGCTGTGATGATGATGACGACATGAGGACGGGGCATTGGGCCTGCAGGGTACATTTTTCTTTGCTGCTGTCCCTTAAGCAAATGAAATGCAGCACTTGCATCATCCTTTCGTCTCTCCTCCCACTCTCTCCCCTGCTGGATATACTTTGATCAGGCGTAATGAATGTTTCACTTACCAGCAAAATGTACACACTTGGCTACATTCTCTTTAAGAGGTCTTTGTTCTGACTCCTGTATAAACACAATTATGTTGTTGTAATTACTTCATTTCATGCTGCTCAGGACCTTTTGAAGTGAAAGGCCTTATAGCTTGGTCTCAATAGGCTTAACACATAAAGGTGAATTTCAGAGGCAGTGATCTTAGAACACACAAAACCGTCCGATTTAAAGACGGTACATTAACTTTAGGTTTCTGGACATAGGATGAGTTTGAAGGATGAGACGATACACTTTTGGCCTTCTGGCTGGAGACCACTGGACTCCACTGATGATCTGCTCATTTGTGCATCTCTAAACTGGACATGTAAAAGTTCAGTCCTCTTCAAAATGGCTGCTGCCAAATGAACTCATTTTCCTTCCTCAGACGTGAATGTGAAAATCTGCCCATTCGGTCACTGTGGCATGCGACCCTTTAATGTCACCAGGCCAACAAAAAGAAGAATCTTCCTGCTCTTCTTTCTCTCTCTCCTGGGACCCCCGGCAAAAGGGTCACTGCTGAAAAGGGGAGCTACCACACTCTCCTCTGCTTTTTTATTACCTCTGCTCCCAGCAGGAGCTGCAGCCAGGCTCTCAGCGAATGTGGGCTGCTTGAAGCCGGCCACACAGAAAGCTTCTTACTTCCCCTTGCCACCAAATTAGCTTGTGTTCGCAGGTTTTTTAAACGTGGGAAAATCCTCTACAAATAGGTGATAGACTTCTTTCCATTTTCCAGCTGACCGGATCTTTATACATGCCTCTGCAGCAGAAGAGTGCATCTTCCTGTGTGTGTGCTTATTTGGTGTGTCATGTTTGATGTCATGGACAGGCCAGAAAACTGGCTAGTAAACAGTAGGAGGCAGGGTGGAGGCGCTTAGTTATTCAGTCACTCTTTCAAACTCTGTGCAGACTAATCAATATTTGAGTACTGCTTGGTATTTTGTGTTGGTGGGTCATTGCATCTCGCCCGTTAAGGAGCTAAAAATTTGTGCGTTCATCCCAGTGCTGTGTTTTCATTAATGTTGGTCAGAGCCAGAGCCAATAAATTTCTGCAGAATGATGTGACCAGGGTGTAAAAAGCCAATTTTAACCTTTCCCTCTTCTTCATTTTTTATTCTTTTTGTACAGTGGAAAAGAGACACAAGCAGACACAAAGTTTTCAAGCTAACTTTCATGCAAATGAGCCTCAAAACTGAGTTAGTGCCAAACTGCTAATTATGTAAAGGTAACAAAGAGTGACAAGTTTTCTTCCGAGCTGTGCCACTGGAATAGAGCACAGCACATACTGCAGCAAGAACCACAGTTACACAATTTTCACCTCTGCTCATCCACAGCAGACAGTCAACAGCTGACATGCAGCACAACAAAGCAACTCTTCTGTCCATTCATGGACTGGTAACCTAACAACTGGGCACACCATTAACACATTTATAAAGGATAAGCAAGACTTTGAACTTTATTGATGTACATATATTAATTTGCTGCTATTGAGTTGTAATGAGCTGTTGTTGGGATCTCTTTGTGGTCAGATTATTGAGTCGTTGGCTTTGCCAAAGCTAAGCTGATGTTAGTTAGCTGACAGTGTTGCATGCAACCAAACATTCTTATTACTGGCCCCGCACCTTTTATGCAACATAGATCACACACATAGACATAATGCTTTCAAAACCACACTCAGACTGAGAATTCAATAGACATTTCAGACATTTCCATTGTTCTTCTGTCCCCCGACTGACCACATATTGAGGCATAACCTCAGTGCCGATCTTTAGTGGCTTTTTTTAACCTTTGGTTAGATTTATCTAGATTGTAGATCTCTTCATTTTTAGCTTTTGCTTTGTGTTGAATGAATACTTTTAAATCATACTTGCTGTTTAATTTTTAATGCTGCACGAGAGTGAATCAAGCTCCAACCCCTGCTGTGTCAAGAGCACCAAAATACTTTAATCTGTACAATTGATATAGTCATTTTTGGTCATAGTTAATATTTTAATTATCAACCAGAACTCCGAATTGATAGTTTGGTGTATTTTATGAGACTGAATTATTTAATTGGCTATCATATTTTCCTTTCTTGGAAATGGTGCCCCACAAGCTGATTAAAATTTCAATTAAATTGATATAAATTAATATAATTAATGATTATTTTTAAATGGTTAATTATTTCAGATAGACTCTTAACCATAAGTTCCCAACAGATCCCGACAGGTATGACATACACTTTGTTGTAGGACATACAAGTCTCTCCTTGCTGGCCACCTCTGTAATGTAATTCATCCAATAAAAAGGAAAAAGAAATCTCCAAAAAATAATCTTAAAAAAACAAAAATATGCTGAAGTCCTACTATTGCTAATCCCATTAGAAAAGATATAATGGGTAAAGCTGTAAAAGCTGATGCTGTAAAAGATGTGTACTTAAAGTGTATTCAGTGCATTGTGATCACTGTGGTTGTGTATCCCGGGGCCTGTAGCATTTGCCCATACTGCTGATGCCAGCACACTTCTGACCATACCCAGAAGTGATGTTTAATGCATTTAAATGTTTATTGGAGTCCTGTCTGTTTGGGTAAAAAATAAGAGAGCTGAGCCTCTTTATTTACCAGTCAACAATTTCCAATCAGCACTAAAGGTGACAGGCTAAAAGGCCAGTTAACAAGCGTCCTCGTTTGCCCAGTAAAGAGCTCAAAATAGAACCAATTTGTGTCAAGTGGAGCCTGTTGAGGTGGGCACTTGATGAGGATGGCACCATAGTTGCATTATATTAACCACCTTGTTCCTGGATGGCATCAATTTAATGCCCAATGCTCAGTCAGCAAATACACCAAAATAATAATTTATCCTCCTTTTCTTCAGTGTTATGTGTCCCTGAGGACACGTGCATCAGTGCCTCTTTCTCTAAACCCACGAGCTTGTCTCAGAAACCTTACACTGACATTATGCCACCCTAATAAACATAGATTTTTAAACCTCTGATATTACATCGTCATAGCTAAACCATACAAAGAGTGTCATATTATCAACTTTATAGACACCCATCCATCCATTGTCTCTAGTTTACCAGGGGCTGGGTCGCAGGGACAGCAGGCTAAGCAAGGTATTTCAAAACTGCCCCCCCCCCCCAGGAACATTTCCCAGCTTCTCTTTGGGGGAGCTTGATGCGCTACCAGGCCAGACGAGAGTTTTACAGACATATGATTTATAGTGGACGTCTATGGGAAAATGCTTTTTGGGCCACACAGGATTTTTCTGTTCCAGTACCGTAGTTGGTCACTATGACAAATTGGCAGCAAGGATGACTGCTGCACTGTATCCAGTCGTATAAATGCATTCCTTGATACCTGCCCAGGGCGTCCCCGAGGGAATCTGGGAACATACACCAAAGACTTAGACGGGAGGCATATATTTCAACTGACCTGATAAATTTTCTAGAAGATGTTCTTAGAGGAGCTGGAGGATGTTGCTAGGGAAAAGGAATATTGAGTACTCTCTCTAGTGCCGCTGTGACTCAGACCTGGGATGTGGCCATGGATGGATGGATGGATGGATGGATGGATGGATGGATGGATGGATGGATGGATGGATAAGAACTAAACAGAGTGGCTTCATGCATGCTATACTGCTTTTTCCTTTACTTCAGTAACAGCTTTGGCTTTTTCTCAACACTTAGCTTTGCCTTAAAAAAGAGCTTTTAGCCACAAGAGTTATATCTTGTTGCTTTCCTCCACAGGAGAGAAGCCAGATTCTATTTACTGTATTTTGTCCTTTCCTTTTGGAAAGAGATAAGTGAAAAAGAAAACTAAATTCACCATGAAATATGAAGTTGAGAGGCAAGGGTTGGGAAGGTCAGCATTAATGTGTCTCTTCCTGAGCTTTGTTGTGAGGTTTAGTGGTAGAGGTGGAGGAAACGTTGAGAGTACTCTCCAAAATAGAAGTCTAATGGAAGGTCCCAAAAGGCCGTTCCAAACAAACACTTCAAAACATTTTTTTCTGCCACCATACAGTATCAACATTTGGACGTCACTAATGCAGAAAAATTAGAACAGAAGCACTTTCCATAAAACATGCTTCAGTCTGAAATAATAAATGGAGGTTATGTCAAAATGATCTCTGCAGTGCACCACATTATTTAATTAGGCCAATAATGGCGTGTTGCCTTTTCTACTGAGAGACACACCAGGTTTGATGGAAGTAACTTCATCTATTTTGATGTTATGTGCTTTCTTTCTAATGCCCAAGGCCCACTAATACAGTGTTTTGCACCTCTATTAGAAAGACTCTATCATGCATCTTACCAACAGCCACTCACAGGTTTCTGTTTTTTCCACTTAAAGTCCCCAGTTCACACTGAGGTGAGGTTATGTATTGTATAGACATCCACCACGATGCTGCGATCGCAACAGTTAATGAAAATTCAAACAATCTCGATGAGTTCTCCTTTTGTCCTGTCACTGCAACTTTCCTGCAAATCTGACCAATCATAGTAGTTTGCCAGTCATAGCAGTCCTCCACATAGCATCACTAAACTCATTTCCCTATTTCTGGTTTTAAAGACATGTGGGACATGAACGTCTCACATTTACCAACAAATATTACTGCTTAAGAGACGGCAAGGCGATCCTCTGATGCAGGGGTAAACAACGATTAACATGTTCGTACCACAGTTGTCTGAATGACTGCTTAATGTCTCACCCATCACATATCGCCGCTTTGTCAGTGGAATTTACGTCTACATATAATGCGCTTAGTATCATTCTTCATTTGCTGTTTATGTTTGTTTACGCAACCAACAACAGGATGTTCATACAGAAAGAAAACACTGTTTTCCGTTTACAGGGATTTGTTGAATCCATCCATCGACCCTCCATCCCTCCATCCCATCCTGCAGGGCCTTTTCAGCTTCGGCAATTTCAACTGACGCCATCCAGCAGCGTATCATACTGCTGCAACAGGTGCCGTATTATACCACCATGAAAGATGGCTTTTGCATTTGACAGAGGCTGTTGCATCCAGGTCTATTGCACATGCTGAAAGAATCATGGTGAGGTTGATTAAATATGCGTGATTAGTGGTAGGGCTGGGCGATAAACAATAACTATCTCTGTATAATATTATTTGCTACAGATGTAATAAATGTTTGATATAATTAAACAACCCATACGGCTACTGAAGGGGGGGCGGTAATTCAAATGCCAGTTGCCACCCACCATTTACCAGAAGAAAAGGGGGAAGAAGAAGTGGTAGTCAAGGAGAAGATGACAGCAGCCACCGAGCTGATTCTCATTCTCAACAGCATTCAAAATGCTCAAAGTTATTTTTAGCGTGACTGCTTTTGACAATGGACAGCAGCGCTAGGCTGCCCAACATGTGTCCATCCCAACTTGTCAAATATCACCGATTGGTCAGTTGACTTTTCCATCGAAATATGATGGATCTGCATCTGTTGCTGTCGTTCCGAGATGCCGTGTCAGTTTACACTTGTCACATGCGTCATGTCTTTTGAAAGTACACTTCAGTTTTCACAGTTTCTGCTCAATAGATGCAGAATTTTTTAAGATAAATTTAAATGATGGTTAAACATCTTGCATTTAAGAACAAAAGCATGAGGTTAGGTTTAGAAAAGGACATCATGTTTTGGCTCTAAAGTTACGTTAACAGTGAACAGCGGCCTCCTGGTTGAAAGTCGGGGTTTTGCTGGATCCCTCCACCTCCAGAAGGGACTTTCCAGCTTCTTATATAGCATTGTTACTGACAGTGTTTCAAACTGACACCGTATGGCTGCGTATCGTACGGCTGCGAAAAGTGCCTTTTTGCGTCAGTGTGTGACGCCAAACTCACTGACAAAACAACAGTATATGAAGAGTTGGGAATGAGGACATGCTAAGATACCCGAACACTAAATTTGCTACATAACATTAGCAGCAGTAGCTGTATAGTTGACTCATCTAATGGTAAGGTAGCAAGTTAACATGACTGTGGCTGTTTCGTAAGAATGATGTAACATAACGTGACTAAACTTCAGTATATTTCCTCGACAATGAATCGATCCCACGCTACTTTAAGACGTCATCAAAGTTTGTCTGTTGTTAAAGTTTTGATTGAGCAACGGCACCAGTGACATACTGGGGGTTTAAAACTTGTACAGGAAATACTGTCAACAGCTGAGATTTTTTTTTTTTGTCTCCACTATCTGCTAAAACACTTACATAAGGTTTGAATCGACCAAAAGATAAGTATTCTCACTTCTCCTTGGTTGCATCTGACCATTGAGATAATTAGATTCAGTCTGAAATGTGTCTGAAATCCCACTTTAGTTTGTGGTGAAGAAAAAAAAATCAAGACCAGTTTCTGTTTCCAGACATGGTGCAATTGTTACTTTGAACAACCCGCAGCCACAGAACACACTGTAGTCTGGAGCTTCACTGGAACTTGTCTCTACTGAAGAAATAAAAGCTGTTGACTGTTGTCTAGTCCAAACTACCCCACCCATACCCAGCCCCCACATTAGACAAGGGCTCCTTCCCCTCACAAGTACCCAATTCAACCCCTGGGTTCAGTTACACTTTCAGGTCATTGTTTTGGTTTTCTGGCCCATTACTTTACTTTACTGATTCAGTTCACTCTCAGTGCTCTTATCGGTGCTCCCAGCAGCAGCAGGCAGCTTGTTTCAGCGAAAAAGCTCTAAAAACCCAAAATGCTACCTGTCCAGCATCAAACAGCAGGCAGACACACTCAGCAACTAGCTGGTGAAGAAAGTGGAGCAGTTAGCAGCTAATGAGCAAGAGATTTCCCTCAGGAGTCAGGAAGAGACCAAAAATAGAGCAAAAAAGAGAGACTGAAAATTGGACTTACTTTTGCCAGATCACCAGAAACGATTCCAAATGAATACTAATGCTGCTCCGTGTCTGCTGGATGTGTATAAAGGCAATGTTTTGCAGAACACTGCCACATAAACTTTAAGAGAGATGTGCCAGTGTTGTGTTTACGGAATAAAAGTACATTTTGCCCCTCTTCTGACCTTTTATATAAAGCTGAAATCACTCGTGTTTTCCACAGATTATAGAGGAGGACTGGTCAAAGGCAAAGTGTAAAGAGGTGAAGCTCAAAGGTCTGTGGAAATTTCTGTTTGTTTAAACTGTAGCTGATAAAGTTGGTCAAAAGAAACCAAAAAAAGCTTGGTTAAAGTGTTATACTGTCGATCTGCAGCCCTTCACAAAGGCACACGTGTTGCGTACATGTGCGATCACAGTGTGTACACAGATACAGATGCAGAACACCCCTGACAGCTGGTTCAATACCCACTGAGTGAACGTGAGGTGAGATCAAGGTGAGAGGAAGATGCATTCACAGAGACAAACACTCAGATGCACAGATTCGCTCACACCTTTCGAATAGGCGGAAACACACCCCATATATTTGACTCTACACTTGCAGGAAGCAGTTTTTATGCACGGTGGAGGAGTCAAAGTCTGGAGTGTTTGCATTTATGGAAGACTGTTAGTGATAAAACTAAATAAATTCATGCTTGGTTTAAGAGTCCAGATTTGAATACACACACGTACTAGCATTCTGAAAAACAAAACATTTGGATTCTGTAAGAGGCGGCATAGTAGAGCAGTGGTTAGCACTGACACCACACAGCAAGAGGGTTTTTGGTTTGAACCTGGGGAGGGGGAGCCCTTCAGTGCAGAGTTTGCATGCTCTCCATATATTGGTGTGGGTTTTCTACTAGTACTTCGGCTTCTTCCCACAGTCCAAAGACATGCAGGTCAGATTAATTGGTGACTCTAAATTGGGTGTGGAGGATATATGAGGAGACCAGCTGCTAAAGGAGGAGAGCTGGACAGGGCCATAGAGGGGCATCAACCCAGCAGCAGGACCGGTATCTGCTCCTCTGTGTGAGGAGGAACAG
>JAPZEB010000003.1:29071579-29082420 GCA_029783705.1 Chaetodon striatus | reverse complement strand
GTTTTTATAGGACAGCGATGAATTGCAAAGTCTGCACTTCATTATAATATTTCTTTGTCAAGTGAGTTTAACATCTGGCAAATTGATTTTTGTGTTGCACAGACATAAACAGAATTTAATGGATGTTTACATATACTGTGTTTGGTTTGCTGTGATGTAAAGTACACACTAAGTGGTTTGTAGTAAATTTGGCAAAACATTTAAAACCACTGCTTTGCTCCCTTTAGCCTGTTTGACCATTAAATATTAGTGTCTCATGTCTTTTTTTGTCCTGATGTCATAAATGTCTCAGGTGCAGGATTCTTCTCCTGTTACATTTCAGTCTCTGCCCTCACACTGTTTACACATGTGCTACTGAAGCAGCTGCATCTACTGTATCTGTTGCCTCCGAGGCGATTGACCTCAGCCTCTCTCTCTCTCCATTTCTGTCCATCTATGCCCTCCTCCCTCCCTCCACCCGTTATATATACCGACGCTGCCTCCTCACTCCACCTCGCTCTATCCATCCATCACTCCAGGCTGGCAGAGGAATAAACATTTCATGTAGTGTGTGTCCGCAGGGCTACACATCTCCCTTACCGGAGTCCCATGGCTGCACCGCTCCAGCCTTGACCCCCCACCTCTCAGCCCTGCAGCGGTCAATCCACACCATCACCACAGTCAGACCAGGCAGGGGTTGCTGCAAATAGTTGGCCTTGGCAGCAACTAGCCAGAAGGGAGTTAGCGGATGGGGATAACCGGTTTGGGATACCTTTCACAGCGAAACAGCTTTAGGAAAGAGGTTTGAGTCAAAGAGTAGGGCTGTATTTCTGTCGAAGGATTCGACTCTCTGCTTCGAGAGCCTTCCATCAAACAGCAGTGTTTTTTTTGTTTTGTTTTTTTAACTAATATAATAATACAGCTAAGTAGAGTGTTATCAGTGATAACAGTGACCTGGTAACAACAACAGAAAACATACCAAGTGGTAAAGTTGTAAAGTCAGGAGGACGAATCTCAAACCCAAAATACCATGAGTAAATATAACTTAGTTCTGTTGAAATAAAGATTTTAAATACTTCAAAAAAAATACATTCGGAAAAAAGGGGAAAGGCAGCACTGCATGTAGGCGTTTACATTACATAGGAGGACATTACACAGTGATCTCAGAGCCTGACTGAATTGCACAGGTGAGGAAGAACCCAACTTATTCGGAGCAGCAAAATATCCAGGAGAGAGCTTTAGACACTCACAAGGTCACTGGAAAGAGGCCATTCAGATACTGCAACAGCACAATGTGTCATTTGTTATAAAGATCTTATGCGGGGAGAGCCTTCGCTCGTTGAGCTTACCTTCTTGGAAAACAAAAAAAAAATCTCCCACTGCAGATTTGGGAGGCTGGCTCTGTTGATTGTGATCAATTAATGAAATCATTTATGTATTTTTTGCCTATTGTTATTTTATTTTTCAGCTATTTGGGTTTATTTTATGGGGAAATATACATATTTTTTATACGAAAGGATTCATAGATAGGCTACTGTCTACTTTATTTACTTTATGTATATATATATATATATACACACACACGTCTGATCGATTTTAAATGCTATTTAAATGTTATACATGTTATTAAATTTTGTTCTTGAAATCCACCCTGAATCCACCCTTGTGCTGAGTTTAGGATAATCCCTTTTACATTATCAATGATATCCCAATCCTACTACAAAGTTTTGAACAACATATACTGCAGCTCTGATCCAGGTCAAACCCAAGACTGGATTACCTTATCTAATCCAATTTCAGAATCCTTTTTTCTGTCGAACAACCCATTTTCAGGATTTGATTAAAAAACATCTGATCGGATTTCCCCTAAACATCTGGGCCCTGGAGATTTCCTACATAATTGACCCGTTTAGAATCAAACGTGACATTCTGCTAACCACCTCACTAACTTGGAAATGCCTTTGAAAACAAAACTACTCTTAATGGGTCCCACCAGCTTCACAGTCAATTTCCGCTCAGCTCCTTCCTTTAAATGAGGCTGGTGGCCTCTCTCCTCCAGCTTTTCGTTTGGTGCCATGACTGATATCCCACCATCGCTCATGGCGTGCTTAGTCTTTGTGCAGTAAATTAACTGATACATTTTTTTCTAAACGTATGTGTTAAATGTCTTTTAGTAAAGCACAGGCTAATTTCAACCACTTCATTTAGCTGCATTTCTCAGGAAGTGAGGAGCTCTCTGACAGCTGAAAGATCTGTGTGAATGATTAACTACTGCAATAAAAACATTAAAAACCTTTTTTAATCTGATCCTAATCATCTTTAAAGCAAAATGCAGTGGTAGTTACACCACTGTCTGTGAGCGTGGATGAAAGCTTGTGTTGATGTCCATACCACTGTCCTGATGTTTTTAAATCATAAAGGTTATCTGCTCCAATTTATCACCTGGCAAACATTGTGGAATAAAAGTACCTTACAGAAACAGTGTAAAGAGCCTTGAATTGTATAAATATCCCCAATCCATGTGTATTCCTGGATGGTCTCAAGTTGGTAGGATTCTATGCTGATGTAAGGGGGACTGTCCACACCTTGGCCTGTACCATTTATCTCTTTGACACTGATGTTTGAGCCTCTACACAAGTCTCTTTACACCTTGGAAAAACAGTCCATTGGTTTGTTGTAGCCTGTGTTCATGATGTGTGGAGACTGCAGCATCATCTGCAAAGAGAAAATTATAATAATAATAATAATAATAATAATAATATCTTTCTATATTAACTGCCTTTGAAAACAGTTACAAAGTGCTTTACATGTCAATAATTAAAACAGACAAGACACTTTGGTATATAAAAACTGAGGAAATAAAAGATAGTATAACTGAACTTACTGTTACTGTTCCCTTGTTTTTCGCCTTTAGCCTTAACAAGTTTTACAGCTTTCACGGGAGGTAGACACACTCAGTAGACTGACTGAATTCTTGTTTGAGGGGACAGCAGATAAAATACCAAGTAGAGTAGAGGTGAATACACAGCCTTGCTTTACTGAGCTGGGGTGTCAAACACCTCAGAAAAAGACTCCTCATAGACGCTACTCCCCTTCATGTTGTCACGGTAGGACTTCACAGTGCTGAGGAGTCTTGGGGGGGAAGCTGAATCTCTCAAGAATCTTGAACAAACCATTTCTGCTCCCCAGGTCTAAGGCCTTTGTGTTGCTGAGGCCAGTTGGAGAGGCTTTCCCTGCTCTCTGCATTTCTCTTGCAGTTGTGTAAACGACGTGTGTGTGTGTGTGTGAAAGAATAAAAGAGTTCAACATGCTCTGGGTTTTTCTCATAACTTAAGTGAAGTCCACACCCACCCACCCACACAGTCAGCCATTATACCTGTTCAATCCCATGCAAGCTTTTCACTCTATCCTTCTGTCTCCTTTTTACCCAACCACAAGAACTCCCATCTGCCCGGACAGCGCAGACTGCTGGAAATACCTGATACCAGAACATCTTAACATTACTGTTAACACTGAGAATATGTTAACAAGGTTATATATATGAATGCAGTAGTATACTAAACCTAAGTTTGGACTATTATGTTTACATCACATGTACTGACAGGATTCAAGAATGGTCTGAGCGCCCATCAAAGCTATAAAGACATAAATCTGGGAGGTTGCTGATACATTACCAACAGTTATTTAAAGAGATAAATAAGAGATAAATATGCTAAAAGAATATTTAGTCATACAAACAGCCTGATTTTGTGCCGAGACATGCTAATGAATGGCAGTGATGTTCCAAAACTTTTTTAATCCATGCTAAAAAAATTTCCAGTCCTAGTAGTACTCACTTTGGGAAAAACCGCTATGGATTGATGTTTAATAAGACAGATGGCTTTGCCTTGAGACTGTAATGCCAATTAACTTTGAACTAATATTAGCAGTCATGAGGAGTTCCCCAGACTAGGCCCATTTATAATTCTCTATTTGCTGGACATATACGAGTTTTGGCTTCAGTTTCTATAATATCATTCAACTGAAATGATATTTTGATGAAACTTAACACTCAGTATAATCCATCATTTAATTAAACTGATATTTCCTGTTACTAATTACTTATATGTTGTTGTACTTGTCCTGAACGTGCCATGTTTTTAATTGCAAGGCTTGCTCTGCTCTTGCTTTTGCAACATGCTCTGAAATCATTAGTTGATTATGTACTTCCTACTAATTATCCCATTTAAAGACATCTTAAATACCCTTTTCAACCGGCTTATATCACTAAACATGACACATGTGCAACCTATCAAGCAGACTTGTTAGAGGCAAGTTGTAACCATGTAAAGACATCACGACACAATCCCATAATGCAGCACAACAACACTATATTGGAGCATCTGGTTCAGTGGCATCAAATGATCAGACAGTCTGTTTCCTTGCTGTATTTCCTCAGAGTTGTACCCACAAGCAGGAGCCTGAGAAAAAGAGCCACACCAAGCATGAAATTAGTTCATGACAGCTGTAAAGACAAAGTCAGTATGGACTAAGGAGAATTCTGCAGTGTACAAGTCTGCAGGGCTCAGTGGGTGAAACAGTCCACTATCACTTACGTCCCCCGCGCTGGAGGGTGAGCTGAACATGTCAGTGTGTGATGCAGACATGGTAATATCATCAGGTGGTGGACATGAGCCACTGCTCTTTCACAGAATTACATTTCACAGAGGAAAACCCCACAGAGGAGGAAGAGAAATAACAGATTTGGGGCTGGTATCTTGCAAACTGCTTTAAGGTGACTGCATCCTTGTGCAGCCACGGGCCCATGCTACGTTATCAAGAACAGAGAGAGTGGTATGCTGTATGGATTTCTGTTTCATAGATCAAAAGACTGAGAGACGGGACAATCACCAAGCTTTGCAGCACAAAAAGCTTTTGCAGCAGAAATACATGTGCTCATCTTTGTCCCTTCGAAACTATATGATCAGACTTTAATGTTGGATCTGATGAAGAAGCCTCTCATAGTCCACCTCCTACCTTTGACAAAAAAGAAGCGCAGACATTTCTCCCTTTATGCGGCAAATGTCGCATTGAATGTGTCACTTTCTAGAGAAAAAACAAGCGTTGACATGTTAATATCTTTTCTTTCAGCTACTGAAATGCAGTTACAAGAAGATTTTCAGCAACAGAGAACAAATTCAACATGACATTTTCTCACAAAGAAATGCCTCCTAACATTTTAGGCAATTTCACATGGGGACAGTGATCTATGATGGAGAAGAACCGAGCTCATCTTCTGTTTTGTTCACTGTCGCAAAAGTGAATTCGATGAAACTTTACTGATGCTACAAAGGGCTGGAGAAACTTTGAATGTGCATATTTAAGATTGTGCATGAAAGCTTTGGTTCAAAAGTTGATCTTACTGAAAGATATCTTTGTTCCAAACAGCCATATCAGCATACTGTTTTGGATTTCTATGTCGCCTTTTAAACCTAAAATATAAATCAGAAATACTGAGCTGGTGTTGGTCTCACAGAAAAAGAGAAAAAGGACACTGACGCAGTGTTCCCTCAATCATACAGGCAGGAGTCTATCATACTAGTTAGAGCAACCTGTGTCCAGTAAACTTGTTGAAAAGCCTCACAGTCAGCTGAGAGAAGTCCTTTTTTGGCATTTCTATGTGTCCCTTAATTGGTTGTGGGGTTGTTTTTAGAGTCAGTTTTGTTTGTCTGCTGTTACAGTTGTTCTAATGAGGCGGCATATTTCCTGTTTAAATGCATGCTGGATGTAAGTTTTTATCATTTGATAACATGTTCCTCTGGTTTATTATTGAACGTTGTGCTGTGACTCACTCTGTCATCACACGGCAGGAAGATCACACCTACGGCTTTTCTCCCACTGTTCCAAGATGTGCAGCTTGGGTGGCTTGGATATTCATTATGGTTAAAATGTATGAAAGTGAGTGTTATTCCTTAATCGTCTGTGTTAGCCCTGATAAACGCTGGTTATTTGTTCAAGCAGGGTTCCTGTTTTTTTTTGCTAAATGCATTGTGGGGAAGCCCCAGAGATGATGTATGATTCATTTATTCATTCATTTTCTGTAACTGCTTATGCAGGTAGTGGAGTGGCACAGTGATGTGGTTACACCAAGTGTAAACCTCGGAGGCTGAAAAATGAAGCCAAAGCGGAAATGCCAAGAACTGCAGTTCTGTGAATGGCCACTTGAGTCTGGCTTTAAAACAGTAAATCCCTACAGACACTCGTGTTAAAATCCCCTTAACAGCAGAAAGAAAGATGTTTACAGCCTGGTACAAAAAACAGTTTTGGTCTCTTTGGCCAATTTCATCATTCATGTCGACTGTATAGAGGGTGAATTTTTTTTATAATCAACCATTTACATTTTATTAAGGCCCAAAAATATGCATAACTAAGGGTGGGCTGCTTGAATTACAGGCTGTCTGCCAATCGTGTCCTCAGCTTGTCAGTCAGATCCACTCCTTGCTCCTCCACAGCTCCACCCACTCATCCAACTATGGTCACTTCCGGCTCCTAAAAAACAAGATGGCAACGGCCACAATGCAGAACTTAAGGCTTCAAAACAGGAGTCCATTAACTAATTGATGATGTCACAGTAGCTATGTCCATGGTACAAAAATAGTTTGGGTCTCTTTGGCTAATTTCAACATAAATGACAACTGTACAGGGGTGAATTTTTATATGACACCATTATATAAATTATATATAATTGTGGGCGTGACCACTTTGGGTCAGATCTGCCCTTTGCTCATCCCCACCTCAGTCCTTCATGTCCAAACACATTCACTTTTGGCTTCCAAAATCCAAGACACTGATGGCTAAAATGCCGAACTAAAAGCTACAAAAGTCCTCAAATCAGTAGTTTTGTGCAGGCTATGAGCTGAAACATGGGAGAGGTGAATACAATAATAGATTGAGATCAGGAAAAAAAGAGTTGTGGACACCAGGGGACTTAATAGAAGATGAGGAATTAATGGTTGGATGAATGGCTTCAAAATGGTGAGCCAGGATGTCCAGGTGTATTAGTGCTGTATAGTGCTTGTGCTGTTTTCTAAACTCCTGAACTTCTGCTGCTGACTTCATTTATCAGCCCACAGTCCTTTTACTTCAAAGTAACCCCATCAAAATGAATTATCCTTGGGTTTGAAATAAATCTGTTATGGACGTTTTCCTAACATAACTAGTGCTGAAAGAATCAAATTAAAAGGAAAGAAAAAACTTACTGGACATAATTGACTGATCACTATTTAAAGAAATGTGGAAAACAACTGCTGGCTCCAGCTTCTAAAATACAAGGATTTATTGCTTTTCTGTTTTAAATCAAATGTAACTGGGTTTAAAGATGTCCCCTCGGGTTCTGAAAATCTGATGGGCATTTTCCACTTTTCTGTACAGTATATACAACAACATTAATGGGTTTATCACAAAAAAAGGGGAAGAAAACTAAAGAGAGAATCAGTAATTAAAATAGTCATTAGCTACAGTGCTTAAACATAATAGCATTAACACCATCAGCATAGCAATTGCAAAGTGTGTCTGCATTTTTCATTCTTGGGCTCCAGTTTGGAAAGCTTGCAAGTAGCAGTACTCAGTAGTAGTTTTATCCAGGCAGCAACCTCCCAGGCTGAAAAATGAAGCTGATCTGAAGTGCCAGAAACTGCATTTCCCCTAATGGCCACTTGAGGCTGGCTTCAAAACACAGCAATCCCCAAAGAACTCGGTGTTAACATGCCCAACAGCAGAAATAAACATGTTTACAGCCTGGTACAAAAAACGATTTCAATCTCTTTAGCAAATTTCAACAGTCATGACAGGCATGACAGGCTGTCTGTGAGGTGTCACCACAACACATTGTCATCTCGCTCTGTCAGTGGACCGACACGTCATGATATGATATACTCTTCTTCAACGTTTTGTTTACTTCCTGGATTTTTCCCACATGGAAATTCTGACTGATCAAGAGCAGCTTTCTTGCACAAGCATATTATCTGGTCCGCTTGTAAATGCTGCCGTGAGAACACCAACCAACTCTAGACAATTACGCGACTTTGTAACAAAATTATTCCCTGATTTGGACCAAAGAAAGTCAACTCTGGCTCTGGAAAAACCCTAAAATAAAATTATACTACAGGAGTTGCCGGCAGCTGCTGCTGCACAGTGTGTATCATACCACCACAAAGGGTGCCTCTGTGTGTTGGTGTCTGACACCGACAAAGCTGCACTATTCGACAAGTTGACTCCTAGCTAAAAAAAAAACAAGATGGTGACGGTCAAAATGCCAAACTTAAGGCTTCAAAATGGTAGTCGAGAGACCAATGGGGGATGCTATGTCCATAATTTTATAGTCTATAGTTTTATCACTCTAACTGAACCTGCCAAAACTTTACAAACACTTCATAACTGTCCTTTGCCCACAGCCAATGATCTTATGACTTGTACTGACAGCAAGAAGTTTTTACCAGTGCTCGGTGCTTATTGACATTGAACTGCCGGGGCTATCTTTCCACCTTGGAACCATAATGCAATGGCACAAGAGCAAGAAAGTCAAGAAAACATGCGTGGTTGTGTGTTTGTTTCTGTAATGTAAAAAAGGAATGCTGAATCTTTCATTACCAAAACATCTCACACTTTCACCACCTGCCTTGGTGTTGTTGACTCATGTGTGAAGGCATACTGCAGGGTCACTCATTGATCTGACACTTCATTCATATTCAAATTAGCAGCCTGATCTATACTAGTTTCTCTTCCACCTCTGTGATCAATGGTTCATTTTGTAAAGCCTCCATGTGGTTATTGGGAAATAAGCGATGTAAAAGCCATGGGGAAATGTTTCCAGGCGCTCGCTCACAACGACCGCGGGAGCATGCAGGTGGCAGAAAACAAAAGATATGAGATGAATAATTACCCCTTCATTTTTAATTGCTGTAATCCAAATGTGCGCCACATTCACCTATACAGCCCTTTCCAAGTGACATAAATATTTGATTTCCACTCGCACTAATGCGCTAATGATAGATTTTCTTACTCTACAAGTGGTAATTCCAGTCACCAAACATAAAAGCTAGTGAATGTGCTCATCAGCTCTGCACTGAAGTGTTCATCTGACTCCTAAGAATATTCAATTTCATACCAGCTATTGAATTTTAAGAGGATGCAATAAGCCCCTGCTTTGGTTGAGTGTTTTCTGTTTGCCAAGAATATTGCTGATATGGGTTACAAATGGCTGCAGAGTGATAGAGACAATTGTGCTGGTATCCCTGATCGCATTTGCTGTGCCATCTGTGTGAGGAAATTGGTTGAAGGGCTTTTAAATGTAGAATAAATGACAAACAGAACTCCAGTATCGTGCTATGTTCTATTTAACTGCATACTTAATGTTGACAGGGATGGAGGAACATGCAAATACAAAGTGGCTTCAGAACGAGCTGTTAGTTCATTCATTTAAATATTTAACAAGACAGCAGGAATAGTTCTTTTTTTCCTGCTAATTCCTTTGGTTTCTGACCGGACGTCCGTGGCTTATCTTAACTTGCCAATATCACAGCAACACACTGCACTTTAAAGGGATATCTTATAAACTGACCTCCTGTAGGTGTGAAAAAATGGCTTTAAAAGTTTGGACAACAGTTTGGCTGCAGTGGATTACAATGGTGGCACCAAGTCACAATCAGAAAACATGTGCAAATGTATCATTGCATAAACCAAATGTTCTCAAACCACTCTCTTTTCAACTGCAGATCCAAAGCTAAATACTCGTATCTAAATACAGCGCCTCTGTGTCACACTGTTTTGTCTTTGAGGCTGTTTACTCCTGGTGTTTCTGTGACACGTTGCCATCCACACCTGTGTCTAACATGTGTCTCCAGCTGACCACTGCTGTTCAGATTTTGATACTACCTACATAATTTATGCTAGAAGGTCAAAGGGCCTTGTGCACAGTTATAATATCCAGGCTCCCAAGAAGTGTGCGGCTTCAGAGCCAAATTTTTGTTGTGGCTAAATAATGTAATTACCCCTCACTTGATGCTCTGAGTCCTCCCAAAGTTTTTCCCTGTTTTTTACATGGTGCAATAGACATCTGTAAATCAGTGGATACATTTTTTTGAGCCAACAACCCCTACAAAATGACTCGTTCCACTATCTGGAATTGTTGCCAGTACACTTCAACATGTCTTCTTCCATAGGATAAAATGATGGCCTGCAACACTTTGTCCAAATCATTGTAAGATTGGCAAGTTATAGATTTTATACTATGTAGTCCTTGTTTGGGATAGAATGGCATTTACACGAGAGAAGATATGTGGTCAAATGTGTCCCGGACCACCTCGGCTAGGTGGAGTAGCGGTTCAATTTTTTCCAACTTTGTCAGTGTATAATAATGTCACAGGACTCTCTCTTTGCTCCTGTCATAATAACTGCAGTTGTTAGAGGGCTTTATCACTGGAACATATGCTCAAACATTGATGCTGTTGTGCCCCACAAATGGGAAAAGTTCTGGGGGGCAGTCCATGGTTTTGTGACCCATCCACCACCCCAACCTGCCTCTTCACAAGACCACCCAGGACTCCTTCCCTGCATTGGTCACATGATCGCAGCCTTTCAAACAACGTGTGTTATGCATGAGTTACTGACCCATGATTAAGTGGGAATACAACGTTGGGTGCCTTACTTTTCATAAAAAAATGTAC
The DNA here is from genome assembly GCA_029783705.1 of Chaetodon striatus. Taxonomy (NCBI): domain Eukaryota; kingdom Metazoa; phylum Chordata; class Actinopteri; order Chaetodontiformes; family Chaetodontidae; genus Chaetodon; species Chaetodon striatus. Next base: position 29,071,738 of record JAPZEB010000003.1, on the reverse strand, counting down.
CGACAGTTTATGAGAATAGCCTGCATACTGACAGCCAAAGTATTCTGTTCTGGTGCTGCTCTGAGAACTTTCTATAAATGCTGAAACATTTTTTCACACCACTAGAATCAACTGTTCTTCGCTCCAAACCAAAGCTAACAAGCTGCCGTCCTCTAAAAA
>JAPZEB010000003.1:29004425-29026823 GCA_029783705.1 Chaetodon striatus | reverse complement strand
AAAATCTGAATGAGGATAGTGATAGTGAGATACTGGCTACAGTGATGAAACCAAACCAGCATCAGATGGACTGTATTGATAATCAATACGCCACAATAATATCAATAACCAGCTCAAATTCATCAGTCAATGAGAGTGTGTGTGTGTGGGCGGGGCATAAGCACATACAGCCAGCAGCAGCAGCAGCGACCCACCGTCCAACACCGGCACACTGTGAGGATGGAAACAGCCTGCACCGTGGCCGGATCGCGCATGTCCACTGGATCTGAAAATAAAACACCCTTTTAAACTCTGGATGGCCTCCAGTGGTCACTGTCCGGCAGGCAGAGAAACCTTTTCTTTGTTTGTTGATGTCTTTATACCTCCAGGGTTTCTGCAGATTATGGCGTGACATTATGATCTTACGATCCACTAATTCCAGCCGTTCGCATGCGCACCACTACAGATGCGCTTCCAGTGGACATTGAAGGAATGAGTCCGCTCTGCGGCCAAATTGCACACGTGATGGATCCGCATCCAGCGTTACAGTGCAGAAATGCATAACGCATCGCAACTCTCAAAAAGCTTCATACTCATTAAAATCAATTACAAAAAGCTGTTGAAATGTGTTCTGTCAGATCAGGGCCTAACAGGGCATTCCTTTTTTCCCATTAACTGTGATGAGGTATGTGTTTTAATATTTGTTTCTTTGCACTGTTCTTTAGTTTGATATTGCTCATGGTTTTCTGTTTTGACATTAGAATTTCCAGCCCAGTCACCCGAAGGTGTTGTATGTTTCTCCAAACCACGGATACATTGCATTTGGTGTGACACCTGGGCTGACAGTCAAAACAACAACAAAACTTTTTTTTTGTTTTTTTTTTTTTGGCGAGTCATCGCTGTGTTTTCGGCAGCTTTTTAATCACCAGTAGAACCCTGTCATTGAGACAAGCCGTGTTTTTACCAGCAGTGTATATGGCAACAACAGGATACTGTAAGGCAAAACACAATCTTTTCTTTAGCATAATCAAGTGTTTGGTTTTTTGTGCCTAAAGCTCATCACACATCAATTACTGCGTTGTCACAACACAAAATTGAAAATTGAAATGTAAAGAGATGAAATCTTTGTACATATTTGCTACATATGAAACACACAAATGTAAGAAATCCATGTTTTCTAGAAATGTACAATACCAACATTTATTCTGGTGATGGCTGCTTCAGACAGTGAGCATGAGTCACCACTAGAAGGATCAGAGTAAATGGCTGCCACTCTTTTATAAAAAATATAAAAGGAATGCACACCAGGGGTTACAGCGAGGCGCTGATCACTGGCAGTGGACTTGATGAGAAAAAAAAAAAGTGTTGCACACTCTGGCTCCATCTGCATTTCTGTTATTTCGATGATGACGTTTGGGCCCTCAGGCCTTCTTCAAAATCAACAATCACACTGAGTCTGACACACAGGCACACTGATCTGTATCGGCCACTCTTTTATAGACACTCAGTGATTTGCCACTGCTGCCTGAGTCACCCCTGGTTGAACTTTCTTATCGTCTGGCTTTGCAGACAGGCATGAACAAATTACTTAGAGTGAAATTACTATCGCTTGATTTACCAATGCATGCTGATTGTCCCGGTCAGGTTAACAGTGCTGAAAGGATAGACGAGTTACACTCTACACACTCTTCAGTTGTTTATTCCACAGATGTGCCTCTAGGATTGTGGTGGAAAACATCCAGTGTAATGATTGATGGATGACTGGAGCTACTGCTTCTGCCTCATGGCCTGTGTAGATAGGGTGAAACCCAAAACATCTTTTTCCTCAGAGAACTTTCAGCACTACCAGGCCAACTAAGAGTTTGTGACTCATTTATGTGGATTCAGACGAGCCACCCTGCAGTATAAAAACCTCACCACATGCCCCAGAAGTATGTATGTGTACATTTGAGAAACAAAGCTGACGAGTGACCACAGAGTCATAGAATTATGATGATTATCATAAACGCAAAAAGAAATTGAAGTGATGTTAAAATAAACAAACAGACGTCACCATGGTAAACAATTGCTCTTTCCTTGTTTACAACTGACATCCAATGTTGGCTTTCCAATTTCTCTAGAACCTAACCAAGCAGTTATCAGAGTAACCATGATGACTCAGGTCCCCTAAATGTAGTAAAGTGGTAAATTCAATCCAAACCACAATGTTTTCCTAACCTTAACAACAGAGCTGTGCACAGGCGTTTTGCAAGGCTGATGCTCAAGTGAAAAAAATTGCATCCTTTCCACAATCTATTTATTTACTGACACACAAAGTGCTGGTGCAAGAAAAAAAAGAAAAAAAAAAACAAACAAAAACTAATCAAATAATAAACCAACCATCTATTCTCCACACCACAAAATAGGCCTGTGTTTAGTTACAAGTTCTACTCTGCTCCTCTCCTCACTTGATTCTCTAATCCTCTCCTTAGCTGTCCTCCTCTGACTTTGTTCTCCTCCTCTCCTCATTCTCTTTCCCTCTTTTCATTGTCAAATAGTTACATACTAATACTTGTAATTATCTTCCAAATAAGCTTTAAATACAGTCAAAGAATCACAGAGAACAGACGCATGCAGCTGTGTGGTCTTCCTCTTCTCCTCAGCCCCCTTTATGCACCTCTGCCTCAACTGCATGTCATTTTTTTGTCTAAAATAATTATCAGCGATGTGACATTATTTCAAATTAAGTATTGGTTTAATAAAACATGTGGAGGTGGGGAAGCAATTCAGTGTATGTCTCTGTGCGTACCAAGCAGTTGGTGAACCTGATCAGCCAGAAGGTTGGAGGGAGACGGTGTGATTTTTACTTCAGACTAGCTGACTTGTTGTTAATGGTGGGTAACTGCCTAAATTAGACCGGTTGTATTGAGATGTTTTAACAGTGGTGCACAGCAGTGACAAACAATGCCGAGGCTTAGGGCAAACACTATTATTACCTGGCTGTCCATAAAGGCGCATCAGGGAGACATGGATGCTGCTCCGCAGGGCACTTGATTTGCATGCGTTAAGTAGTTAACTGTGGCTGTGACAACAAAAGTTGAAGTGGGAGGGGCACAGGCTCATTCATTGAGAAATGATGCCATGGGCTAAATATAAAAACTAAGAATAATTAAAAGAAACAGAAAAAAAACTCAATAAAGGGTACTTATCTGAACAGAGGGCAAAAGTGCTCTTTTTGACCCACACCGTCAAGTTGTGCCCTCACCTGACCAAATGTAAATATAAGTGTTGTCACATAATTTAAAAAATGATATATTTTTTTAACAGCTTTGGAAGGCACAGACAAACTGGTTGAAATTGCACTTGAATGTTCCAGTGAAAGTGAATGTTCACTCTGTACTCATGTGGGTTTCCTTCTCCAAAGTCGTCGAAATCTGGCGCTTGGTCAGTGACTTCAGGTGTCAAAAAGCTGTCCTTTCACGTTGGCATGCTACGCAGTCAGTCACTGTTATTGTTTAACAGCACCTGGCGGCGTCAGGGGGAAACACCTAACGCCGCCAGACAACAATGCAAGTTAAGGCAGCAGAAGTCCAAGTAGGATGAGCAGGGGGTGATAGATGGGTCCAACAACCACTGACTTTCACACAGGAGGCCGATGTTTGCTTCCTGTGCTTTTTTCCTAAACCCAACTACCTGTGTTTGTTGTTGAAGGAAAAAAAAAAAAAGAATTCATGGTGTTATACTGATGTACTGCTTTTATTTTGAAAGAGACTGTGTGCAAATGGTGCATTTCCTGTGAAAACAGAAGTGTATCTTGAAAGAAGACAATGCATGTAACAGGCAGAACTTGACACAGCGTCTTATCTCAACATGGACAGTCCACGACCAAACTTTGGTATGCATCAAGGTCAGAGTGAGAATGTGCTGTGGCTGTGTCAGCCCCGCCTTGAAGTCTGTTACAGATAACCCAAGCATGTTTAATCAAAACAAGTAACATTCCCATGAATTGAGAAAGACTCCCTTTAAATTTTTGTCACTAGACAGAAGCTTTAAACTCAAAACAGTTCAACTAAAAAATGACATTGGAATACAAGACAATCCCTCTAAACGTATGCAGTGCGGAGCTTCTCTGCCTGTTGCCTTATGTATTCTGGGACTGACTCCAGCTCGGGTCCAGCCCAGTGACCCTGGCTCAATCACATTGTCCACCCTTCGTCCTGAGCACTGAACTCTCACAAATATTAATTGACAACACCTGCGAGCTTGATTTTAATGCATGGGGGAGTTCATTAGGGCGAAATGACTCAAAATGCTGGATGAGGGATGGGACAGCAGGTTACATCACATTAGATGTTGGCACTGAGGCATTTCTTTAGCCAGTAGAGTAATGAGGCTTGGGTTGTATACGTAATTAAGTAGAGTGTTTGTAATTCACTCTGAGTCTATAGGATGGACAGTGATTTTGCTGGGTCAAATCAGATTAAACATTTATGGAAACACAGCTGTGATGCTGCTTACTGAGCTTTGCACATGTAAACTTGTACTTACAAACTTTCTATGTCGTCCTCATTGTGACATATTATGCTGCTGCAGGTTTGTGCCCATTTAAAGCCTGCACGTTTGCAAAATTTTGAAAGGAAAGGCTTTCAAAGGTCCACAGGAGAGCCCTCAAACTCTTGCAGATTTTTTACAGCGGGACAGCCTTAATTCCTCTCAGACTTATTGGAAATGGGATGCAAAGTCTGTGAGTCAGGGCGGATATGGAAAGCTGTTCAGTAATATGTCTACTATGCAATGACTAACACTCAATTTTTTTTGGCGTGCTGTGTGTTTACATGTTCATATGCTCTATTCTTACAGGATCTACATGTTGGCAGTGCTTTGTGGTATGCAATATGTCATTGCACGAATGCCTGTCTTTTAAAAATCATGTTTTTCTGCAATCATTGCACTGAGTGGACTCAAACGCACAACTCTGAAGACAGTTAGGGTAAAATAACACAGTCTTTCCTGGTCAAAAGGTAGGTTCAGAGCACAGACGGACTATCAGTGGAGGCAAACAAGAAACCTAAAGGCTAAATCCAAAAGAACAAGAAAAGGACACAGGGAAACAAAAGGCTGGAACACTAGACACACAAGGAGCTAAGACAAACTGGCACTGAGAGAAAACAAGACACACACTAAATACTCTGGTGAGGGGAAAGATAACGAGACACAGGTGAGGCGAATCGGGGGGGGACAGACAGTCAGACACAGGTGAAGTCATCAAAAGGGAGGCAAAACACACAGGGACAGGAAATGATGTGATCCGAAACGAGAGGAGATGTGAGTTTCAAAGTAGAACAGGAAACAACATAAATAAATGAAATACAGAAAACATGAGCAGTGACAGCCATGTTTTTATGTGGTTCAATTGTGTCATGAACTGGCTCACAGCTGAGACAAAAAGACGGGAGAGCACCAACACTGGAGGTCAAACAAGGAAACAATTCATTCAATAAAACGTTTTTACCAAACAAATCAATGAACTAGTAATATCAGTGATGTATGTGAGTGCCAGGGTGAGTGAAAAATAGGGTAAGGAGATGCTAAAATAAAAGACAAAACAAGCAACCAAACCAGGGCTGCATGGAGCCATGACTAAACGTAGCTAAACATTTATTCAAACAGAAAGCACACTGCTTTTTATTATGGCACGGCTAATTCACTTCAGTTTAAAGGGGCTTTACCAGCATAGCTAACATGCGTTTAAATTGCCAAAGCAAGTGTGAAATAAGAACAAAAATTCTACCCAATACGTAAAGATCTACTTGAATTTGATTTCGATACACATTCTTGCTGATTGGATAACACCTCTGGCACCCCAACAGAGCAAGAGAAAACATACATTAAGGCCTGTTGCACACCTTTTCAAGGAAACGTGTCACTCAACCCTGAAACTGTAGCAAAACGGTGCGCGCTGTTGTCAGACTGAACGTACCCCAGGAGACCACAGGGGAGCTGAGAGAGAAAGAGCAAGGCTGACTGACCTGGCCGGCTTTATAGACTTGCCAGCTAATCAGCCCAGGTGAGCCGGCTCACTAACAACCTGCACGCTGTCAGCTAACTTCCTGCAAACAAAGGAGACAACACAAGCAAGCCAGGCAAAGACGAGACACAGGAGGAGTCGTCACATAGATTCGAATCACAAATATTGAACTAAGGTTGAGATATCGTCTATTTAAATAAATCATTTTGCTGTTGGCAGTGTGCAGGTGTTAGTCTTTTTATAGATGCTGTTTTCCAATAATCGCAATTACATGTAATATGTGTATAACTATGTTCTTTGGAGCGACCTCATCAGATCAGATTGTGGTTGAGCAGAAATCTCTAAGGAGTAAAAACAAATCTCAAGCTTGATTGAACTTTAACTAGTGTTTTCACAAATTGTGCACACTTTGTATTTTCAGCAACCACTTTAAACTGATTTTTTTATCCCTACCTTTCCAAGAAGCAAGTCAATTTAAAAATAAAAGAGAAAAAAAAGCAGTCTGGATGTTCACTGAAATGGGTTACACAACTCATGCAACATCATGGTTTGCAGCGGGGTTAGCTTTGATGTTAAGTGTATGTGATGTGTAGTAAATGGCCTCATACATTTGAATTCAAAACCACTGGTATGGTTCTTTATAAGGTGTCCATCACAGAGTACACTTTTTCACCGTCAACTAAATCTAAAGTTAAGGCACGATCATCACCAAATTTAAAGTTATCAGGTGTTTTCAGAGGACGTTAGCTGTTATATATGTCTACCTTAGACAACTTTAAAAAATTACAAGATTCCCTGTGACTGCATTCGTAATGAAAATCTAAACACAAATCTCAGGTAATCAATTTTTAAGGCCTTTCCAGGTGATAGATGCATACGTTCAGCTCAGTTAGGTGTATTAGAGGATGAAGAGTCTAAGAACTAAAGGCATCAAACTGTTTTTCTTTCTAGATTAGCCTCCGCAGCCCCTTCATGCCAAAGTGATGTATAACAGAAGCTTTGAGCACTTGGAAAAGCAAGAATATAATCCATTATCGTCACCGCTGACATCTCATTATCAGCTGCTCAGCTCATTGGATGTAGCATAACGCTAACACCTTCAGCTGCCACACTACTCAATCCCATTTCCGCCAGGCTAACCCCAGCTCCAAATCTATTGCTTTCTCTCTGCAGTGATTCACTCTGGTTAATAGCATGTGCCAGATAGCGTTAGGTTAATGCCAGTAAACAGCTTTAAATAAGAGAACAAAAACAAGTTTATTGTTTCTATAAATGACAAAGACATTCACCTCTCTCAGAACATAAAAGGAAATAACGCAGAGGCAATCGAGTGTCAGACATTGATTCAGTAATTGTTTCTGACTGTAGAGAGCAAGACGAGCAGTCTGACAGAAATGTGCTCTTGGCAAAAACGCTTGACTCTCCGTCCGGGAACTCTCAGCCCAACGCATCTGCCCACCCTGAAATCCCATAAACGCTGCAAAACCCAGAAGAGGCTCCCTTGGCTCACACAAGGCCAGGCAAGAAACTCAAGTTTGTGTGTCTGTGTGTGTGTGTGTGTGTGTGTTATGTGCATACATAGGAACCTCTACGATAACACTTTCTTTTGTGTGGACGCCCAAAAGGTCTGAAGAGGATAAATGGAACCAATTACTGGTACTCCAGCACTCATCGTAGCGCTCGCTGTAGCCACATGGCACTTTGACAACAGTTCCACACTGACACTTCACACTTACACAGATCTGGAATCAGCTCCCTGAAAACCATCTTACAGTCAGGATCATCTTCATCCACTGGCTAACAAAGATGCTTCGAGCTATTCTCTGCTGTGCAGCTAATTGAAAAGTCATGTTTTTATTCTACATGTATGGAGAAATAACGCTATCAGAGTCCACATGGGTAACACGTTTAGACAGATTATGAGACAACAGGGCCCTGTTGGGCTCATCCATGTAGTAAGGGGCAAAAATGAACGAACAGGTCTTTTTGATTTACTCTTTATAGTGTCTAGTATGTACCGGGCCAGCCTGTCGGCTGTCCCATGAATCCCAGACTTCTCCCATTCACTGTCTCGATGTTAAAAACAGAACACATGCACTGAATGAACAAGGCAAAACCGATTAAATCAGACTCAAGGCAAGACCTCTGCCTGCCCAAGCCAGTGGTGCATTCACGTGCTGCTCTGGGGATGGTCATTCTTCAAACTTTGTTGTGTTCATGAGCTTTAAGTTGATACGTAGAAATAACATGGACGCCCCAAAAAAAGAGTGTTTGGTTTTATTGTTCGGAGCATTTAAACAACACATTGATAATGACGAGACAAAACGATTTAAAAACAGCACAAAATGCAGCATAACACTGCAGAGGTAAGACTTTTGCTACTTGCTCCTTTAAAGAACTACAGATTTTTGGTCAGTGATATTTCTGTAACATCGTATTGAGCTCACAAAGCCTACATACAACTGGGATGGAGAGTCACTGTAATAATATGTGTACATTATCTCTGTTAATTAAAACTTACACATGATGACTGGTAATGCATTGAGGAGAGGTTTTGTGGGGTGCAGCACTAGCTGTCGAATGTGCATGTGCCATAAGAACCTGTGTCCACATAGAATTTGTCTTCTGAGCACTGGCATCTTTTTTCAGTCGTTCCCAATGAGAGGAGAGTGTATTAGGCTGCATAGAAAAAAAGGCGCCGTGCCCAGGATCTTTTCAGAGTGCTCCGGCCAGAAAAGCTCATTTATTGAAGCAGCAAGACACTGAATGTCACTGGTGAGTGTTGTGTTCTTACCGTATGCCTTGTAAGCTTGTTGTTTCCTAATGTGAAGATACATCAAGTACCTAGCTAACGTTATCGTCAGCCTTAAAAAACAAAACAGTGGGAGCATTTTTTCATAAAGCCCTGCGACAAAGGGCTCCCCAACACCCTGCCACTGCTTTCCTGCCAAAGAAAAACACAACGTGGACACTCAACCAAACAGAGTGTCACGGAGAAACTGACACCATAGTTTACAAAAAGGTATAAAACTCTAAAGATTCAATCCATTTGCATCATAGAAAACATAAATAATGGATGTTGCTGCTTGTTACAACCCAGCTCTTCAGCTGCAACAAGGAAAGAAGACGAGACGAGTTTACAAAGAGTTAAAGCTGATTTATTTACAAAATGCCAATAAATAACAGACTGAACGTGAAAGTCAGTAATCAGTCATGTCTGCATGTATGAGTGTGTGGAAGTGTCTGCAGAGAAAGCTAAAGAACAGCAGCTGTGTTAGAAGGGAAGAGGAAGTCTGCTGGAAGGTGTTCAGCTTTTATATCATGAAGCACGCTGGTCCAGGTGTGGCTCATGATCCTGAAACAGAACAAACAGGAAAACAGGCAAATCTAGTGGAGTAGGGGGGTCGTCACACCCCCCACCATGAAAACTGTGTTCCCACTGGGAATACCCGCAGACCAAAGCTTTCCGAAATTGAAAACTACACAGATACATACAACCATTTATCATATTGATCTGAAGAAGGAACCAAACTCAAACCTGCAACTCCAGTATCCGATGAAGCATTTAAGAGCGAACAAAGAAAGAGACAGAAGTCAAGAGATGCACAATACAACACATAATTTAAAAGCAAGGTGATCTGAACAGGGCAGTAGCCCCATAAGCAAAAACAATCCGTTGCAAAAATCTACAGTTTGGGCAATGCAAAGAGTGGTGAAAAGCAGCCTCTGGTCCGAGCTGAGCACCAAAGGAGCACAACAAGAGCATGAGTCCTTGGTTTGTGGACACCAGTTTTGAAGCCTCAGGGCCGTCGCCATCATGGCTGTTTGGAGCCAGAAATGACCATATTTGGACGAGAGGGTGGGGCTGTGGAAGAGCGAGGGGTGGAACAACCCACAGACAGCCTGTCACTCCAGTGACCCCACCCTTAAATATGCAAACGTGAGTATTTTAAAATGTAAACTGGTGAGTTATACAAATATTCACCACCCATATAGTCGTCATGAATGTTGAAATTAGAGACCAAATAGAGACCAAGACCATTTTTGCATCAGGCTGTAAACATGTTTATGTCTGCTGTAAAGTTGAGCATGTTAACATGGTTATTCTGTTTTGGAGTCAGCCTCAAGTGGCCATTCAATGAACTGCAGTTTTTGGCATTTGCTTCATTTTTCAGCCCTGGATTTGCTGCTTGATGTACATGTTTCACCTTGAAAGGACACTATTTATGAAAGGCGTCCAACCCCTGCTGTACAGGAGCAAGACACCCAGGCTGAAAGACACACAAAACAAAGAGACATGTTTTAGTGATTTAATGCCTTGTTGTAGTCATTTCCTGTCTCTTTGTAGTTGTTTTGTGTCTTTTGGGTCATTCTGCATCTGCTTATAGTCATTTTGTCTCTCTTAGTGATTGTTTTATGCATCTTTTAGTGAAATTCTGCAGGCAAAGCAGAACTAGGTGCTGTTGTTAGCTGAAAAAGAGTAAACTTCAGTATTTAGTTCACTCTGGAGATGGAAATATGCTTTGTGACTGCAAAGCTTCCTGCAACAGCTCCTCTTTGTCTTTCTTACCCTACGCTCTATGTCTCTATTCAGCACAAAATAAAACCCCAGAAGAAAAATCTTTTTAAAAAAGTTAAAAAAAAAAAAAGTTTAAAAAGAAACAAAATGGCTAAGCCATATAATAAGGGACCAATGAGCGGCAGTGGTGCAAATGTGCCTGACGAGATATGAGTTGTGTTATGATCAGATCTGCTGTGAATAAATCTGAATATCTGCAGCATTGGAGGATTTGCAGCGGCTATAAAACGATTCACAGGGAATCTTATTGGATTTGTGAATGGCTTTTTTGGGACTAAGAATGAGTGAAAAACTTTTCTCCTCTCAATGAGCAGACAGAAAGGAGTAAGGGAGTGAGATAGAGGGAATATAAAAGTGAGATAAAGAGAGATTGCCACAGTCAATTACAGCCCTGTCCTGCCCTGCAGCCTGTCCTGATTATCAGCTGCCCATCTCGGCTCTATCTAAATGATTTCACAAGCTGAGTAAATAAAGACATCTCTCACTAGGAGGGAGTCCTGGGTCTGCAGTGCAGGCTGTGACCACCGGGGGTTGCTGTGTCAGTGAGAGATAAAAAGGCTCCTCAGACCCTGGTAGCACAGTCATCTCTCTGTATGATCTGCTTGTGTCCATGGCTTCCCTCTTTGGGCGTGGCATTTACAGCATTTTAGCTTTCTGTATGTCCATATTTGACCGTGTCAGTAACAGTTAAGGGTGGCTTCTTCATCGCACAAACCTGGATCACATTGCTGTTAAAAGTATAATCATAGAATGAAAAAATAATGGTCGTAGCTACCATGACATCACCCACTGGATCGTGGACTCCTGTTTTAAAGCTTTGAGTTCTGCATTTTGCCTGTTGCCATCTTGGGTTTTTGGAGTTAGAAGTTACCATATTTCGGTGGGAGGGTGGCACTGTGGAGGAGTGAGGGGAGGGTCTGAGTGAGACGCTGAGGACACTATCAGCAGACAGACTGTCACTCAAAGCTGGCCCTTAATTATGTGTGACTTGAAGCCTAAATGATATCTTAACGTGTGAGTAATTTAAAAATTCACCCCTTGTACAGTTTTACATGTACAGGGGGGGACTATGGAGACTGAAACCATTTTTTGTCCTCGGCTGTAAATATGCTTATTTCTGCTTTTAAGTTTGGCATTTTAACATGGCGGTCTATGGGGATTGGACGGATTCTGGAGCCAGCCTCAAGTGGCCATTCAGAGAACTGCGGTTTTTGTTACTTCCGTGTTGGCTGCATTTTTCAGTCCCGGGCGTTGCCACCTGTTCACAATGCAGTGACTCTCAGTTACTGATCGAAAACAGTATTGCCAGTGAGACTGGAAGTGAAAGCCAATCCCAGCTTTGTTCGCTCCTGAAGTTAAAAAAGCCTAGTTTTACGTTTTCACTTTTGTTAAGCATGCTAGTTAGGTCATGCAAAAGGTTTGTTTTTGGTCAAATTTAAAATGAGACATAGAGTAAATTGATGTAAATTGATGAAGTGTTCGTCGTACATTATGTGTCCAAAGATCGTTGGAAATTCAAAAATCCAACAATAATTTCAGTTTTTACTGTTTCTGGCGATGATAAATAGAGTGATTTTGGCAGTTTTGAAAAGAAAACCTTTTCTTCAAAAATTGGTGGTAAAATAAATTCAAAATACAATCATTAAAATGTGTATGCCCAGCACATACGTTCTGTGTCTGTGTGAGAGGGGAGAGCTCACCACACCAGCAGGTGGTGATAGTTTGTATTCGTCATTCAAAAGATCGTCTTCAAGCTAGTTAGCCAGTTAGCACATTAACAACACAATCCAATGCTGAAAGAGCAGAGCATATTTACAACACATCAGTCAACAATAACACAAACCATCACCAGATATTTCTGCTAAAGAGCTCAGTGGCTAAAGGAAAATAATCTTACCTTATGTAGCAAGTTTGTTTTTTGCTGTTTATTTACTTTCCTCACTTCCATTTCTCTTCTCATGCTTAAAGCTGAACTGCTAATTAAAGGGATTTTTATTCACCAACTGGCTTTGCCATTGCTGAATCAGCCCAAAAAAGTTGACGGGAGCCAATGAAAGGCGACAATGTGGGACACATCACATAGACAAGGGTGACAGGAGCACCAATGGCCCAAACATTGACGGCTAATCGTCGGCTTAGTGTGTCGGGCCTTTAGATTAAAAGTTGCTCCCAATAAATATACCTGAGCAAAATTTTGAAGGCACAATTAAAAATCTTGTGCATTTTTCCATTTTGGTGTTGCTATTGTTAATTACGAGGAGAATTCTTCTACCACTGAAAATATGCATTTCAAATCCGTAAAAGTGAACGGCTGCATGTGTGTCTGAATGAATATGATGCTGTTGGGAAACATTTCTTTGGTGTCTGCTTTGGCTGAGAGCTATAATGCACCTCAGAGACAAAACACATTGTCATGTGAGTGAGAGTGAATTACAATAATAAAGAGTGACAGGGAGAAAAGGGAGAGAGGAAAATGGGGATGAAAAAAAGGTAATGGAACAGAGAATAGAGGAGAAAGCAAGTCTGACAACAGAGCTTTGGTGAGCTGGAGGAAATTGAAATGCAGATGGCTAGGTATTCTGTTAAGCTGTCGTACCTCTCTCCCTATTCTCAAAGCCCCGTTTCTAATTTTGCTCTCTTCACACTTCTCTTTAACATTTCTTTTTAATTTCCTCTCCCCCCATTCCTCTCTTTTATCTTTCTCTTCAGTTCCCTTTTATAGTCTATCTTGTACTCCATTCTGTGCGCCACCATCTTTATCAGCCCCACTCTGTCCTCCCTGTTCTTGTCTATCTCTCCGATCCAAACTACATGTGGCAATGGATTCTGTCCCTGGCAATGAGCTGTGTACCCTCAGGTGCAGCAGCAATCCTTGGCCAGAGGAAGGCAGATCTCTTTTCTTAGATCTTATTACACCTCCTGCCTCTGGTTATGACACTCTGGAGCAAGATTCTCACTGCTGTACAGTTGTGGAGAAAATCATAACGTATCACGAATGCCATGTCAAACACACACACACACACACTGCCATGAAAATAAAACGAGTCGTCACATGACGCGAACGTATTCCACCTCAGGCATTCTTGAACATAAGTGTGCATCTCTTTATGTGCGTCCCTGCCACATAATCAACGGTAAATGCTACTGTTTGGAGACAGAATTGTAAGGCTCCTGTGATGCTGTTGTAACCCTCTCAATGGTACTTCAGAATATACAAGTTAAGACAGGTTTTATTTAGAGCTTCTCCCAACAGGTTTGGAGCTTGGTGAGGTGACAGACTGAAGCACTCTGCACTTCAGTTTGGACTTAAAACAAAGCAGATGGTGTGTGTCAGCAAATTGTGTGCAAACAGCCCAGTCACCACAAGAAAATGTTGGCATTAAAAGTTTCTGTGAACCATGAATATATTACATGTGAACGTTTCATACATAAACAATATTTCTAACGTGACAGTATATGGGCTGACATTGTGATCAAAACATGGATGGGATGGTGGATGGCGTGCGACTTATGCTGGATTTCTGCTGAGCTGCCGACTGCTGTTCAAAACCAACCAAACTGGTTGTGATTTAGCGAGTCAATGCTGTGTTTTCATTGGCTGTTTAGGCACTAAACATGAGTGTTTTGTGGTGACCCATTGCTATTTTTTTCTTTTTTTGGGATTGTGCCAAAAAAGCTGCTGTACTTACTGAAACATTGTTGTGTTTCCTGCCCGGATGAGTCATGAAAAGCAGCTGTTTTTTCAACAGAGACAGCGATTGTGCCAAAACATGATCTTTTCCAAATCATAACCAAGTGTTTTTGTACCTAAACCTAACCACATGTTAACCACAGCGTGATTGAAACGTATGGTTTCAATGTGTCCGGTACACATTAACATGCAAATGTAACATATCTGTAGTTCACATAAATGTATAATGCAACACTTTTTATCGTGATTGGGTTGGTGCAAACCACTGTTTCTGGACGTTGGTGGGTCCGGGTTTCTTATTTTCATCCTTTAGACCTGTCAGTCATTCAGGAACTTAGTGTCATCACCTCCCTTTGCCACATTCACAAAAACAGCAAAACAGCATTATCACCAAAATGATGCACCTCATCATTATTCACTCTTTGATCATTAACAGATTGACATCATCATTTTTGGTTCAATAAATTTATTAATAATTTTATTTAATTGTAATAAGTAACATTATTATACGACAACCATCAATTTTAAGACATTTCTAAATTATATATGTCAAGTTATAAAAAGGGAGAAAAATGGAATATGTCCAGCCTTATTCTTACCTTGATTTTAGGATGTAGGATGTTCAACATGGAGGAAAAAAAAACACAAAAACAACTAAAATAATAAGAATAATTATAATTTTCCTTCTTATTATTATTGTTGTATTGAACTAGGTATGGTTCGATGGACGTGGTGCGATGGCTCTGGTGATAGAACAGGTTTAAAATTGCCTGTGTGATATAAACTAATACAATTGGAAGGATGTTTATTAAAATGTATTTGTGGTTTCCTCATTCTGAGACTGCAGATCAATTGATTTGTTCTGGTTATTGAATTAATAATTTAATGACACAACATCTGAGGTTTGCTCTTAGTGTTTGACCCATGTAATGTTGGCACTGGATGCAGGAGGCTTTCTGTTCTGTTGCACTCATTGCACACCCACTTTTAATTACACCTAACAATGACGGTTATAATAGCAGCCCCCAAACAATGACTCCGCCGCAGTGCAGTCACAACGACCTGTTGTTGCGAATGTCTCCTCTATGTTTCAATGGAGTACAACTCGCATCATTGTCCCCCATTATTTAATGGACAACGCAGCCATTATCCTGTAGGTGAAGAGACCATCTGATTAGCTAGTCCTTAGAGGACTTGACCGAGCCCGGCGCAAGGTGATGTTGATAATTCTGAACAAAAGAAAGCTGTGTTTCTCTCTGCGAAAAGGCCCAGTGCTCATAATACAACACAATGTATCCCTCTCAGTTGGGTAATTAGGTTCACAATGGAACCAAAAAAAAATTTGACTTCTAAGAATTTTGTATTTCAGGAGGAATGACAACTATTCTGATTCATGTCAGCTCATTTATCCGAATCATGGGAGGCACTAATCAGCTGGAGACTATGCTCAGAAGACAAAGTTACATTAAGCTTGGAGTATTTATGAGTATTAATGACACTGCGAATGGGCCTTGTGGTATTTCTAATGACGGCTCTTCTTTGGCATCTTCATTGAGTTTCAGGGTATCACCGTCTTGCAGTTTTACTACTTGTCATAATCCTATCTATGATTCTGTGTGGCTGTATTTCTACTGATTATTTCTCCACTTGTGTACTCTCTGTTTGCTTCTTTGTCTTCACAGAGACAGACAGAGGGATCCCTTATTCCCTCCTCATGCATGAAGGCCAGCTCTTTATCAGTCGCCCCTGTGGAGAGAGAAAGAGAAAGACAGAGAGGAGGACGGAAAGTTTTAGTGTGTAAACAGGCAAAAGAAAGTGAAAACACAAGGCTAAAATTTGTAAGCAATACATGATTACGAAATCTGAATGATAATGAGAGAGAAGACATGCGTGGCAGCATGTGGAAGGGAACATTTTATCTTTCATCAGGCTCAAAACAAACTTCCTGGGGACACATTTCACTGAAGTCTGGATATAATCGTCTGGACAGTAGATTTAAGCTAAACAAAGACTTGAAACCCCCTGGGAACATGCAACATAACACACTGACGCTGGCAGGGTAAATTCCTAAATCACCTGAGGTCCCCAGGTAATTCTGGTCCCCTGAGAGCGGGGCTTTAGAAGATTCTTTAGATAAGTAACACTCCAAGTAATCACAAGTACTCACAAATTGCAACACTCTAGCTTTTCCAAATCCATCACTTCCCTCCCACACTCCTGCCAGTCTGTCTGTCCGCTGCAGCTCAGTATGAATTTATTAATCCTGGTAGTAGTGTGAAGTGCTGCTGAGGGAGCCGTGACCTCATACCTCCAGGTCACGATTCAGCTCTACAGCCAGTGATCCGCATTCTGACAGCAGTGGGGGTTTTAGCTCTCTTTGCCTTGCAATGACTTGGTCACTACTCTACAAAAACACAGACGCTTGCAGCTCCCAAATGCTAAGATGACCTTAAGTCACTCATATCTGTGTAAAATGGGCAAAAGTCTGCCCCTGGATATTAAATGTCCTTTAGAAATAAAGCATGCATCACTTTCCTTTTAACAAATCCAGGGCATAGCGGGATTTAAGAAATGCTAACGTCATCAGTCCAAATATCCCTTGAAGAACCTGATTCCACAAGGCAAAATGTTTTAAACTTTTTAATTTGAGGATATTTCTGTTTTGTCACACATCCTCGTCACATAGAGTAGGGTACCTTTCATGTTGTATCTGGACGTGGACAGTCCATGACAAATGTCGATATGCGACGAGGTCGGAGTGAGAATGTGTTGGTTTTACGAATATTACGTTGTACTGTAAGTTTTGAAAAAGACTATATGCATCTATGAGCAGACCAATAGCTGATGGGTTCCTCAACTGTAAAATATCAGAATCAACCTCATCAAAAACCTAAATAATCTGTATGTCATTGTAGAATATACATTTCTCATTAAACTCTCCAAATTCTTAGGTCATGATCATTGTGTCCTGAGTGGTAGCTATTGCCTTGAGCAAAGTCACTCTTCCTCACTGAATCATGTACACTCTTATCCTCCACTTACTGTCATACTTTCTGCATCACTGCTTTGGTCTCTTATGGCTTTCCCTCGCGCCGCTCTCTGACATAATCTTTCTGGGCTCATTGGGACGCTGTCAGGACACTCCAACTCTGACCCTCGAAATCTCTATCACTGGTCATTCATAAAGCTGCAACTGGATGAGTTTAAGGTTATTCTAACACAGTGTCCATCATATCTGGAGAAGAACACCTGTCTTTCCACTTCAACAGCCAACACACTGACATGTTAGCTCTTGATAGGAAACAAAATGCTTTGTAGGTCTACATGAGTTTGTGTGACACTTGGACACTATGTGGTCCAGAAAAGTCATACAACTTTGGGATACATATACAATGTTTGCTGAGGAGAACAGTGCACCGATTTAGCATCCCATCTCATATTTGCTGTTTTTTTTTTTTTGTTTTTTTTTTAGTTTTGAAATTGATGCAGCAGACTCATCTTTTCTATCCCCCCATCCATTCTTCCTCTGTGTCCAAACCTACACCTACATTACAATGCAACTGGACTGCCAACAGTTTGGTAGGAGATTCCAGTGTTATGCTAGTAACTATTATATCCTGGAGCCTTCACAGACTGTAAAAAGCAATGGATGTAGTCACCAGGACATCACCTGTTGGTTTGTGCCATGCTCGTTTGAAGACTCAAGCTCGGCATTTCAGCTGTCGTCATTTTATTATTCAGGAGCCAGAAGTGACCATATGTGAACGAGAGGCTGGAGCTGTGGAGGAGCGAGGGGCGGATCTGACTGAGAAACCAAGGACTAATTAATTTTGGGTAACTTTAAACATTAATAAAATGTGAATGTGTGGGTTATATAAAAATTAAATACAGTTCTCATGAATGGGCAAATTAGCTATAGAGACCAGAACTTTTTTTTCTTTTGTACCAGCCTGTAAACATATTTATTTCTGCTCAGTTGGTCGTTCAAAGAACTGCAGTTTTTGGTACTTCCTAGTTGGCTTAATTTTTCAGCCCCAGAAGTTGCTGCTGGGAGCTTCCAGCCTGCAGCAAACTGGGCAGTGGGCTACACAGACCTAGTAAGATCACTTCTGTCTACCTCCACACCTCCAGTTCTTGTTGCTCAAACTTTTTTTTCATCTGACATGACAGACGCTGACTCAAGTGACATCACATAAAGGTTATCATGCAGTTCCCACTGGAGCCAAAAAAGGCTGACACTGACACTGGATTTTTTTTCTTCTTTATGCAATCTAAGTGCCAGTACACAGTGACCTTATGCTTTTCTGGTCAAAAATGTGAGCCTTTAAAACATTTGGTTTTAAAGTGAAGGCTTTTATGAGCCATTTCAATCAGGAGAGACAGAAGAATGAAGTAAAGATACATTTTGATATGGAATATGAGTGTACAGATTAACAGATGATTTGTGGTCTTTGGCGCTTAGGCACCAGTGGGAGATTTTTGTAATCAAGGGACATCTGAGCGGCAGCAAGATAAATCTCCCCATGGAGTCCAGACACTGGTGGAGGTGGTGGTGGCTGCTGACTCTGAGATTAATGACTGACGGGGTGAATGAGGCTGAATCTGAGAAGACTAAGCAGTGATGGGGAGGTGGAGGGCGTGCACGACCGCAATATGAAAAGGAAGGAACTGTATTTAAAATGAGGAGCAGTAAGATGATAGGCTGATTGAGAAGGTGTGTTGCTGTGCTACTGGTTCATTGTGAACCAGCTGATGACTCAATTAAAGCATGCAGGGAGTGAATGGCAGATTGAGAAAGAAAATTAACATTAAAAAGTGTTGTCTTCCTGACTGAGCCTTCACTAGAGTTTCATTGGGCCATTTTAGGAGCTTTTCAAAGAGTTGTAATAAATGCAAGTTATCACTACATGTTGAAAAACACTGCTGAAACAAACTGTCCAAAAAAAACACCCCAAAACAAAACAAAACAAAACAAAAAAAACCTTAATTCAAATTTAGCCCAGTTTTAAGCTCAACCTCTTGACCACTTTGACAAATGCCCAAAACACTCTTCTGGGAAGGACAGCCAAACTGTATCACAAGATCCAAAGAAGAAAGGAATGAGTAAAGTTATTGACAGATAAGAAGTGACGGACATGGCTGACTGGCTCGCGCTGGTGCCTGTGTGGGAGGCGACGCGTGTTCCCAGCCAAGACTGCATGGGAACAGAATTATTAAAATAATCCTCTTGTGTTCATAGAAGAATCTTTATCAAATTTTTCTGATCAAGTAAGAGCAATAATTTGATCATTTTGCACATTCATTGTCTGCAGAGCCTGAGCCATTTGGACGCGCTACTCTGTTTTTAAATGATGCAGTTTTGTTCACGATCCAAAATGAATTAGCTGCTTTTTATCAACTGGAAGCAGTCTGTCCTTCACACATTTCCCCCTCTCTTTGTCTCACAGGAGCTTTTAGTGCGCTTTTGGAGTTTGTGAATAGTCAAAACACAGCTCCTGGTTGGCTGGCTAAGTGTGTGTGATTTTTGTTGAAGAGCTTGTATTGGGAACACTTGAGAGAAACACAGACAGACTGCGAGAGGGAGGGAGGAAAAAAAAGAAAAGAGGTTGATGGAGGGAAAGAGAATGGAGCGGCGAGCTGGCGTTTGGCTGAGCAGTGAAGAGATACTCTCTGCAGTGTGTTTCCTTTCCATCCGTGGAGGCCAGCCCTTTATCTGCTGCCTCTGTGGGCAGGCAGAGACAGCAAGAGAGATGGTGGTGTGAGGGAGAAGGAAGCAGGCGGAGTCGCCTGGAACGACCTGGGAATGAGGGCGAAAGAAGAAGAGGAGAGAGAAACAGAGGAAGAGAGGGAGAATAAAATCACAATTTATAAAGAAGAAATGTTTTCCATCCCCGGGATCTGAATCCGACAACACAGCAGTAAAGGTTTATTGATATGTGTACAGTATATCATGAGGAAAGCTATTGACTGCCTCAAAGCAATACTGTGTAACCTTTGAAATAAGAAATACCACAGTCTTCTCATGGTACAAAAGAAAGAGTCGAATTCATGAGTAATGAAACTTGTTTGATTGAATCCACGCAGAAGTTTTGCTCCAAGTTAAAATGATCTAAACTATGAGGTCATCTTCAAGAGTCTGGATCTTTCCATGTTTAAACTCCTGAGAGCACCAGTTCAAACATGACGCATGAGAGAGGCCCACAGACTGTATCAGTAATGGACGTAGACACTTTGACGTCACCTGACGCCATCTTGGCTCCATCTTTTTTGGAGCCAGAAGTGACCACTCAGTGTGGCCCCGCCCTTAATTTTGCATAACTGTAAGCCTCAGTAAAATGTATACAGTGAAGAAATAAAAAAATTCAGCCCGTGTACAGTTGTCATGAAGAGAGAAAGCCTCAGAGACCAAAGCCATTTTTTGTACCAGGCTGTGAACATGTTTATTTCTGTTGTAACGTTGGCCGTTTTAACATGGGGGTTAATGAGGATTGACTGGCTTCCAGAGCCAGCCTCAAGTGGCCGTTCAAAGAACTGCAGCTCTTGGCACCAATGTGCTGGCCTCATTTTCAGCCCTGGAGGTTGCCACTTGGAAAGGCCCTATATTGTTCTTGTCCATTTCATTTTGTTGTCTTTTTTTCTGTTTGGCTCTTCTTTTCATTTTGTTTTTTCAATGATCCATCTGCATGTGTGTGATTCTGGTGTTTTCTTTTCATACTTTGTACCCTGACAGTTCAAAATAAAGATGTCATGGGGCAAAATGGAAAGGGGAGAGGCCATAGAAGCATCCAAAACATGTTCCTGGAGTGGATGCTCCAGAGAAAAAAGAAACTCATCATTCAGAGGAAGGATTAACATCAAAAAACAACTTGTAAAGCCCCCTCCTGGCAGCAGGGGGAGAAGCAGCGAGCTCACCTACAAGCCTTCGTCATAAGCACACATCTACAGCGTCTGTGTAATTTGGGTGTGTGTGTCCACATACTCTACACTCAGCAACATTCATGTGCAGCTCCCACACTTTTTTGTTTTGGTTGTGGCAGTGTCTTACTGATATATCATACATTAGGGCCTCACAGGAAGGACGCTCCGTCAGGCTTTTCTTTCCTCCGAGTGAGGATCAGAATATACGCTGTTCACATAATCCAGTTCAAAACTGATAAATATTTTTAAGCGCTCATCAACTCATGCATTGAGTAACATTACAAGTTAACGTTCCACCTTAAAAGTTGCCGGCAGTCAGCCCAGTGAATGAAGTGATTTTCTCTCAGACTCCAGCTGCTGTGAGAGGCAGCAAAACATCCTTTCATTTTATGGTTATAGTTTATTAATAAAACTCTCTGAAGGGACTGCAGTGTTCACAGCTCCACCTTTTAGTACCGGATCTGTGTGCTAGGTACCCCAACAGAGGGGGGACCAAACATGGGGACGCTAAGGAACAGTCCCATTGGTACCATCCACAACTTTTCACTGTGGAAACAGAAAAAAAGTGTACCGAACTGAACTGAACTGAACCGTACTGCTCGGTGGGAACTGGGAGACAGAAGTTCAGCACTCCGACTTAAAAGCATCTTCATCAATTTATCTCATCCAGCAACTGCCACCAGTGGCCACAGGTTTTCTTTTCCTCTTTCAACTTTAACAGGAGATAAAAGTAAGGTAGTCAATGATATGAGAAATGCATTAGTCATATTTTGCTGTTCACATGATGCTTGGATTCACAGTATGTGATAGAAGGAGGTATAAAAAGCATGTAGGCTGGGCTGGATGTATTATTAATGAAAACATGTCATCAAACCAATGTTTGAAAGGTTTGATGAAAATGTTCCCAGGCTTAAAGATCAGAACACACACAGACACACACAGACACACACACACACACACACACACACACACCTGCTCAGTCTATGTCAGCTTTTTCATCATCCCATCTCCCACTCATCCGCACATACATACTCTGTCTCTGTCTCTGACTGTCTGCAGGAAAATGTTGTACTTGGGACTTTGTTTGGGAGCTAATTACCTAGGCATCTGTAGTCTGCTCTCTGAGCCCGTCTAAAGAGGATATAGTAACACACACACACACACACACACACACACACACACATGCATCCATAACCCAGTTTTTTTTTCTCTGACATCACTCAG
>JAPZEB010000003.1:28985397-29000731 GCA_029783705.1 Chaetodon striatus | reverse complement strand
GTGACAACCACTTGACAAAGACAGCTAACCAGCTCAGCGACATGGCTTAACACACGTGTGACAGTGAATGTATTGCACTGTGTGCTGGACCAGTTTGGAGCTACTGCTGTAGTGTCATCTATTGACTTTATCTGTGCCAACATAAAGGACACAATGAAGTATGATGGCAGCCATGTTCACAATGTTTGAGACAGACATATTTTATATGTTAAGAGTATAAATGAACCTTAAGCTTTCGGAAAACGTACAAAAATACAAACAAAATGAAGACAGAGTAAAGGCAGAAGGCTCTGTCCATCTCCGCATCTAATGCTGAGCATTAATGAGCCCTTTGTGTGACAGGTAAACACAGAGCAGGTGGATGAAAGAATAGGATCTAGCTGAAGTTGTGACACTTACATCATGATAACATGGACAATATAAAAGAAAACAGGGCTTAATTTCCATCTCCCCAGATCATAAAGCTCACACGTTTTGTTAACTTCACTACCAGTTCTTAATCTAAGACATCTAAGATGACTTCAACCAAATTTGGCCACGTTTTAATCAAGTTGTCTCAACAGACGCAAATCGACAAATCAGAGCTTAATGAAACACCTGTGATTTTTCAAAGAGAAACAGTCCCATATAAGAAGTATTAGTGCATTACCGCAGGCACTTGTAATTTGTTTCATCCTTTTATCAACCACTGTTCGGTCTGCGTGACACACATGCAATATTACTGGGCTCATACCAAAAATCTGAGTTGCCAAATTTCCTACTTACCAGTAAATGTTCCATGGTGTTATTACACAGAATGAAGTCCCTCAACACAGCGTCATGTCTAAACTGCATCTAAGTTCATATTAATTTCACAAGATTGTTTTTATGTTTCAGCAGAGAGAGGACTGGCATGACTAAGTTAAACACCAGGATGAATCGTCCTTTAATTAGCCATGGTGGAGGCAGAGAGAAGTGATGGAGGCTCACACACACACACACACACACACACGTGCATACCTTCACGCTGTACATGTAGCTTTAGCGAGTTATTTGCTCGCACAGCTGGCCTACACACTGCTCAGCTGCCGGCAGGCTCACATGTCTGAGAGGCACGCTGCTAACAGGACTCAAAGCTTGAGTCACGCTGTGCAATGAGCCCCAGGCCCACTCAAACATACAACTCATCATCACACCTCAGCACACACACACACACACACACAAACACAAAAACAGCAAATGTCTCTCAGGAGTGTTATGGCGGCTCAGCAGGCTAAAGCAGATAGTAGGTACTCACAACGTCAGGGGATGATGGGATGAATCCGGCTCACGACCCGTCTTGCGTGTCATCCCCGCACTCTCTCTCATGCGCTCCCTGTCACTCCTCACTGTACGCTATCCAACAAATCAAAACTGGCATTAAAAAATAAATATATAAATGAAATAAAAGCTCTCAAAAATCCTTCATTGTCACGCATGAGGAGAGTCAGATTAGAAAATATTCACTGCTCTGAGCTGAGCATCTTCACTCAGAAGATTTTATTTTTCCTTTTGTGGAGAAATATGACTATAAAAAAACAAAACAAATTGAGTTGCTGGTGTCTGTTAGTGTTACACGGTGGAGTTACTTATGTGCATTTTGGACCCATAACAATCATTTCGGTGCACAAAGGAACAGAATCATGTTTAGCTCTGATTTCCTCTGATAAAGAGATTTAAGGCTCATTTATACTCCCTTTACTTATGGAAATAGATACATTCATTTTAAACATAATAAATGTCACTGTCCCCATACTTCAATGCATCGTCTATATTGGCAACGATACAGCCAATAGATGGCACTGCAGAGCAAACAAGGCGACGGTAGAGGACGTCGTAATAAGCTGCCTTTTAACGGAAGCAGCAGTGTCGACAGCAGTGGCCTGTGAGGGCTTTAAATACATTGTGACATGTGGACATATACTTATTTTCATTATATTACATATTTGTTCCATTTTGCATATTTCAAATGGTCTTTAGCCCCGTTTCCTCCAAGCAGTACCGTAAGGTCCAGCTCAGTTTGGTACACAGTTTTTCTGTTTCCACTGTGAAAAGTTGTGGATGGTGCCAATGGAACCGTTCTGTACTGGGGTACCTAGCACACAGATCTGGTACTAAAAGGTGGAGCTAGAACCACTGCAGTCTGATTGGTCAGTAGAGGACGGGCACTCTGCTCAGGGCTACGATGGAAAAATAAAGGATGTTTTGTTGCTTCTTGCAGCAGCTGTAGTCTAATAAAAACCGAAAAAACTCAACCCCCTGGCTGCTTGCTGGCAACTTTTAAGGTGGAGCATTTACTTGTAATGTTACTCAATGCATGAGTTCACAACATGAGTCCATCAGCACACCTTAAATTTCACTGTGACAACTTTGACCATTACTCAAGTTTTTTGTTTCTTTGTCTCTCTTGGGCAGACACTTTTAGTAATAAGTGGAGTTTCAAATATTTAAAAATCTATATACATTTTGACCGGACTCTGTGAACTATATTCTAATCCTTACTTGGAGAAAAAAAAGCATCACAGAGTGTTGTTCCTGTGGGCTGAGCTTGCTTGAGAAAGACTAAATGCACAAACCCGCTATTTTGAAATATCCCATGGAGAGAGACTCGCTGCAGCCTGTTCTATTTTGTTCTGAAAATGCTGGCGTGCAGCCTCATTCTGCGGACAATAAACACGGTGCAGATGTTTTATCTATGAGGAAATTCAGCGAGTGCTGGACGGAGCAGTGAGTGACAACAACCCCGCCCACATTTAAAGGCACTGTTTGCGGTGGAAACACTAAACGGATCGAGGGTCTAGGTGCCATGTCTGAAGGATTACTTTCCAAACGTACCATACCAAAACTGTCTGGTGGAAACGGGGCTTTTGTCGTGTCCTACGGTTGTGTCTTGCTCAAACTATGCTTCACTGCCCCCACATTCTCCGCTGGTACCTCTTCATTTCACATCAGTAAGCTTTCAGAAAACATGCACAAATAAGGACAAAACACAGAGTATGTGCTCATTCGTCCTCTTATCCTTACACTTAATTTCCAAGAGATGTTATTCTTATAACAGGCTTGCAAACTGTGCATATTTTTTGCATGTATGTTTTTGCAATGTGTGTGTTTGCGTGTGTGTGTGTGTGTGTGTGTGTGTGTGTGTGTTTGTGTGTGTGTGTGTGTAGGTGTGTGTGTGTATACTTAATGGGGGAATAACTGTCTGCTGACTGCTTTAACCGAGGTTTGCTCACAATATGGCGAACATCTGCAGACCCTCAGACACTCACACTTCCAGCAGAGTGATTGATGAAGTGTCAAGTGTATGAGTGAATTCACATCTTTAAACTCTGCACACTGTGTGTGTGTGTGTGTGTGTGTGTAAGAGAGTCGTAAGGGTTTATGGCCATTCATGACTTTTTTTTTCTCCTTATATCTTCTTCACTCAGATGCCAGTTTTTTGAAAAATAAATATAAGGCTGAGATCAAAACGGTTTCATGCTGTACACTAAAGCCCTTTGGTGTGTGTCACCTTTTGTGAGCATATGAAAATAATGTAAGGAGCCAGACATCCCGGTGAAAATCAATTCAGAACTGTCTTTTATAAAATATGGATATTTCCCGGAGAAAATCCGTGAAAGGAGCTAAATGTTTTATGGGCCTATAAAAACATTTATAAGCATTGTGTAAAATTTACACTCTTGACTTCTAGCGTGCCAAGAAGTGGTACCAGGTATGTGCTGCCAACCTACTATCACACACAAAGAAGGCTGTCAGACAAAGAACCCAAACAGACACTTGAGATGAAAAAAAAAACAAACCAAAAAAAGGTTATTTCAGTTTGCAAAATGTGATAAAAAATGAATTACAATATGCCACCCAGACTTTCTGAAAATATTTAGTGTCGGTGACAAACAAATGCTTGAGAGAACATTTCTGTCCTGACTTTTAATAAGCACAATTGACAGAGGTAACAGTTAAGGCCTTAACAAAATATTACACAAATTATATCAGGGGAATATCATGCACTGTTTATGTCATGCTTTTCCAACAATAAAGTGCTTTCCAGGAGAGAAAAGGAAAAGAATAGAGAGAGATGTTTGCATAAGACAATCTACGAACCTAGTGAGACAAAATGAACCAACCATATACATCCTGAAACCCAAACCTTTGTTTGGTATGCATTTTTAATTTCTCCTCCCTATTTGGGATCAGTAGGACCTGATAAGTATAGCAAACTAAACATTGTCAAAGATAACAAAGTCCCAATGTCCTCAAACAAGACTACAATAAAGTCTTAATGTCTTCAGATGAGTATTTCTTAATTAACGCTGTCTTAGCTTGTTATTGTTGCTGAAATTGGTCACCTTTGTTGCCATACCAAACTACAAACGTATGAGGACACAGGGTCTCAGGAGGACATATACAGTATAGTATTCAGCAGTGGTTCCCAAGCGGTGGGTTACGGTCCAAAAGTGGGTTGTGGGTCCATTCTGAATGGACCACAAGTGACTCTCACACTTTTTGAAGTGCCATGTCGTGTTGTAGAGTGAGTGACTAATGGACAGATACTTGACAGAGACAGCAAACTAGCTCAACGACACGTTCAAATGAAAGTACGACACTGAATGTATTAAACTTTGTGGACCATGAACTAATGACGAAGGAGAAATCTGGACCCCGGTGTATGTGTATGTGTTTTTCTTTTCAATCCCTGATTTGTTTCATGAAAGAACAACAAACCACAGTATGCTGGTTTCTGATTATGTTTCCTTAAATGTTATTTGGTATTTAAATCTTACTTGTGTAGGATTTAGGGGGATTTGGAGGCATCTAGTGGTGAGGATGGCATATTGCAACAAGCTAAAACTTCTCCTGGTAAGAATTACTTCAATGTTCATTGTTCAGGAAGTTTTGACCAGGAGTCAAATTATCCACAGAGATATCTTTCTCTCCAAAACAAACAGACCAGGTAAAACCAGTGAAAACACAAAATGACCATGCGATTTAAATCAGTAAAAGAAGAAGATATACTTTTTTAATCCCCGAGGGAAAGTTCAATTTTTTCACTCTGTTGTCATACACACACAGCCCCATAAACACACAGATGCACAAACAAGACCTATACATGCATTAAATGGAGAGATGTCACAGCTGCCCATGGACAGGCGCCCTGGGCAACTGGGGGGTCGGTGCCTTGCTTGGGGGCGCCTTGGCCACCGGTTCATGCTCCATTTTTGGTCCAGACAGAGACTTGGGCTGGTAAACCCCAACCCAGGGGACTTGACCCTCCGGTTTCCAACCCAGGTCCCTGTGGACTGAGCTACTGCCGCACCCAACCCAAAACACAGGATAAAGCAGATTCACATCACACTTCAGTATTTCTCTGATGCTGTTTGGCATGACAGCGGTGGCTGCTAGTCCCCCATATGCTAATCTGTGCTCATCTTTTTTCTCCATTAACTTAAAATCCAGAGGGTTTAGAGGTCTTCCACAGAGGTCTCCCCCTCTCCACAACAAATGGGCCCAGTGAATTTAACCAGTAAAAACACTGAATAAAGTAGTTTCATGTTACAAAAGATGGGCTTCTAACTACGGTGGCCAATGGGAAAACGTGAATGGCCCCATCTAGAGCCAGTGTTTGGTTTGTTCGTTCTGGGCTACTGCAGAAACATAGCAATGAACAAGGCAATCTCCATAAACGAGGACCTGCTCCCTGTGTATAAACGGCTCCTTCTATGGTAGGAAAAACACAATGATTGTTACTTTCAGAACATACTATCATTTTCTGCCAATACATCCCTCTAAATCCTACACACTGGAGCTTTGAATATGTCAAGTTGTTTCTGTGTTGTAGTTGTACACTATGGCTCTGTAGTTACATGCTCTGTTAAGTTGCGCTGCCGATGCTGTGTCAATGTGTCATTACAGCTTCAGTGCCAGTTACTAGGCATTCTACTGACACAGCTTTCTGTTCCCTTCAATCATAAATACTGCATTTGAAATTACACACACAAGCATACCCACGAAAAGGAAACACATTTTACAGGAAATGTAGAACATGAAAGGTAAGTGGAAGCAAACTGAAGCTCCTGGAGGAAACCCTGCGGGGAATACATGCAACCACCATACAGAAATAACTTTACTTATTTAAATACTATACAGCCTGTGAGAAAACACAATGAGAAATCAGCATGCGGTGGTATGTACCGTATGATGAAACCACAGCTCCTGGAGGAAACCCAGAGGGAATACATGCAACCACAATACAGAAATAATTTATTCAAATACTATGTGCCCAGTAAAATTAAACATAATGAGAAATCATCATGCTGCGGTATGTTGTTGTTTCATTGAACATATAGGGCATCAAAAGGAAAAATATATGCAGCTTTGGCTTTAGTGTGTAAACCGCTCAGTTCCAGTTAATCCAACATGTTTGGAGCAAATTTCAAACAGCTACTGTTTTTTTTTTTAATCTATATGCCACTCAGGAAACATAGTTTTATTTACAGTTACAAACATCCTCAAGCTGCCTTTTAACAGCTGCCTTGTGCTCCCAGTGTTGCACTTCTGTTAACTAAGCAGCCCTTTTTAACTTGACTTAGCTTTCCAGGTGGTCTGGGTGTTCAGACCAGGCAGCTTGCATTTCATGAAGCTACTTTATAATACTGCTGTCATCCCTAAATGGGCACTTTGACATCAAACTCAGGGACCATATCTTGCTTCCCGCACTTGTGTCGGACCAAAAGCAGCCATTTCAAATGAAACGGTAAGCTATGAGTTTGTTCCTGAACTCTGAGTTCGTGAAGGGTCAAAGTGGTGACATGACAGAGACACTGAGAGGTGTAAGTGTGTGTGAATATGCATGTGCCAGCATGCAAGTGTATCTATCAGGGTGTGATGGTGTGAGGACAACCCAGAACACAGAGTAGTGTTCTGTCACTCTTACAGTATATGACTGTGACAGTGAAACCACAGGCCGCTGTCATTTTCCCACAAATGTTATGTCTGTGTCAGAGTGAGTGAGACAGAATGTGCGTGTGTGTCAGTCAGCAGGATAGCCACAGCAGTATAACATGTTTTTCTCATAGACTGCATAAAGTAATGGACCTAGCTACCATGACTTCACACATTGGTTTGTGGGCTCCCTTGAGTTCGCCATTTCAGCTGTTGCCATCACCCACTTTCGTCAAAGAAAACTTTATTTCCATGTGCAGTATTATATTTGGTGGCACGGTGCTTTCTGGGGCCTCTCTGGCTTTCCTAAACTTACGCAGAAAACTTAAGGCAGAGAGAGCACACCTATCTGCCCTTCCATGCGCAAACAAGGAAGGCCTGAAGCAGACAGAGCAAACCTCCCTGCCCTTCCATGCACCTACATGGAAAGCTTAAGGCAGAGAGAGCGGCAGCAAAGACAAACAGAAATGACACTGGTAAGTGAGGCTCAACTTGAAAAGGAGTAGACAGGCCAGAGCAGTTTAAATAGGGTGCCCTGAATGAGATTTGCCGATTGGTTCCGAATCGGGAATCATGTGATCTATCAGCTATCCACAGCTATCTTTGTTTTACCTTCTTTCATCAAAAATTGCTGTGGCCCGGTGTATATCATACTGCCACGAAGGGTGCCTCTGTGTGTTGGTCAACATCCACAGAAAAAAGTGGCAGTATATGACATGTTGGCAGTGACAACAGGCTGGTGGTTAGGGTTAGGAAACAGAACTACCTCACTGTGGTTGTTGAGGATAAAGATGCTCAAAACACATAGGATTGGGCATTTGGGGGTTTATTCATGTGAAAGCCAAAGAATTGTTACATCATGATAATTTATGGTGTCTGACAAACAAGCAGTGTCAGCTGACACACCTACAAGCTTTCCCATACACAATTTAAGAGGTGTTTCCTGTCACTTAAGCTGCTGTTTCCTGTAATTCAGATAACCAGTTCTGGGAACAACTGCCTCTCCTTACCTACCCAAACTTGATCAGAGTCATATCAGGTTATCTGGCTTGAGTCGTGTTAGGTCGTCTACACTATGAGAGTTTATGTCAGGTCATCTACACTATATGAGTGGCTCAAATGCACAAACTGATGCTTCTTGGTCTTGAACATCGGTCAACGTCCGAGTCAAAATCCTGTGCCTGTTGGGCCCATCCACCTTCCCTTCTGTCCACCTTTAGTGGTGTTTGCACTTTTTGAACTCTGGTATCATTATACTTGTGCCAGCGGCACTGCTCAAGCAGCAAATTTTGATGCCTTGGGAGTGAAGCCAGGCTGAATGAAGAGTCAGAAGATAACCAACGTCATCATATTTCATCCTGTGGCGAACATGAAAGTCTGAACCAAATGTCAGTCCATCAAATGTGTTTTGGGTAAATGAGGATTGTGCTTGCTGAGATAATTTTATTATAAATCAAAAACGTCCACCAGCTGGTCCAATGAATAAAAAATCAGGAGATGACCAATATCAACAGAATTCATCCTCTGAAGACCATCAATCGCTATACAAAATTTTATGGCATCCCGCCCAGCAGTTCTGGAGACACACGGTGGAAGTCCAGACTGAAATAGTATGACTTTGCTTTCTTATTTGAGAATTAGAAGGAGAAGAAGAAATAGACTCATCACACTGATTAACATGCTTTAATAAAAATCAAACTGTGTAACTTTTGTTGGTCCACTCAGCCAGTTCCTTCCAGCAAAGCCTCCGCTAATATCTGATTCATATTTCCAATATTTTCCCTGCTTTACTTCATTCTTTTTAGATTCATCTTGCAAAAAGATATGAGATCAAGGGTGGTCATGAATCAGATGTTTTCTTTTATGCTCTCAAATCTCTCTCTGTCCTTCATGGTTTCTATCTGCTTCAGACGATCTTATCATCATTGTTCCATTATTACGCCCTCAGCCCTTCCTCCGCACACTGGCCCAGTGTCGCGTCCTCTGTAACCTCGAGCAACCTTTTTGCTACAGCCTTCACACGTCTTTGTACATCACTCAAATTTAGCTCTTCGGCTGCTTAATTTTTCTACTTTCATTTGAAAGCATTCATACATTTTTTTTTCCCTTTGACACCAACTATAAAGTTGAATTTTTAACCTCACGACTTCGCCAAGTGGTGTGATTTGTACTCTGAGATGAGGGGACATTTATCCTGTCTTTTAGGTGTGAAGGTGAAAGATGGCCCGTATCTCTGGTGTCACAGTGGTTTGGAGCCTTTTTCACAAGGAAAGAGTCTTAAAACATTCAAAGTAATTGAGGGGTTGCCAAAGGTCCCTTTTCAATGAAATCTTTATAGATAGCAATCATTTGCAGAGGATGAGAGTGACAGTAAATACTTTTTTACTTCACACTGGTTATCAGGCTTGGAGACAGAAAGTTCTCTCTCTGTGTGGCTTTTGTCAAAAGAGATCTCTCTGGCCAAATGAGACATATCATTATGTACCATATGCAATATATACTATCTTATATTTCATTCCTCAAGAAAATCTAGGAGCTTAACGAGCTAATTGCTGCCAGAAATTAATCCTTTGAAAACAGACCTCCCGTGGACAACTGCAGGAGATCGTTGTTTGCATGATCATGTTTAAACAGTTGTAAAATAAGAACCATAATAACTACAACATTTGTTCTTTTCGCCGCAGAAAGCCAAGGCTTCTGTCTTCCCTGCTATCATGTCATTATTTCACGTCACCTTACCTTACATGCAGTGCAACCATGGTATTTTACCCCGTAATTACACCAGAATTTCCCCATGTATTCCCCACAATGGCCACGGGAGATCATTGTTTGCACAATCCTGTGTGTATCGAACTAAAAAAAAAACAAAACACAACAGCTAAATCATTATTTCTTTTTTTCTTGCAGCAGAAAACTAAGGCTTCTGTGTCCCATGTCATCAAGTTACGTGTCATAATAACGCTATTGCCCTACATTACCTGTGATGCAAAGCCACACACAAAGTGTGCGGTGGTGCCAGATGAATGAATGATGAGTCTGTACCACTCACATAAGTTATTTGAACGAAATACATTAGTTATTTATGTTTATGAGCAGAGAGCAAAGGCATTGTGACAAAGTATGTTATGAATGTTTCTAACTTTAAAAGTCTTTTTTTTTTTTTGTAAAATCTGATTATAAAAACATGGACTTTTTTTTAATGTATTAATTTTTGATGACACAAGCTCAATACATTTATCAGTTGTTAGTATTTATTAATTTGCATAAGCTTTTAGCATAGTAGCATAAGTTGTACAGATTTTTGGGATATGAAGCATTTGAAGATATGCCAAGAAATGACATCACAATAAACAAAAATACCAATGTAGGCACCGGTGGACCATTTTTTATTGCAGAGTCCAAAGGGTTAAATTGCTGGGAGGTATTTTCCTCAGTTATACTGCAGTTACTAGACAGCGATTTCATACAACTACTAATCCTACTGCTCTTACTCACCTGAATAAGAATGTTTTCGGATCATTTTAATTTGTAATTTGGTGATAAGGAGCTTCAGACAGCATCGATGTGTTATTTAAAACTGGACTGAATTTTGTTTAAACTGTGACAACACATCTGCTGTTGTAATATAATAATAAAACTGTCATGTCAGCTGCAGTTTACGTGACTACATTTCATCATGTTATTAGTTGCTAACTAGATATGTTGAAAGCGTTATTATAACTGATCTCAGGATCCTGTTTCCTCATCTACAAAAAAATCACTGTGGCCACATTACATTGGGAAGAAAAAAAGTACTTTGTGTTACTTTTTCTTAATACATGTTTAGTGTCAAGTTATTATCTTTGTTTGTGACTACCAATCAATCTGTTTCTGCAGCACTGAAATAGAAATCTGTATTGAAAAGAGGGACAGATCTCATATAAAGGAAAACAAACAAACAAACAAAAGATATCGACAAAGTAAAATTTGTATTGCCAGCACTGAAACTGGCATTGTATTGGCAATTGTTTCAAAATGGATTCAAGTGAAATATGGAGCAGAGTTTGACACAAAGTTCAAGCCTGACTCGCTGGTTCACATCTCTGGCTCCCTCAGGGTTCCAGCTACAACATTTCTACATGTGTAAAAATGTCAAACTGATCAGTGGTGTGTGCAGAAAGGCCACATGTGACACATGTAACAAGTTCACTGGTGGAGAACGATGGCAAACAAGGGAGCAGTTAAAGTCCATGCTGAAGGAGCTAGTTAACAACAAAGACGAAAGTGTTGTACAACCTGTGAAGTCTCAGCTGTTATTACAGCCTGTTCTCATTCATGGGGTGTCATAAACTGATGCCTTGTCACGCCCCCTAGCGTGTTATATCAACGCCAAAGGCACTCTTTAGCGTCTTTATGAGAAGGGACAGGCTCTCAACTGATTCCAATGTAAACCCATTCACTCCAAAATTTGATGCTGTGAGCAATTGGTTTAGTATTAAGAGAGGGAAAGTCCATGTGGGACACGACACACAAAGGCACCTCTTGCTGCGGTATGATATGCTGCCAGACGCCATCAGAGTATTACAGTGCTGAATGGTGTAGAAACGCTACTGGTAACAACATGGCCACGATACGCACCACATTCCCACTCCGACTGTGTCACATATTGATGTTTGGTCCTGGACTTTCCGCTGCTAACATCCAGGAACATAAATAACAGATGTCGACTGACAGAATGATGATATTTGACGATGTGGGAATGAGAACATATAATAAAACTAATTTTCACCAAGGAGATCACAGTTTATTTCCCATCTGAAACCAAAAGTCAGTGTTGTTTTGACAATGCATTACGCAGTTGACATAGAATTGTTGCACACTGACATCACTTATGTAAGAAACACCTCTTTTTACCCAAAACATAATCTTTATCCTAAACCTAACCAAGTGGTTTAGTTGCCAAAACATAACCACAACCGTTTCACAACATTAACCAGGTGTTACAATATGTTTCAGCTGTGCGTCACAGACACTAAAGGGCTAAAACCCTGTGTGTTGTTACCACATGTAGAGGGGCATGACATTATATTAGCACTGGATGACCTGGGAATAGGAACTGGATGTTTATTGTAAATCCAAACTAGCCTCAAAAGTTTATTTGTCAGACTATTTTGTGTTGAGATGAACCTGCTCTCTATCTGCAAATTATGTTTAATAAGTATGTTTATTTGAAGTTTACTCCCTGTTGTCTTAATACACTTCACAAATATGAAATAGCCACAGCAAACTGAAAATATAAAGATTCAGCAATACAAACAAAATGGGCAATAGAGTGTTGTCTTTACTGTTCATTTTCAGCAATAAAGTAGCAGTGAGTAGGAAATTTAAAAGCTATACAGTTTGATTCTCTAGTAAATTAGCAATTAGCCACCACTGCACTTGTGTAACAGCTATACAGTGTGTATCAGGATGAAGCCCGTGAAGTGACAGGATCAGTGTTTAAGTATAAAGCAATGAGAGGTGAAAGGAGAAGATGAAGAACAATGCCTGAAACTACAGCCGTAACAATAACACAAACCACCAATAAACAGAAAATAAAAAGGAAACAATGCACATCTCTATTGTTCACTGAGCAGCAGAATCTGCTTTATGCCTGTTCATCTTGTTTATAGTTTCAACATTAGCCCAAGTAGTGACAGAAACATAAGGTATTCTCTCTTTTTCTCTCCAGCACTGCAGCCTTGTGAGGTTCACTGGTCCACTCCATCAAGGTAATGTGATTAGTTTACTAGGCCGGGGACCTGGACAGGTTTCCTCTTGCTGCAAGCAGTGTGTGTGCGTGTGCATGTGTGTTTGTAAGTGTGTGTTTGGGCCCTGCGTGGACACCGTGATGGATGATGAAGATGAACAAATCAATACAAAGGGCCTGTCATTGCGGCTACATCCCAATTTACCTCGGCATGTCTGCACTGTCAGTCAGCGGGCGGAGACGGAGGAAGGGAGAGAAAGAGAGGAAATAATGATAATGGGGGAGGTTGAGAGGAGTGGATGGGGAATAAGGAAGTGAGGAAACAAATGAAGAGAAGAAGAGGAGTGGAGAGACTGATGGGCAGGAGGAGATCGATAGGGAGAAGATATGCAGGATGGGATTAGGGAAAAAGTAAAATGGATGATAAAGATACAGAGAGTGACTTGGGTATTTTTTCAGCTGTGATATCAATCAGATTTGGTCCTTTGCCTGAAAAGGTCACATAGTACAGTTGGATACCTTGAGTAATTCAGTCATACACAAGCACGGGGGAACAAGACATGTAAAAATGTGGGCACACACTGCAGCACAGGGACACTCATACATCCATCCAATCCCAGAGGAGTTGCTCTCGTCTCTCGCAGGAGATAAAAATGCTAACCCTTGACGGTTCAAAATGGATTAGGAGCGTCTTGATTGTGAGTCAATTTTCTCTGAGCTGTAAGCCTTAATGTCTGTTTTCAGCACCAGTGCTTTGCTTTTAATGGTTCCTGCCTGCTTTTTGAATTTAAGGATGGAATTAAGTTATCTAAAGGGAAATAACTCGACGGAAACATTATCGTGCAGTTGGCTGTTGCAGAACTGTCTCTGTGTGTATACATGTGCATATACGCGTGTCTGCGTGTCCACTAAGCCTCGGCACGGAGTGAACAAAACACTGCAGTTGCATTAAAGCATCAGTAATGTAGGTATTTTCCACAATCCTGGCACTTCACAGCTCTCGGTTCTGTCTATTCAACTGTCACGGCTGACAAGCCGACAAATGGCTTTTTGTATTTCTCTACAGTTCTAACTTTAAGTAAATGTCTCAAGGCTGTGGTTATGAAAGATTATGACTGTGTGGCAGCAATGCTTTGTCAGATTTGATCAGTGGAGGCTTGTATTAAGTCAGTTTCTTTTCTAACAATGTCTTCACTTCAGACTTTTTCCATGGTACAGCAGGGCTCAGATACAGCGACAGGTCAGAGGTGCAGTGGTAGCTGGAAGTAAGTAAGTTATTAATTAGTCAGTCATTACTTTCCTTTGCATTGTGCTCAACTGTGTCATGCTTAAGGCTCTGCTATAGCCAGGTTTTATCTGTAGGATTCCTCATGCATCCCACCGCCACTGTTTGTGCAAGTGCCCTGTCCACATGGGCTAAAAATACCAAAAATACCAGTGACAAAATAATTTAAAATATGTGTCATTTTAGTTTCTTACTGAAGCTTTTGATAATACTTCATGATGGATCTTCTGTCTGGGGTTGTTTGGTTGTTCAGGAATTGTACATGTTTTTCTGAGCACTATTAAGAATTGGCGACATTTTCTGCTTAGGTAGGGACAAGTTATTGCACTTGGTGAAGGAACAGTAGACGTACTGTTGGTGAAACCTGGAACAAGAGGTTTTTGTGAGCCGATTGTGTGGAGCAGAAACAATAGTTTGATTTAAAGACGAATCGGGGGAAGTATCAGAAGTAAACAAGTCGCCATTACTGCGGCGGCATCTCCCTATAATGCACACATCTGAATGTCAGCTGTCATATAAAGTATACCATTTTCTACGATCTATTTAACATTACTTTTGACACCACCAGAAAGAACCAGTGCAGTTCTCAGTGGCAAACTTGAACTTTGGAGAGAAAAAAAACAAAAAACCCCGACATAATTAACGTTACTGTCTAGGCACTGCAGTGTCCCACAGAATAAACTGTAGCGTTATTGTGAAACATAACATTAGTTGCTCTGAATAGGGCAGTGACCACAAAGTTAACATCATTCTTCAGGCATCAAAAACACAGCAGTACTGTCCAGTGTTTCAGTTTAACCAGTGAGTGTTAACGGGAATCTGTCATGGTTGCTAGTAGTGACAGCAGCCGTTGAAAACATTCAGTTTTGCTTTAATCAGTTTTAAATACACAGCTATGTCTGATCTAGGTTCTTTCTTGTCTGAACTCCAGAGCTGTCTCGTATCCTCCATCCATTTATTTCCAGTAACTAGGCCAAAGCATCCATGCAGTAACAAGAGCCGGATGACCCCAGTGTCAGGACAAATGCAGGTCCGATCAAATGTACCCGGCCAACCTCAGAGAGGCAAAAAGCTTAGAAGAGGAGAAGAGAGTGTAAATATATTTTAAAGGTCTTTGTGCTGCCATGCTTAACTCAACTCAAATTTATTTTTAAAGCACATTTAAAATCAACTCACATTGACCAAAGTGCTGTACAAAGGAATAAGATGCCAAAAAACGCATTCGTATGGGTGACATAATTATCAGGTACACAGCTCACACATTTAGAGACACAACACACACAGGCATGCACCAGGGAAAAGCACATCGGGGGACTCAAACGCTAATGAATGAAAGTTTTGAGCTTGGACTTAAAGAAGTCAAT
>JAPZEB010000003.1:28956942-28968377 GCA_029783705.1 Chaetodon striatus | reverse complement strand
TGCTCCGCCCTCCTCGCCATAATGCACAAAGTTGTCACTACTCCTACAAATTTTATCCCATCAACTTCTAACTTGGTATGCCTCACCCCAAGTTCAAGTGTCAATCTGTGGTTTGCTTGTGGAAGAGGAAGGAAGAGGGACAAAGAGACAGAAAGACAGAGACAGAATGAGGTTAACCACACAACACACCAACCCCCTATCCATCACATACACACACAGGGGAGCTAGGTGGCACAGGGGAACTAGCCTTGAGTTATCAAAATGCTAATGCAATATAATGGACAACACTGGCTATGTTTTTTTTTTTTAAAATACACTCCGCCTCAGTTAGGATGCATCTCTCCGTCCAAGGCTAGAGACACAGAGGTTGAGAGGAAGGAGAGGACGAGGGAATTGAGTGATAATGCACTCCGTGTTAGCTGACCTTTCTCTTTCTCTCTGGCTGACGAGCAGCAGCAGCAGTCTGTCAGGAGAAATCTTAGCCCGTTGGAGTCAAAAGGCTCGGCGTCATGAAGACATTACTCTGTAGAAAAGTCTTAGCAGAGAAGACGAGAGTGTGTGCTGAGGACCGTGTGCGTCAACCGATTGGGAAATTGTGATTGAACTGCTGATTTGTCAGTTTGACGCAGTTGCCCGTGTGAGTGCACACGTTATCATCCGCCTCCAGCTCAGACCAGTCCTCCTCCATCATGTGAAGTACCGGCTTGAGCCCTTTAAGGTGGCACACAGCGTCTGTCATGCTTTGTATTTCGGTCACAAGAGAGAAGCCCCTAGCTGATGCTGCCCTCATGTCTGTTTGTCAAGGTGTTCATCAGTATTTAGATGCAGCCTCTTCAATTTTTCTGACACCAAACAAAATAAGTGTTTGCCAGGAAAATGCACCAAACCATTTTCACTCCTCTCAAACTGTCAGTTTTTTGAAAAATAATGTTTGTGGGCTTTTTTCTTTTGTTGTGATTACAATACAAGAATGGTTTTCTCACCTACTGTGTAAAATTAGTGAGGTAGGAAACACTGGATATGTAATTATTTGATTAGATTTGCAGTGGTCGTCCCCAGCATTGTTTACAATTTCACACCTGTGTTGACTTTCATTTTTTATTTCCTTTGTCTGCTTTGTGTTCGAGAAAATGATGGCACCACAAACTCACAGGTGTGTTTCCCTCCTCTGGTAAATGGTCTTTATTCTTTAAAAGAGTCACACTAGTGTCTTTAAATCAAAGATTTTCCTCTCTCAGCTCATGAGAAGTTGCCATGGCAGCCATGTATGAATTTTCTCGATCAGAGCATAAGGTGATGACAAGTTAGATAAATCCCTCGCTCCAAAAATAGTGACACATACACACACTCACACACAACATCCACCTACACGTACATACAGGCATGTACAGGCACAGTGTGAATGTATCGTGCTCACTTCACTCTGCAAACAAATTGGGTGTTAGAAATCCAACTGTGGTTGAAATGAAATTAAAGAATCTGCATGAGAGCAATTTACATTTTTTTCTGATGGCTCTCTGCCTAATTTAGTGGTGCCTTGTTTTCTCTTCTCTGAAACTGGGACCACCTGAGTCCTCTTAGTTCTCAGACTTTGCATAACCACACAAAGTACTTTACGTAGGTATTTTATGTAGATGCCCTACATACCTGTGCAAAGCATATAAAGTTTGCGTCCCATTAACAGAAACCATGATCTTTTTTTAAACATATCCAGGTCTTGTTTGTTCTCCTGACCTAACTGTGACCATTTGTAATTGACTTTGCATTGGCATTGTTTTCGCGTTACCAGCACATAATTTTAACACATCTCGTGCCCACCACCATGCAATGTGTTGTTCAGAGGTTGTGTCCATTTCACACATTACTGTGAGACTGTGTTGACGTCTTTTTATGCACATTAATTAACAGTTTTGTAAATAAATCGGTACAGTTAAGTAACTTTTGTGTCCTTTTCTTTATTTGCATGGCCCTTTAAGCCGATCGACAGTTTTAAAAGTGAAATACATCAGTTTCAGTTTATTGCACATACCTGGTGTTTGTAGCTTTAATATAAAAGTAATTGAAACATGCGGTAGAGGTCTGTACAGCTTAGCAGTGCAGTATCAGAGGAATATTGGTCGACTCTACACCTCACAATTTCTATCTACCCTCAGTGAAAGATGTTTTGTGTCCTTCATGAGACAGCAAGGCTGTAAAAGAACATTACAGAATCATAATTGATGGTATTATTGTGTGTTATGGTTGAACACAGAATCTTAAAGCAACATTCCAGTGTTTGGATTTATGACAGCTAGCCAGATGAACTGTTTTTGAAAAGTTTCTCTTTTTCCGATGCTTTTCAGAAGTCGCCAAACAGCCTCCGTGTGCATTACCTATAGGGCTGGGTAATGTTTAAAAAACTGTGATACTGGTACCAATACCAGTGCCCTTAAAATGATACGGATTTCAATGAAGTACTTCACACTTCATTCAAAAGCCATCACATGTATGGAAGCAATCAGTTAGGTAAAATGCCACCAGATGCTACAGTGTAGATGAACTAGCATAAACTCTTACCGTGTGAATATATGGTGTACGTGACTTGACATAAACTTATTATCCTGACATGACCTAAGCTAAATAATCTGGCAAGATTTTGGCCAAATCTGGTTATGTGAGGAGAAGCAATTGTTCTTGGAGCTGGTTGTCTGAACAGTTGCTTAAGTGTCAGGAAACACCTTTTAATGTGTATTGGAAACCAGTAGGTGTCAACTGACACTGCTTGTTTGTCAGACACAAAATTGTCATGATGTACTAATTATTTGGCTTTCTCAAAAGTAAACCCTCAAGTGTCCAATCCTGTAAAGGGATTGGACACTTGAGAGAAACCCATTTGAGGGTTTCTTTATTCTACATGCCACAGGCACATGGTAGAGCCATACCTTTAAATATTTCTGTGGCAATTTTGGCAAATACTGTGCACCAGGCTCAACTTGACCACATCACAGACTGGTTGGGTTGTAGCTGCTGTGGTAGTGGTAAAATGATATGTCGCAATGAATGGGCAAATACTTGCAGTGATTGGCGACAAGCAAAATAATACAAATACTATTTATTTTTCTAGAAATCTGAATACAAATTAGATTGACTGCAGATATCATTTGGCCGGAGAAGTTTGGATCGTGCTTGGTATTGAGTTATTTTAGTGGATACCTTAAAAGGTATCGAGTACTAATACCCAGCCATTATTACCACCATCCTCTGGACTGGACTACAATCTCCCATGAATTTTGTCTATGGTAGGGAAAGCAAAACACATGCAATCATATTTGTAATCTGGCAAAGCAAGACACATGTGACTAAGTGTGAATCTATAGTCGAGACTTCTGCTTCTTGAAGCTCTAGATTTTTTTTTTTTTTTTTGTGTTGCTTCTCACTCCTTCAATCAGCATTCATGCTCCAATGGATCAGATTTCCCAAGTGCGTACCGCTAACAACTAACAAGGTATGCAACACACACACACACACACACACACACAAACACACACACACACACACACAGAGTAGGAATACATTTCACACAACACATGTTCCTTAACATACACATAAATATGCAAAGATGCCTTGTTCAGGCATTAATGTAGCCGCTGAACATGAACAGCAGGGACTCTTAATTCACAGCCCACAAGCTACATTTGACCCTTCATTGACAGTTGAGCTGCCTGCAGCCATTCAACTAATTCTTCAGTTCACTCGTCTTATTAACATAGGAGTGCATTCAGCGTTATCTCTCCACTGGTGCAGAAAGAGAAAATTAAAAGGGCTACATGCAAAATGTCCAACGATTTCACCCACAGTTCAAGTCATTTAGGAAGGAATAGAATAACTCCCTGATAATAGTGTTCCATTTTAACTGAAATTGTGCAAGTCCATCAATACAGAATGATTTTTTTTAGTTTATTATATAGAAAAATCCATTGCATTTTGAAACCTTGAAGGAGAAGCATGATGTATACAAAGCATTCAATCAATAGTATTGTGCTTCTGTAGTGAAGCGCTCGCTCATTGGCAGCCGCCCACCACTGGCACTGAACTGTTGCCAGAGAATATTTAGAATAAAACGTTATGTGATTAATGCATTAAATGTGCATATTGGCCTGCTGTTAGCTTACAGATTGTCTCCCTTATTAGCAGCTTCACTCAGACATAAAATAGCTGCCCATGACCTGAGCATTTCAACATTATGTTCTGTCTACAGTTTCAGTGTAGCTTTAAAGCGTCTTGGAGGATTACTAATCAGTTGTCTCTTTCACTGCATCACTATAAATTCAAATTAAAGTTGAGTTGATTTAGTAACTTTAAGAATTGTTACTGATCTTGATCATACAAAGCTGCTAATGGACACTTAAACAGGACCAGGTGCAGGGTAATAGGCAGGTAATAGACGTTATAACAAAAAACAAGCTTTAATGCAGCTGATAAAAAAAAAACATCAAGCAGGTAACTGAAAGTCCAAATGAAAGCAGAGACAAAACTAAACTGAAAACCAACCCGGATGATACAGTGAACTGAGGTAAAAAATCCAAACAGAACAGGGTGGAGCAAACGAGGCTAATACAGAACAAGTGTGCAGAGAAGATTCTGGGAACAGGGAAGGACTAATGAGACTGATGTAAGACAGGTGAGACAGGGCTGTTTGTGTTTTCACATTGGCCACCATAGTCAGAAGCCCATCTACAATAAGCCGCATCCAAAAAACACTTTATTACTTTATTGTTTTGGGGAGAAAGAGACCTCTGTGGATTATTCCACTCCTGATGAAAGCCTCATGAATGCCTGGATCAGAACATATCAGAGAAAAATAAGGTGAGCCCACATTAGATGTGGTGGGCAAGTTGCCCATCTCCGACAAGCCAAACAGCACTGAGGAAACACTGAGCTGTAAGATGAAACTGCTTCAATAATTGGATTAAGTTGACTTCTTTCAGCCATCTTGCTCTTTGCTTGCCAGATATATGTATACATATATTTGTTTTTGGACAGAAGTCAGCCCTTAAGTAGCTGTGGTGAGTTCTATGTATCTATGGACTTGTCTCTATATTTTCTGCCCTTGATTTGACTATAAGTCACTGAAAGCAGCTTTCAGGCCTTTCAAACAAGTGTGATGTCATTAAAAAATAAATGCTCTGAAACCTTAGCTTCCTCTCTACTTTTAAGGGACCTGTGATGCATTTATGGCACCAGCTGGTAATGCAAATAGACACTTCCAGTTTTGATGTATTGGGCACCCTCGTGCTTGTGGCATCATCATGTGCCTGCTGTACTGAATAAATGCAGCTATTTAACACCACTAGTGGCTAAATACAGAAACTGTGCATTTCCAAGGTTTGTACACACTGTAGGTGGATGTACAAACACCCCCATCCAGATGTGCAACTACCACAGACAGATGTGGCCCCTGGGAACGATTTACTGGATGTGTTGATTGTATGAGACAAAATGTAATAGCTTTTATGATGTCTACATAAACACTTTCTTACAAAGAAATACAGTCTGTGAGAGACAGAAATATAAACAAAGACAACAAATGAAGCTGCATATTTGTGATTAAACTGAAACACAGTGACAGTAAATGTTGCTCAAGCGGGAAAAGTGTGTGTGGTTTACTTTCACCTAAACCCACAGACTGTATATCTGTGTGTATGCACGAGCATTAAAAATCAGAAGCACACTCAAACCCACAGACCCATGGAAAGATGCCACAGAGGTATGTACCCCTGGGCCCCACAGGTTTCATTCACGCCCACGCACGCTCAAAATTGTGCAGAGGTGTGAAATTTTAACACACTGAGGACACACACTTCTATACTGTAGATGAGCAGAGATCACATTGGCCCCTGAGAGGCTTCTTGTTGATTGAACCAATTTCCTGAAAGGATAGCCAATCAGTCAGAGTTAAGTTGCTCACAACCACTTGTGTTGTCCTAGAAACAGAACATAAAGTGCCTCCAGAAAGTATTCAAAGCTATGTGTTATTACAACCTACAGAGGATTCAGATGTGATCCTGACACAGCTGGTCTAACCTTGAATGTTAGATTTCTTTATTTGCTGTTTGGTGAATAAAATAAAATTGTGTAAGAAAAGTATATAACACTTTCATGGTAATATGATAAACTGAGTTATGCAACGTTTATGATTTAGTTTTGAATGTCTTTGATAAGTCATATGTGACCCTACTTTTGGCCA
This sequence comes from Chaetodon striatus, assembly GCA_029783705.1. Classification (NCBI taxonomy): domain Eukaryota; kingdom Metazoa; phylum Chordata; class Actinopteri; order Chaetodontiformes; family Chaetodontidae; genus Chaetodon; species Chaetodon striatus. Next base: position 28,962,151 of record JAPZEB010000003.1, on the reverse strand, counting down.
ATGCAATTATCATGATTTATAACTACATAGTGTAAACGCCATGCAGAGGATTTTTCATGTCAGAGCAGAAACTGCACTAAGAAATTCATTAAACTGCCACAGAAGTCAAAAGGACGGAAATAAAGTACAGTAGTAACAGTTTTGAGAATTTGGACATTTCAGGATCACACCAGTTTCCATCAGTATGCAAAGAGAGGCTGCCTGACATCATACTCTTTTGTGTTTTCAGCAGGAGGAAACGGAAAATTTGTAAAAGGTAAAAGGAAAATTATTGCCATTTAGGAGACCCTTCTTCTGTGTGCCACAAGAACTCGTTGAGTGATTTAAGTTGGACAGTAGCCTGGAGCATTGAGCCAAATCAACAGATGGCTTCAACAGAAATCTGAAAGTCAACTGTCCAGACTTTAAACCTGTTACAAATCTGTGGAATAGCTGCTGAGACACTCTCAGACCAATCACAGCAAGCCTGAGCAAAGTAAGTAATCCGAAGTGTTTTGTGCAGACTATTGCACCAGCATATGGACATGGATATGGTGCATTTACATAAATCCATATTTACCTAGAAGCAATGTCCGTGGCTGAAAAATAAAGTCAAGGTGGAAGTGCCAAAAAGTGCAGTTCCTGGAATGGCCACTTGAGGCTGGCTCCAAAAGTGAGTCGATCCCCATAGACTGCCGTGTTAAAATACCCAACTTCACAGTAGAAATAAACATGTTTACAGCCTGGTTCAAAAAACAGCTGTGGTCTCTATAACTACAACATTCATGCTAGCTTCAACATAGATGACAGCTGTATGGGGGGGTGAATTTTAACATATAACTAACATGTTTAAATGTTATTAAGCAGGATTTTGTGGCAAAAAAAACTTGCATTTGTGGTTCAAAATTCTTGAATTTGTGGCAAATTTTGTCAAAAATTGCAGCATTTTTCTGTGATTTTTTGCGGGAAACTGCAGCTAATGACAAAAAGTGCAAGTCAGGAGAAACAAAAATGATTTTTTTACACTACTGCCTCCAAAAAATAAGTCATGTAATCACTTGCTATAATAACCATACTGAATATTACAAAAACAGCTGCAAATGTTTCAGTTCTCTAGACCCTGTATCCATATAAACGGTATTGTCTAAATCTATATCTTGCTTGAAAATATGTCGGTATATGGCCCAAAGTCACAATATCGCCTATTATAAAGTATTAGGTTAAAAGAGACGTAACTAAGATCAGGGTAGGGGTAGTGGGAAAGGTAACATCTTGTCACTGTGAATCACGTCCTTATGCAGCACGGCTCAGATAACTGTCATTATGATGGGTTTGTCTTGAACTAGTGGTGGGTGTGGTTTGTGGTTGCGTGTCATGTACGCAGCAAAGAGAATGTGTTCCTGCAGTCATCCACAAACTGATGGGTGACATTGTGGTAGCAACATTCATTATCATTTTACACAATAAAAAATGACCTTGTGTTTTCCTATAACACTTCATGACATAATATTATAACAGATGTTATGGAACGTATGCTGTTGAGGCTCAGGCTACACCAGTTCTCTTTCCAACCAGAAGCTCAGCTGAGATGACTTCATTGATTAGCACACATTTTCCAGGGAGGAGAAACTAATCAGTGAAATTGCTGGTAAAGTGATTAGTTGGAATGACAAACTCTGCAGTATGGAACCTTAGATGCTATTTTTCCATCTCTATTTCTTTTTTCCAATTTTGAAAGTGAATAATATTGAACCGTTCCTGTAATTCCATATTCCCAGAGAGTCAGCATTATAAGATCTAATGGCAGCCAGCACATGTACCATGTGGCTCTTCATAACTAATAGACTGATCCCCACAGCCAAACTGCAAGAGCAGTTATGATGGCTGCAACTGAATATTAGGTAATCTCAGGTGAAAGTGTTGATCGCTTAGTCAATACATTTTGAAAAAAAAAAATACACACACCTCAATTTCCTAGAGGTCTGGTGGCCTCTTCAAATTGCTTTTCTCTTCTTTATTTTTGAGAACAAAACTCTAAAACATTAATTTCACAGTGATTGCAAAACAGAAGCAAACAGGAAATCATCACAACTGAGAGGCTGGAAGGTTTGTCTGCTCTGTTTTGAGTGCACAACACAATAAAAGGAAATATTTTTTTAATTAAACTTCTAATGAATTCATCAACTTCTAATTGAAATAATATTTTGAAAAAGCAAAAAAAAAAAACCCCTTCATTTATTAGGACTGTGGTGCAGAGACTTTGACAGCAAGAGATGGCCTTGCTGAGATAACATACTGGAATGAAGCAGAATAGACAGCCGGAATAGGAAGGCCATGTTTCATGCAGAGTTTGAATAGAACACCCAACAGGAAAATGTTGAATCAAGGGAATCACCTTGTTTCTGAATAGCAGGGGGAATCTTATTAAGGAGGGTTACATGAAGGTGAGGCAACTGTAGGGAGGAAAGCAGAGAGGAGAGAGGACAAAAGAACAGGTTAGGAGAGATGGATGGGGATAGAGGCAGAGCCTAATACCCTATCGCTCTTTTAACATCTGTCTGCTTGCTCCTAAAACCAGGGAAGCAGCTGCGGCTCATCTGCTGATTAGAGCTGCAATCAATCACTCATCACATTGTATGTGTGTGTGTAAGCAGTGGATGCATGTGTGCAGTTGGAGCAGTAACAGCGTTTTGCCATAGTGGAAAGGTTAGTGGCCCTGCACTGGCACGGTGCACGTATTTTTCCACTGCAGCACCCAGTGAGGTAAAGCTGTTTACTTCAGTGACGAGATGTAGCAGACCAGTTGCCAAAAGGAAATGTTGCAGTTGTATGTTTTTGCAAAACACAGACGTGTTACATTGGTAAATTTCACGAGTGTCATATCAGCATTTCTAAGGTGATGGAGTATATGAGGGGACTTTGTCATCTGAAGGTGGAGGGGATGGTGGCTAGCTCGACAGCTTGGTGAGACGCCTGCCAAGCCAACTGTTTGAAACCAGCAAACAACAAAAGTGTTTGTGTTTTGGTGAGTCATCACCGTGTTTCCAACGGCTTTTTAGCCACCAAACATGGGTGGTTTAAAGCAACCTGTCACTGTTAATCCACCGGGGATAGTGCCACAAGAAGTCGTTGTTTTTTACCAGGATACTGCTTGTAGTGCCACCAAATGTGGGTATTTGGAGCCAAAGCATGATCTTTTTCTAACCATAATCAAGTGCATATTGAAATGTAAAGTTTTAACACATCCACTACAGAATAATGTACAAATCTGTGGAAACATACAATGCCAACTTTGTTCTTGCCACTGCTTAGATAGAGGTTTGCTCGTCATAAGCCACAGACAGACCCTGTCCAACACATTCTCCCAGCTCCTCACATATTACCGCTTGGTCAGAGGATTTTCAAATGTACATATTATGTATCAGACTTCAGGTGTAAAACTTACAGTGCTTTGTGCAACTGGCACTAGGTTCTTAAATAGCATTGTTAAATGCTGGCGTGTCAAACTGACCACTTCCGGAGACGCTAATAACTGATACCACGAAAGGACGCCTGTCTTTTGTTGGTGTCTGATGGTGGTATCTGACGACTTTGGAACGAGAATGGGTTGCCCTGTCATCTGCAGCCCTTTTCAGCGTGCGTGGTTGTTTCTATTTTACTGTTCCTCCCTGAAATATTCAGAATACATCTGTTGACCAAATAGCATAACATTTGCCCATATTTGATTGATTACACCTGTTTCATAAAAGAAAAGCACAGCTAAAAAAATTCTGCTAATGACTGATGCTGATGGACACATTTCCTACTTCTGACTTCTTCACAATAGAAGTATTTATTGTCAGTTTCATCTGTGGAAAGCTTTTAATGTGAAGCAACAGCAAAGGTTTGGTTTGCATCAGCAGCGAGGAAGGGTTGAGGAAGGGTTATCCCTTCACTCACATTCTGAAACCATGTACGGGGAGCTCCCCTACACAGAAACGAACATTTTTAGACAACTAACAGAATTCCTCCACATTCACTGTCAGTCTCAGTGTCACTTTTTTCACTAAAGTATGAAGATAAAAATAAATAAACACTGCACGCATGTTCACAGCTCCTCTCGCATCTGCTCTCACAGCACTGCATGCATCTCATTATGAGCACAAAGCCTGGCTATTGAACATGAGTGACAGTTTATTTGCCGTACATGGCAAAGCTCTGGCTTCAGTTGATCAAAACTGCATTTATCATCATTTATTTTTTTCCACGAAAGCACACCTCTTCTCTTATTTCGTCAGGGACGCGCGCCTGCTTGAAGTCTAATCTGACGTTTGCACTGCAGTGTTTTCCTCATTACATTCTCATCACAGTAATCTGCAGACGCTTTCCTGCCATGGCTAGAAAAGTATCAAAAAAGCATTTTACAACCAATGGTACCATTTCAAGAGGCACTTCTTGCATGTAAATTTCTATATATTTTAAGATTAAGCCTTGCAGTCACATCCCTGCTCATGACATTGCATTATCTCTTTTCAAATAAACTGAAATGGAAATGAAGTCCGTTCTGCTCTGCATGAATGAGTAGTTGGTGGTTATATTGGTGTATACTGTGTGTGGTGTATACTGACTCAAAACATCCGTAGGTTAATGTGTTTGCAATGTTGTGTAATTCATGCATAGTGGGTTTACGTGTTTATTTGTTTATGAATATTTCTTTTTTTTACTTTGACACTGATGTTTGATGAATTTGCCCTTCAAGTCATCCGCAAGCACGCAATCAAAATAAACAAACCATGTGGGCTAATGTTGCACTGCTATATGGAAAATGTTAGGTATCATATGTGTTTGCTTATTGTCATTCTGCATGTGTTTAGTTTTATTTCTCCAAATATTGAGTGAAGTAAACCTCTCCAAAGTTTCTTTGAGTATAAACTACAACAGGGGTTTAAAGAGAGGTCAGATTTGTGGAAAGTAAAAATGCTCCTTTAAAATCACCTTGTGAATCTCTCCACAAACTCGCTCCTACACGGTGACGCATTTCATCTTCGGTGTATTTGTGTTTCGGCACCAAAATTTACATAACACAACCCAAACACTCTTAAAATTTTTACATAAGATTAGCAACATAACCTTGCTTTTGTGTCACCAAAACAACAACTCACCTTGGGTTTCGCTTGTTTCCGAGGCATTTCTGAATATATCAGATTGCTTTTGAAATCTTTCATAAGACAAAGATCAGAACATCTTCTCA
>JAPZEB010000003.1:28939217-28949581 GCA_029783705.1 Chaetodon striatus | reverse complement strand
GTTGTTGTTGTTCAGTCCAGTCTCCTTTAATTCATCGTTCATTCATCATTTAAAAATTATTTGTTCATCATGGAACATGAACAAAAAAGGTTTTCAAATTCAGTGTAACATGGGGTGAGTAATTTATATGCAAGCTATTTAAGGGTGAAGTGTGCCTTTAAGTAGCTTTTCTTGTTTCAGCAATGATATATGTTAACTATCTACCACTACTAGACAGCTACTGAAATATCAGAATGATCTCTAAGCACATATTTGGATTCACAGTCCACCATCTGTGGTATGGAAATACTGAATGCTGAAAGAAAAAGTTCAGCACTTTGGGAAAACCACTTGTGGATACCACCACAGAAGATTAATACCACAGTTTCCATTAGCAGTCAATTAGCTTGGCTTAGCACAGACTAGAAAGAGGGGAAACAGTTAGTCTGGCTAATTAATGTACATAATTAAGCTTTGGAAGTGATGGTCACTTGGAATTTTCAACCCAATTGAATAATCGATGTTAGCATTGTACGTTTGTGCAAACAATGTATTTTACATTTGTACATCATGATGTAGCAGATACACTGAAACTTCACTTTTCAACAACATTATGGTTACTGTGGTTTGGCTTAGGCACCAAAAATATCATGGTTATGGTCAGGAAAAGATGTTTTGGCTTGAAAATTCCAGTTCCCAGCAGGAAACACAGTGATAATTGCTTTTCATGATACTTTCCCCACTGGAGAAACAGTAACAGCTCGCTAACTAACACCCTTTTATAGCTGCTACAAAGCTGCCGGTAATGCAGCTACAGTATGTGTCATCAGTAAACTACCACTTTTGTTGTTTGTTGGTCTTGAACACTGGATCTTGGCAGGCATCTTCCAGAGGTGTCTTGCCATCCACCATCCCTTCCATCCCCTCCATCTCAAAAACAAAATCAGCTCATGTACTGCAACACTCCAGGGCTGTCCAGGGTTTGCAGAAACATGCAACATCAACTTTTCTTCTGGCCACTGGGCAGGGCATTTGTAACTGTTAGACAGAGACTGTGCTGTTTCCCTTATTTTAGTTTCATTATCACCTACGGACGTTTCCAGACGACTCTGCCACTGCGGGCCTTTGGACATTGTAGGCTGTATCAGAGGGAACCAAGAGGCTGAATACAGAAGTGTGCTGGACAGCTTTGTGGAGTGCTGCAGAGGAAAACCACCTGCCGCTTAACATCACAAAGACTAAGAAGTTGGTGGTAGATTTTAGGAGGCGGGGGACCCGTCTGAACCATTTTAGTTCATTTTCAGTAACTTGTGTACTTATAGTAAGATGGGATTTATTTTTGTGAGCACATATCCAGTAATTTGTCTTGTTTTTCTCTGTGTTTTGCATCTACATAATGTTAACTACATTACATGTTTACATATTTTATTTTGCTTTTAATGTTCAATTTGGAACTATTTAATATCGCACACTTTACGTGCAGGTAATGAGAGTAATGATTAAGTTGGGCAGAGTGATATATATAAGATGTGAGATGCCACGATTGTTGTGGATGTTCATTTGTCCCACCCTCTTTGTTGGACATTAAAGTGGATCAAGTTACACAGAGAAGCTGTCCCCATGCTCTGACTTCACTAACAGCCCTTTGATAGTTAATTCAGTAACTAGTAAGTTTATAGGTAAGACAGGAGACGGAAACCTGCCTTACAATATCTTACTCCTACTGTTACTGATTTAGGCACTGGCTTTGCTTTCCCTTTTTGTATTTGTATATTTTGCCAGGTTACTGTAGTTAGTATTACTGTAATTTGAAGCATTCTCTGACACAATAATTTCCTTTGGGATAAATAAAGTTTTATTGAAATGAATTATTATTATTATTGTATTTCTAAAAAAAGAAAATGTACTGTTAGATCTATCTGCTATTTTTCTAAATACAGAACCTCAGTTCAGCATGGAGAGAGAAAACAGTCTTTGAATATTGTCTCCTGAGTTTTTTTTTTCCATTTCATCTTGAGCACTAAGGTTTTTGTCGGGAGTTTACCTTGTTTGCTCAGAGATTGGCCTGAGTAGGAAACCACTGCTGTTGTGGGCCACTGAGACTTTGTATGTGATCCTGAGCTGTTTCAAACTGATTTGACTAGAAATGTTTGAGGTCAAGGATCAACACTTCTCATGCTCAAAAGTAAGAATCCAGAGGGATTTTCTGTCTCTGCCCATGACTACTGTGGGACCATAAAAATATGATTTCTTACTGTTCTGATTTCAGGGAGTTTTCAGCCCTCCCTCAGAGGCAAGACCACAAAGATTATGGAAATACGGGCCGTGGTTAATGCCAGATCTCTGCTGCTTGTGAAATGATGCATTTAATGTCATCTGGTGGATGTCAAAAAAGGGAACAAGCTCTTGAATCATAGAACTGTGTGAATAGGTTGAATTTTCTTAACCTTCCTATTGTCATGTCAATACAGCTCCCTTTGAAAAACTGACAAAATTGCCAGTAAATACATCTTGCAACATACTGTGAGCAATTTTCATGCATTTGGGGTCCAAGGGTTTTATTGGAAGTGGTGATGTTTTTGTGTCAGGTTGGTTCGGTTATAAAAAATTCACAGTATGCAGTCCTGTGATAAATTTAAAGATGTCTATGATGTCTATTGATGTTTCAGTGCTGACACTTTGTGGGCTCAGCTGTAAATAAAACAACAGAAATAAGGGGTGTGGCCGTCTGTTATTGCTGTAACTCTAATTCTTTAATATGTCTTCTTTTGTCCTCTCAGGGAGACTGAATGCTTTGTTCCTGGACTTGAATAGCCCCATTCTTCACTTTGATTAGTTTCCAATGCTCCAATAAGTGCACTCCTAAAGCTGATTAGTTAGTTTCCATTCCACAAACACATTAAGTCTCATCTTCTTAGCCGCCTCTTGCAGTTCTGTTTTTGTTGCATGCCACCCAACATGATGCGTCAGATGCACATGCCTACTGAAATGTGCAGCACATATCCAAAGATACACTGACCAAGGGGTGGCAAAAACAAGCGCTCTGGCAAAAAACACAAGCGTGTGCATTGTAGGTGAGGCTGTAGGGCAGTCTGGGGGCTTATCGGTCCAATTAACAGCGTATTCGGACATCATGACAGCTGAGAGGGAGTCCCCTGATCTTGATCCTGGTCTGGACTGATGGCCTGAGCAGATTATCTGGTGATGTGAAGTGTTTCTAAATGCAATCTAACCACAGTGATGGACTGGCTGAGAGATAAAAGCCACTCCGATCGTATCAAGCGTTTGGTGTTTACGGCTCGATGCCCGGCTGCTTCCTGTGGTGTGTGAGGATCACACAGCGATGACCATCAACGGGCAGCAAGAGCTGAGTTTACAGCGAAGTGAAGCAGGATTTAACAGGAATGTTATCTTATTTGTACTAATTAATGCTAACAGCGAGGGGGTAATGAGTTGGGAACTCTTGACATACAAGTAAGATCATGTCAGCTTCAATTCTTCTTAAGATTGCTTTGCATTGTCCTTCGCTATAGCTTTAAGAAAAATCTCTTTTTGTGTTGTTTCTTTTGCCCTTTTGTGGTGCATAATCATTCTCATAGCATCAATGTGGATATCATGCTGGATCAAGCAAGTTCCCACTAGAATACAGAGCTTGGCATCTGTAACATTTCATGGGTCAGCAGATTTACCATTAAGAGCAATTTCCCATCAGCACCTTAAACATTTACAGTAGCTGCTAAATATTAAAAACTATATACAATATTAAGGAGCACAGGCCACAGATTCAGACACAGCTGTCCTTTTAGATTACTCCGGTCAGCTGTTTACCTTTACAGCCCAGTCCCCACAAAAAATTGCTGGCATTGTATGTTGCTGTAAAGCATGGATACATTACATTTGTATGTTTCATACGTATAATATGAGCATTTCTAAAGTGACGTAGTTAGTTATTTAGTTAAACCAGCATCAGGTGGACTATATTCATAATAAATACGCTACAACATCCAGTGCTAATTAATCAGTCAATAACATGTGTGAATGTTGGGGTGGGCATAAGCACATACAGCCAGCAGCAGCTAGCTTGGTGGGTCACCAAGGACCGAAACAGAGGGCTCAGCAGGGACAGAATACCTGCCACAGCACGTTAACATGCCGTCTGTGGTCATTTTGACTTGACCAGTGGACTTCACTACAAGCGCATTACCTCTAAAAACAGGCAACGAGCTTTACCCTCTGAAATCAGTCGCCAGTGATTTGACCAGCCAGCTGCAAGCTGAGTGTGCCCATTCTCACCCATTCTCCTGGTCTCACTCTGAAGTCATCGAAAACCAGCGCCTGGTCAGTGACCTCTAGCATCAGACACTGATGAACAAAGCTGTCCCTCCACACAGAGCGTCAGGATTAAAAGACGGTGGGACAACAATAAGAGTAAAGGCAGCAGAAATCTGAGCAGGTGGGAGAGGTTTTGGATGGGTCCAACAATCACTGACTTTCACTCTGGGGGGTGGTGTTCACTTCCTGCAAGATTGTAAAGCCAAACCCTGTTCTTTTTTCCTAAACCCATCATGCATATGTTGGCAAAACTTGTCGAAGGAAAAATACATCAATTTGCAGTGTTGCACCAACATACTGTAGTGCTTTTATTTTGAAAGAGACTGTATGAAAACTGTACATTTTCCTGTGAAAATGGAGGTGTACTTTGACAACAGACAAAGCATGTAGCAGGCTGAAGTTGACACAGCGCCCCAGAACGACAGCAGCCAACACACCCAGGGTACCTTGCACACCATATCTCAATATGTAAAGTCCATGACCAAACATTATGTTATGTGACGAGGTTGGAGTGAGAATGTTTCCAAAATTGGGTGTTGTTTTGATTGTACCAAAACATAACCATACGTTCACCACAGCATTGTTGTAACACACAGAAACATAAAGTTTCAACATATCCACCTCATAACGAAGTACAAATGTTACATATTAATTGTTTGCAGAGACATACAACATTATTTTGACAGTTGGACTGACCATCACCACAGTGTGTCTGCTGATGTTGGACACAAATGACACAAGCAAAGAAAAAGCAATGCAAGCAAAATCCTGGCAACTATCATGAGTGTCAGTGTCTGGAATAACAACTTAACATACTGTAAGTATGGACAACAAACAAGTGCATTATGCTGATCTGGAGTTGTTTAGAAGTTCTGGTGGACATTTTGATATCCTTTTTGGTCTTTTGATTTTTTTTTAGGTAGACATAGGGCTGTCAAGCTGTCTCTGTTTCAACTGATGTGAACTCAAGCTGACTACTTTGTGCTTGCTCCTGCACAAAGAATCAAGCTTTAAAAAGCCACCTTTTAAGCCCACATGAGGTGATTGTTTCACACTCATCAAACAGGTTTTTGGTTTAGAAGTCCTTTAAAGGCTTTCAGTGTGTCACCCCCCCCAGACCAGCATGCACTGTATGAATGTATACAAAGATGAAAGCTGATGCAGACTGATGCTTTCCTGAGAACATGGTTGGTCCCAGGAAAAGTCATCAAATTAAAAAAAAAAAAATGTGCACAGTAAATTTAAATTGCTGATGTTTGTTGGGATGTGCTCCTGCATGACTGTCTAACAGTAAAGGTGAGAAGGGACAAGATGATCAACACCCTGTGACCGTCACATAATATCCTCTTGACTTTTAAAATCTGCACTTTATCACCACTCAGCTACATGATCACACAAAACGGGCATTAATATGCATTAACACACACACAGCCACATGCATCTATGCATGCACACACACACACACAACTTTATAAACAACTTTAAAGCCTGTGTCCTATAATCCACCAAATCTATTTTATGTTCCCCTTTATCTTTCAGCACGCTTTTGATGACCAGTCATCTGTCCATTTTATGTGATTCTGTCTTATCAATAACTCACCCTCATTACATCCCAAACACTCCAGGCTCGCCTCTCCCCCTGTGAGATTTAAAGTCATTGGTAGGTACGTATGAAAGGCTCATAGAATGATTCAACAACATCACAGGCCCTTCAATGTTAAAGGGGGCGGGGGGAATCTCTGAAAGAGAATGAGCCTTATTCAGATGAAAAAATGTTGCCAGGAAATAGTGGCAGGAGCGGGCAGGATCCTTGATTCTGGACACATCTTGGTTTTATAGGCGGTGTGAAGATGAGGGAGAGGGACTCTGAGCGCAGAGATAGGGTCATTACTAGCTAGTTCACCTTGAGGTTATGCGCATTCCACTATAAATCCAGAGCCTGCTCTCACCTTGGCCAGGTGCTACAAACTTCTCCTCTAAAGCGGTGCAAGGGAATCGTTCATCTAATGAAATGTTTGGGGAAGCTGAGTTCGAAGGGCTGGACAGGCCGTTCAGTGGCTTGCCTTGAGTTATTCTGTAATACAACAGCTGTATTTGTCAGTTGTATTTGTTCAGGTGTTACTTATGTATCTAGTGTCTCAGTGGTTGTTTAGAAAAGACAAACAGGATTACACAGAGGGAGCGGGAAAAAACAGAAAACCCTGTATAAAGGAGAGCAGTCCTCTAAATACTACCTTTTGTTAAAATTAGGATTCTTAATTCTTGTTGACAGTGGATTAAAGAGGTGCTCATTCCACTCTATTTTCAGTTTTAGGCTGCAGATAGTTTTGTTTTTTTCCAGATTGCATTTGATTGCATGAAATGAAATGGTTGCTTTCATATTAGTTTAACATGCCCTGTATTTCATGTACAAACATGAAGATGTGCATGCACACATGTATAGACATTACACACACTATTCCACTGATTGACCACCTGGTCTCATTCTGAAGTTGTCAAAGACCACCTCTTGGTCATTGATTTCTACAAAAAACAGGCATCATTTTGTGGCGGTATGATATGCCATTGGGCGCCATCAGTTCAAAACAGCACCAGACAACAGCATAATTTAAGCACCGGGAAAGTCCCTATAGGGTGGGCAGGAGCGGCAATGGATGAGTCCAACACTGGACTTTCACCCAGGAGGCAGGCGTTTGCTTCCCCTATGAATGCAGAGTCAAACAATGATGTCTTTTTTAAACCTAACCACATACTTTTGTTGCACAATGAAATAAATGTTACCAATCAGTGTTTTACTGAGGTAAATTTATTTTGAAAAATGATTGCATGCATCTAACGAACAGAAACTGCACACTTCCTGTGAAAACAGAAGTGTAATTTGAAAAGACACAGTGCATGTAACAAGCATAAATGGAAAAAAAAAATATATGGTGATGTGTACTCTCAAGTTTAGTTTGACTCATGTCCCATCTTCGAAAATGGAGGGGGCCAGGTTTATGACCCCCACTGCAGCCACCACGATAAGATGTGTCAGCTTTACTTTTGGGGAGTTGTCGTGTCGTCTTTTGTGTCGTCATCTTTATATACAGTCACTGGATGCGAGTAGGTATAGCTGAGGCTAGAGCAGCTACGTGACCCGCCCACTAGCTACATGACTGGCCCACCATTCCTTCACAATTGGCCCTCTTTAGTCCTTGCTTCGGAAATGGAGGCCCTGAGGAAATTGGGGTTGTGTTGTGTCATGTAGGCTTCAAAGGCAATGTGGCTGCGGCCATAATTCTTGCACTGGATGTGACAAAGTGTTAAGTTTAAGTATACCCCGTGCTTCTTCAATGTATAACATTATTATAAATGCACAGGCTGCATTTGAAGTTCTGACCTTTTATTGTTGTTCCAAGATAACACTTTGCAATTTACATCCTTATTAAAGTCAAAATGGCACAGCTCTTGTTTGTAATATAATCATTTCACCAAGTTCTCATAACTAAATGATGAAGTTGGTCATTTGTCAGTGCAGTTTGTCACCACTAGAATTAAATTATGGCTGGATTTAGACAACTTTAACCACTGTAAAATCAAGTTAGAGAAGAATAGTTTTTAGAATGAACATTGACTCTAAGTGAGGAGAAGATGTGACATGAATCCTGCAGTATCTGATGATAATACTCTGTACATCCATCCATCCACCCTAAACCCCTCCACTCAATCCGCATATGCTGTTGATCCTGGAGAACAGTGTGTGTTCGCAGCAGTGCAGTGACACAAGAAAGGGTCATTCTTTAAACGTTCCTGCAAAGGCCTTCTTTTTCAGTGTAATTTATAATTTGTTTTACAAGCAATAAATATTTTGGCTGTGTCAGAAGTCTTTCAGGTATTAAGGTGTTATTTAAACTTCCAAGAACACATGCACTGGACTGCTGTTCAGAAGTGTATATGTACAGATTGAGGCGTGCACATATGGGAAACACTCCTTTCTACAGACAGTAGGCTGCAATGAGGAGAGCCACCAGCTCTCAGGTTTTTGGCAGCGGACTGCAGCTTGGTGATTATCCTGCTGCCAGGTATTGATTTTTGAATAGCGGGCCAAGCACTGCTACTCTGGACTGAGAGGTCCTGTCAATACAAATCTTATCGCTACATTGACAAAGTGAAATAATTTCATCAGTTCCTCTGCAAAAAGTAGAGGAAGGGAAGAATTATGTGGTCTGGCCCCACTTTGTACAATCATAAAGGGATCTGTATATACTCAGGACACTGTGTGTCTAATAGAAGAGAAAGAGAGAGAAACAGGAACACCATGAAGCTGTGCACATTATCACACTTGAAATATTATTAGTAGTTTAATTAGCAAGTATTTTCACAGTCTTGTTTGTCCTATTTTTCACAGGGTATATATTCAAAATAGATCAAAATAACAGCAAATTAGCTGTATTATTATTCACTCTGTACTTGAGGTAATAAGTGTGGGAAAATAATGATAAGCTCTCAGAGTGAAGCATTATCAAGTCATTACTAATGTTTTTACAGTTACAGTGAAGTTTCTTCCTGTGTGGATTTATATATAGCCCCGTCCTAGCTGGAACACATCAAGGTTTTCAGCTTTATATTAAAGACAACTGTTGAGTGTTCCAAGTCCCCTGGCTTCATATTTTAATGGGATGCTCCAACTGGCATCAATAAATATGGTCCATTGCTGCTCCAAATTTTTGGCATCCCCCTGGGTAGACTAACGATCTGTTTGGCCAGGATAAACTGCTCTAAGTGCTCTCTGCATTCTGAGTCCCTATTACAGTCATTTCAGGACGGGTTGGACACTGATAGGCAATAAGTTCTGGCTCGCACTCGGTTCTCTAGTTCTTCCCATACAGTAGGTGTTGGATAGGGTGGAGGTCAGGACTCTTAGGAGGAGTTATTATCATCACTGCCCACACCCTGCTGTGCTGAGCTCGGTGTTTCTTTGTGGGGAATGATGAGGTCAATGCCTAGACGTCAAACATCAATGCTGCACAGTCCATATTTACCTAATAATCAATTCCACATGACTTGGCTGACTAAACTACGGTTTTACTGCACTGTTTTGTGCAGTGATATTTCCTTTAAATTGCAGAGTTGCACCACTACATTTGAGAAAGAATCACGAATTATATAAATTTTCTGGGGCACACAGTGTCTCTTCCATCATTTTTTCTCAGGTACAGCATGAGGAGTATTGTTGGACACTGACCACACATTAGAGGACAATTGGGTTCGCTAAACACCACCTGACAATCCTGAGGGTGTTCCTGATCAAGGCCGAACTGAACAGATAATCTGTCCAAATGATCCTTCAGTGTTGTCATAAATCAGCTCAGGAAGGACCCAAATGCAGAATCACAGGCAGGTTGAAGGTTTAACAAAAAGCAAGCTTTAATGCAGCTGATAAAAAAACATCCAGAACAGACAGGTACCTAAAAGTCCAAATGAAAGATACACCAAAACTAAACTGAAACCCAACCAGGGAAGCACAATGAACACAAGGAAGAACTTGGGGAAGAAATCCAAAATAGAACACGAGAGGCCAGGAAGAAATGACACCATGAAGACTCATTCATTCATTCATTCACCTTTATTTAACCAGGCAGGTCATTAAGAACAAATTCTTATTTACATTGGCGGCCTGGCAAGCGACAAGGGTCACTTGCGGGAAGGGGAGGTGGACTAGGATGAACACAGAATGAACTGCCAAGAAACAAAGGAAACACACAGGTATATATACACAGCAAACTAATCACAAGACAAGACACAGCTGGAGGAGGAGGACATGGGCAAAAGGAGGGAAATGGAGACTGGCCAACAACAAGGGTGTAATGAAGAACTCTAGGGTGGAGCAAACAAGACTAATACAGAACAGGTGTGGAGGGAAGACTCTGGGAACAGGGAGGGACTAACGAGACTGATAGATGACTGGTGTGATAGCAAACAGGCAGGAAAACACACAAAAACAGGAAGTAAAACCAGACATGACACATGAGGAGAGAATCCACAAAATAAAACAAGAAGCAGATTAAACATGA
>JAPZEB010000003.1:28898318-28910781 GCA_029783705.1 Chaetodon striatus | reverse complement strand
ATTTTTAATTTTAATTTTATTTTAATTTTATAACTCTGTTTTTACAAATACACACAGGCCTGAAACACACACATGCACAAACAGGGCCTTTTACAAGCATCAAATGGAGAGATGTCAGAGTAATGTCCTCCCTTTCCAAAGAAAACCCATTTCTGTTGATCTTCACTGAAATACAGGTACGCAATGACAGAAACAAATTTTGGAAAAGGAGTTATGTAAAAAAGAGCAACCAGTGGGCTTAATCCTTCAGAGTTATGGCCTCTTTAGTTTTTAACACAACTAAAAGTCTACTGTAATTCTTTATCTTCAAGATGATCAATGCTTAAATTACTTCTTAATGCACCTTGTTAAATAAGATCAATTCATTTTCCTGCAGAATAAATCCAAAATCTCTTTTAGTATCACCAATGCCTCTGTGGTCTGAACAACATAATTTCTTAATATGAAGCTGTTGTCATTCAAATTTGGGTAAGTAACACAACAACAAAGGCTGGTAACTCTACCTGACAACACGGTCATCAAACTTGTCAAATGTTTGGAGGAAGGAGGATGGTGTGAAAGGCTTGACACCATTCTTAATTTACAAAGAGAAATGTTATTGTTGTTGACAAGTTTAATTCACTTGAAATCCAGGAGTAGTGAAAAATTCTAATACAAGGAAGAGGGAACATCCACACTCAAACACTACCTGGCCAAAGGCTGCTTCTTAAAGTCTAATGAAGGTGTACCACACCACAAATCAACTGTTACACCTCCGATATCCAGCCATCAAAGCACTTCAGTCATACCTGTTGGGCCCACCTGTGCTGTATCCTCTGCCATCCACTAATGTCATTCCATACTGTTCGGGGTCACGTCTAATCACATTATATCCTGTGTATCATGCTGCCAGAGTCGTGGGATCTGGCAGACTCACTTAAACATGGGACATGTGCGAAGACAGATTAAGGCACAGATTCAAAAAATCCCGCTGATCTTGTGGCAATTAATGATTCACAAGCTGTTTCCCCAATTTGTCATGAAGCACTTTGTTGTGGGAAAGTGTAGCTCGGAGACAGCTTTGTGTAGCTGCCATGTTTCCGCAAACCAAATCACTCTCTGGATAGTGTGGCTGCAGCTGGCTCGCTTTTGCCCTTTTGAAACATGCTGTGTTTTTACAAGTTAAACTGTGGCTTTGCAGATCTTAATGAGCTGTGCTTTGATGAGTCTTTGTGAATTCATGTTTGATTTGTAACATTAATTGCAGGGTTGGAAATAACTGGTGAATTGCGGATGAATTTGAGCAACCTACCAGACACAGTGGCTGGTAAACAAAGGGGGCATTTACCACACAATTTTATTGTTCCATGGAAAAGTTGACTTGGCATCGCACTGAGGACGCAGCTGAGCTGCATTCCAGCTACAACATGGCAGCCAGAACTGACCGTGGCCACTCTAGACAATACTTGTGATTCCATCAGAACATTTCAGAAGCGTCCCGGCAGCTGCTCTCCACTTTGCTTCACTAAAAACACACTCCCAGTTGCGATGTGTTGCACAAAGCAGATCAAGCCAGGCAGTTTTCCAAATGAACACCCTGCAGACTCCTGATCATATATCACATCACATCACATCACTACAACTCCAGGGACAATAAGCGGTTCACCCTAGAAGTGGATGTGGGAATAATTATGAGAGAGACAACAAAAACACGACTTTAAATCTTTGATCCATGTTGTTCATAAGTAGATCGTAAGCAGCCTATGTGGCTGTAAGTTAGCTATGTCTCCTCCTGCATCTTCTCAACCAATCAGATTAAGATTCTTCTTCTTAAAATTCTTCTTCGTATTTTTATTTGGATTCATCTTCTGATTCTTCTTCTCCTGATTCTTATTCTTCTTCTTCTTCACCCAAATCATCTTCTCCTTTGAATTCTCCTTCTTCTTCCAATTCTCCTTTGGATTCAACTTTAAAAGGTGCATACCGCCACTTACTGTGTAGGAGTGTACAGTGATTTTACACCACTGTTTAGGTGTCTGTATTTTGTTGTAGTGCATTTTAAGTGTGTATATGTGCATGTATAAAACGGACAACCATAACTAAACAGCTGAACAACTTTTTTTTTTTTTTCTTCCAAGTGGCTGATGGAATTTTATAACCTACTATCACCAATGGCAGGAAATACATTCCCTGTCTCAAAACAGTATTCAAGTCCAAACTGATGCTCCATTCAACTATAGTACACTTCTTATCTGGTGCTGAGGTTCTCCAGAAGTCAGAATTGATTATATGGACAAAATTTAAGCAGCAAAGCCCAAAATATCTCCTTATTCCATTTCATCTCTTGTTTAGTCCTCTCTCTTACCCCTTTTCCACCAGCACAGAACTGGTTCTGTTCCAGTTCTGGCACCTACTGTTTCGAGCATTTAGACCAAAAATAAATTGGTTCAGAACCTGAAAAGATGGTTCTCAGCTGGAAACACAAGCTGGTTCACTAGAAAGCACCAAGGGTCCAAAAATCATGACTGAAACCAGTTCAAGGACCACAGTTAATCTGGTGGAAAGGGGGTACGTTTGGTTAATACTCATATCCTTTAACCCCACACATTGATTTTGAAACAAAAAGTTTCTGATTTTAAGGCCTAGTGACCCCTGATAACATCTAGATTATTCTGGGTAATCTGGCTCCTCCAGGCCCACAGAACATATACAGTTTTATGGGCTGAACAATATTCAATATTAGACTAAATCCAGTGGAGCTCTCTAAGATATTAGGCACCAGGAAAGTAACTAAATTTGAATTAGTTCTCCAAATTAAAGCAGCTTCGGCAGGTTGCTCTAAATCCTGCCTGTGTCCATTTTTCAGTCCATTTGTAAATCCATTATGTGATCACCTCTCTTTTTCTGTGGGACTTGGGGAATTGAAGCAGGGCTGGACAATATCAGACAGACTTGGATGTGTGAAGTGATATGGGCAGTGATGACAGCAGGTGAGAAGAGAGGAGTAGAGAGGGACTAATAATTTGTCTCTTCACCCTGCATGATAGATGCTTTCATACTCTTTGTCTGTGGCTAATGACAACGGGGACTGAGAGCTGCGAGGGGAGTTCAGCTGCTCAGTGTATCAACCCTGTCTCCTAGAAATTACGTTTTGTATATTACTAAAGTGCTTTCATAATTACGTTGTGGTGACAACGTAATTGCTGCATGGATTATGTTCAGAGACAATGTTTCTTTGAGTTAATGAAACACTACATTTATGTACTATGCTGAATTTGCAGGGAGGTGGTCGGGGGGGATGGTTGACATACAAAGTGCAGGACTTTTGACGTCTTAATCTCTGGAATGCATCTAGAATCTAGTCAGTGGTTAGGGTTAGGCAACAACAGCACTTTGGTTTGAGTTAGTTGACATTTGTGACTTTATTCAAATGTTAATAAAAAAGAAAATAATATTACAAATGCTGCAGTCACTATGAAAGGACAGGGTATCACAAGATTGCCTTTTCAGTGGAAAACAAATAAAATATGTTGTCCGTGAACATTTTCCTGATACTTTCAATATCAAAATTTTTGCAACTTGCAGGGTACTTTAATTAACAACATTCTATCATTGTTTTAATAGAAAACATAATTTGTTCAGCATCATGTTTCCTACAAAAACATATTTGCCATTTTAAATTGGTTTTATGTGAACATAGGAGACGGGACTGTGTGTATATCCTGCAACTGAGCAGCATCTATGAAGACTTTCAGAGTGAGAGGGTTAGATCCACAGAAGCTGGCAAATTGATTCCTCTAATTTTGGTCTGCACATCTGCTGGTTTTTGTTAAATTGATTTGTATTTCGCCCAGCTCAGCTTGCTTCTGATTTCAACTTGTCCTGACATTTAGGAGCAGAGTTTGAATGTCTGCAGCACTAAGAGAGAGCACTTCTCCTCCAAACCAATTATGTAAACTGCTGTAATGTGGCAGATTTGACAGTGGCCATGAGCCTGTTGTTGCTTTGCATTCACTATTACATTATATTCTGCTTATATTGAGCTTGACTTGGATGTGTTCATCTGTTGGTAGTTTAATAAAAAACTGGGGAAAAAGCTATAAGGCCACATAGAATTAACTCTTATATTTTGGATAAAAATACAATGATGTTCAGGTTTCCAAACTGCCTGAGACATGATTGTGGTGACGCAAAACAGTTTATGGTAGTGTTTGAGAGAAGGTTTAAGACTATTACGTCACATACAATGCAGACAATCAGGCTCAGGGTTGAAAAAAAGGACCTTACCACAAATACTGGTCATTGGTGGGGAAGGTACAAGTGCAGACAAGCATGGTGAAAATAGGCCGGTATACACACTGAGGTTTGATGAGGAACAGGTGTGGCTACAAGGGGATGAGTAACAAGTGTGCATGTATGGAGGGTCAGGCGAGGGTCAGGACGCTCGCTGAGGACAACCTGTGGACAGGTGGGGAATGACACATTCTGGAAAGCTCTACAAAGAACACATGTTGGTGGTAGGAGGGAGATCTGATGCTGAAGAGACAGGTCAGACAGAAAACACCTATATAACATAAGTATTTTTTTTGAAAAGCCATATAGGTAATTTTTGAAAGCACTCACAGTATAATCTTGTTGTTTATGGATGAGGACTTGCTCAGTTCTCACAATGGCACAACAACAACAAGAACTCCTCCTAAAATTAAGAGGTATGCTTAAAGGGGACCTTATATGGTAATTTTCAGTTTTTGAATTTTGGGTTTCTAATAGACCATGTTAACATGGTTTAATGTTTGAAAAACACTATTTTCTTCACACTATCTGTGCTTAAGCACCTGTATTCACCCTCTGTCTGAAACTCTGTGGGCCAGCAGTAGCTCAGTCCAACAGGGACTTGGGTTGGGAACCGGAAGGTTGTGGTTCAAGTCCCTGTCTGGACCAAATATGGAGTGTAGACTGGTAGCTGGAGAGGTGTCGCAAGGTATCAAACACCCAACTGCTCAGGGTGCCTGTCCATGGGCAGCCCCCCTGCTCTGACTTCTCTTCATTTAATGCATGCATAGGTCCTGTTTGTGAATGTGTGTGTGTATGACAACAGATTGAAAAAAATTGAATTTCCCCACAGGGATTATTAAATTATATCTTCTTTTCTCACCTGTCTCCAAAAGAAGCCCAGTGTGCTGCGACTGGTCAGTGTTGCCTGGTTTTATCTTGGCGTCTCTGCACCATCATTGCAGATTGGGTTAAAGAACTTCAACAGAAGCTTCAAAACCAAAGTCATCACAATCTGACATCTAGAAAATAATCTGAAATCAGGAAGAAATTAACAACATCAGCAACTAAGATAACATGTTTCCCTGATGTTAGCATGTAGCGTAGTAGTGTAGGCTAAAGACTATACATGTCACAATGAGTAGGCATTGGTTATAATTGTTTTCTGCATGATTTTAAATATGTCTTTCTTTACCGCTGCGCTTGGTTTTATTTTGCCTGTTTTAAGTTTAAAACCAATTTTGCTTGTTTTAATGCATGTTTACTTCTTTCTGCATAGCATGGCTTGCCACTAAATACCTGGCCGAGTTATAACTGCTCTGTATAGACATATTTTTTAACCATTTGGATACAAGGGTGTAGCAGCAGGAGGCAATAGTGCACCTAGGAAGAGGGCACAGACTTTCAGAATACGGAAGCAAGGATGGAGGCAGCTGCAAAAGATGGAGTGAGGGAAGAGTAGCAGCAGGGCAGTGGAACAGCACTGAGGAAAAAAGGGTGCCAGAATACAGCAGAGCAGACAAACTGCAAAGTAAGAGCTACCAAGGCAGCAACCACAGGCAGCGGATACCAGCGGGAGACAGCGCCCAGAGCACTACTCCTGCGCAACACAAGTTGTGCAGAGTTACGAGCCCTGCCAACATGTGTGAGTACCGACATCAACCAGACTTGGGCTTATAAGAAGAAGAAGAAGAGAAGTAAGGTGTTAAGCTGTGTGGGAACAATTACTGCCATCTTTGCCTTTTTTAAACAGGGTACTAACAGAGCCGGAGGCATACGGAAGGACAGCAGCCCAGAGAGAGTAAGTTATGAGCCAGACAGTGAGGCCTTGCCACACAGCAGCCTAAGGCCAGTATCTCTGGAGCCAGAGTTGGTCAGCAGAAAATTACACTTAAGAGTAAAGGACATTTTAAATTATTTTAACTTTGACTCTTTTTTCTTTTAACTGTTTTATCCTTGTCCACTTATGGACATATTAACTCTTTTAACTCTTTATTATTATTATTATGCCTTCTTGCCGGCGATAGCCATCATGTTCTTGGGTTGTCCAACACGATATCTCAGGAGCAACTTCAAATTTGGGACAAACATGCACTTGAACTCAACTATGAACTAATTTTGGTGGTCATAAGTCAAGGTTACTATGACCATGCATTTGTCTCATTCTTGTGAACGCAATATCTCACGAACCTTGAAGGAATTTCTACTGACTAGATTGTGGTGATCAATGGTCAAGGTCAGTACATGGTAAATGAGCTGCACTTATATAATGCTCTTCTAGTCTTCTGACCAGCACTTTTCCACTACATGTTACATTCACCTATTCACACACTGATGGCTGAGGCAACCATACATGGTGCCATCTGCTACTCGGTAACCATTCACACACACACACGCACACAGCGATGGAACAGCCATCAAGTGTAATGTTGGGTTGAGTATCCTGCACAAGGATACTTTGACATGAGGGCTGGAGGAGCTGGGGATCAAATCGCCCATCCTCTGATTAGTGGACGACCCGCTCTTCCTCTGAGTCACAGCCGCCCCCAGTGTTACCTTGCATACATCTAATTCTCAAAGGCAATATCAAAAAAAGGTCATGAGGGAGTTTCCTTAAATTTGGCACAAACTTACAAAACCACAAACCACCCTGACTCAGGAAAGCACGATTTAGAATTTGGTGATCGAGGGTCGATGTTCAAGGCCATAACTCAAGAATTCATACTCTAAGTATGAAAACATTTCACACAGATTAAGTTATGATGTTTTATATCCAAAAGGTCAAAGGTTAACTTCACAGTGACATCATAATGTTCTGCATGAAACACTCTTTGGCGATTAGTCAGTGTCGTATCTCAGGAACATTTGGTCAGATACTGAATTGGTGACATTTATCTTGGGTGTCCACCTTGACACGGTGCTGATTGTATAGATCTTCTGTGCTGCTGGGGGAGAAAGATATGTTGGAAGCATCATGTTTCCACAGACATGGATATAAACTGTAAGTACAACTTGAAGGGAGGAGAAATATAACTGCAAGGCAGTAATTTTAGCTTTACAGGTCTGATCTTTATTTCCACACATTGTAATAACATACTCTGGTTTTTGACTTCTTGATTGCTTATTGTGTTTTCCACCCGGTACAAAGAACCCCCTCTTACCCCTGTTACATAAACACTTGCAGTAGCGTGCCTGGAGCGGACGACTGTATAAAGAAGTGTGTCAAGAGTTGACGTCAGCTCGTCTCCAAAGAAAAAGATGAAAAAAGAAACAAACAAAAAAACAAAGTATTTAGAACGGTCTGAAGCCTGCGGGTTTCGGCTCACAGGGATTATTTTTACATATGTTGACATCATCACTTGAAACTTTGGCCATGTTTAATATGAACATATGACATTACAACTTGAGGGAAAACAAGGAAAAGCATAAGAGTTCTCCCTTAAATTAAACTGTCATTGAAAGTTTGAAACAGTATTATACATCCAGATTAATGTGTAAATAATTAAAGTAACACAAATACCAGACATGAAAGTGAACAAGGGTATACATACTGATAAGGCAGGGAAAATATGAAAGCGGAATGAGTAAACTCATATTTTCAAAGCCTCACTGTAAAAAATGTGCTTTAAGAAGTGATTCAGAAGATTAAAGTGATTTTACCACTCTAAGCTCTTCAGGCAGGGAATTGCAAAAACTCTGGGCTAAGACAGCAAAAGAGAAAATTGGAATTTCAAAATACACTTCAAGAGCAACTCTGAGATTTAAGAAAATAAACATTGTTACATCAGCCAGACTGTCCCAAATAAAGGGAGGACGTAGAAAAAAATAAAAATAATAATAATCAAAATATGAGGTATTGCATCATCACCCAGTATGAGTAAGAGTACATTCACATACAGTATTTTGATAAATATGTATGTACAGAATGAAATATGTCTGCAGACTCAAAGAAAGAGAGAGAGGCAGCAAGATAGAGAGTATGAGAGTGGCAGACAGACAACAAAATGTGTCAGAAAGAATTTGTTTGAGAATATTAAGCTTCTGCAGCTCTGGAGAAATAAAAAAAAAGCACAGAAGCCTCTATTTCACATAAGCTGCTGCTTTATTCCTCCTCACAAACATAATGAAATACACAAGCCACTGGTGACAGAGTACTGACAAAATATATTCAAGCAAAAGTACAAATGTTCCAGTCACATAAAAAGCACCGCCGTGCACACACGCCACTGCACAATAATGAAGCACTTCTTTCAGGAATCGCATCCAACCTGTGAAGTGAGAACAGACACTGCTGTTTAGAAAAATAAAAAATAAACAGCTCATCACTGTAGCACCTGGCAGAGACGCTGCATTGTCTGCACACCTGAATGTACCAGACTGCACCTAATGACTGCATGCATTATGGAAGCTTCGTGGACAATAAGTACGCCGGCTAAAAAAGTTTGCACATCTGTAAGTTAGCGGTAGATTTTTTTTTTTGTTTAATGTAGATCTAGATACCATGTGTTCCTGTGCATCACAAGCAACAGTAACAACTGTAGCACTGGTGAGGTCATTTGACATAGTGCAGGTGGAGCCCTCTACCCAGGGGCCTTGTCAGTTCCATTGCCGCTCACTGAACAGTTTAGGGTACAGACTGAGGTGCGTGCTGCATTACATACTGTGGGGTCTGCATTTAGATGGGAAAGTCCTGATTGGTTGACTATGACCTATGCAGTGGGTGAATGCATGCTCATGACTGGAGTCCAGTAGAGGGCTCAACCTGTGTGAGATGTAACTATAAAGTTTGATGTACAGTCGTGTGAAAGAGTGGCTACTGGTGTCGGCTCTGTAGCTACACCATAGCTGACAAACTTTCCTACAAAAGAAGACAGTCAGGACAAAGAAAGAGTAGCCCTCTCCTTTTTTAAAACACACATCTAAGAGAGTATTCTTCAACGCAAACTTTCTGCGACTGTGATCACCATTAAATTCGTGATACTCCTGTTCAGTTAGCAAAGTGTGTGATGATAGCCCAATCCCACTTTTTATTACAAAGTGGATTACCTAATTCTTGGTGGGACCTCAACCTTGTGGTGGCAGGAGCTCAGTCTGTGGGTACTGGTTGCTGGTTCAAGTCCATGAGAGGTGCCAGTTTGCCCACTACTGAGGTGCCTTTAAGGAAGGCACAGCACCTCCAAACTGCTGGAGAAGTGGCGTATTGCCCTCTTCTGTAATGGCATGTGTGTTGTGTGTAATACGATGGATATGCCAAAGTCACATCTCAACTGCACACTGCCTTGTGTGGATGGACAAATAAAGAATTTGGTGCTAGCACTAGCTCTTGTGAGTAACCCAATTCAAAGACCATCTAGCTATGACATCAGTTGGAACAAAGAATTTCATAAGTCACACATATATTTTGAGGTCCATTGGAACATTTTTCCTTCGTTTTTTTTTTTTGGTTTTTTTTTTTGGTAGGGGTGTGCAAGTGTTGATACAAAAATGACAAAATCAGTTTTCATAAATTCCTTGCAAATTTTGCAGACAAAAATCTGCTTGTTGCGGGGAGTATAAGCAAAGCATGATATGGACTATAACCATCTATAATCAATCTGAAAACTGCAGGACTGCTGCTGCAGTGACTTACATCACTAACAATTCAAGCTTGTATCATGAAATAATAATATAATCACCATGCAAAGGATGGTTAACAACTAGCTGTTGCCTATTCTTTGACAGCAAAACATGTCAGTTTCTTCGTAAAAAGAAAATCGAGATGACAAGTACCAGATATACAGATCCATGTTAAGATTCAATACAAGCCTTTAAAGTTTCCAGCTGTGAATCATACCAGCTATTCCTGATCATAACTGTGTTTTTCATTCAGCAAGACCTGCACTTTTTTTGTTGATCCTATATGTGCTTTTGGTGGCTGTAAACCTAGTTATCCTTTCCACTACAGGCATTTCCATTTCAAAAGCTTTAAAACTTGCTTTTCATTAACATAAAGCAGGATTTGCTCACTCATAATTGCTCACTCATGCAGAGAAAAAGATAAAAACACACAACAGCATCACTAAAAGAGCCAACTTTCCAAGTTTCCTCCAAGTACAGACAGCTTTTACTTTTTCCTCTGCGTGTTTGACAGGACGTTTGAGGTCATCGCTGATGGGTTAAGAACAGATGATATATCCATCTATCTTCACAATGCTGCGCTCTGTGGGTGTTCATTTTGGATGCTACAATAGTAGTGTCAATCTTTTACTGCTGTGGCTCAGGTTGAAATGTCTGCTCAAGTGCATTGATACAAGTGTTGTGTTCTGTGTGTAGTAAAGCTAGTGCGGCAGAAGCTTGTGGGACAGACCTGTCCCGAAAGGTCCTGAGGGAGGTGTGGGGATTTTAGTGTGTGTCTCTCTTTTGTGTCTGTCTGTCTTTAATGATGATGGCTGCATGGGTTTTTTGTGTAGATGTGTCTCTGAATATGCTGGCACTGCTGCCACTGCTGCTGCTGTGTGTGTGAGAGTGTGTGGCGTAGTGTGTGCCACCAGTGTGCTTGATCAGCAGTCCTGCTGCTATCCCATTAACTCTGCTGCCGCAGGGCATGCTGGTGCGACCCAAAGGACCCTCGGTAACAGCAGGGCCCAGCGAGGTCATTTCCATTCAATCGCCTCCCTCCAACTGGCCCACTGCTGCACCATTCTGTGTGTGAGTAAGTGCAGGAGAGTGAGTTCAGATGGACATTGCTAATAAACTGTTTAATGACAGGCACTGGCTCAAGATTAAAAAACAACATATTGCAGTGTTATCAAATTCTAAATGGAAATACAGAATCAGTCATTTCCCTTAGTGATTGATTGACTGACTGATCAGGTAAAGGGAAAGCAGGGACATATACAAACAATGGAAACAATGCCTGTATGCAGACATTTAGAAACATACTCTGATATTTTGGGCAGAAGCAAAGACTGGACAGAGAGATTTTTATTCTGATTGAAAATAAAAGATGTTAAAGGCGAGTGTGTGTCCTTCTTGAAGAAATTCGATTTGTATTTACACCGTGTGTTTGCCTTTGTGTGTACATTTCCATGCATATATGTATGCACACCTTTATAAATGATATATGATTTGCTGACTGCTACCATTTCTCTTCATGGCAGTTTGTCAGGTTAACCTTCATTTATTATTTTATGAATATTTTATTATCTTATCTGCTTAGCAACAATTAGCGTTACATATCAGTGCCAATACATCATGTATGAAGCTGACAATATTTACAGTATTTGCAAATGTATAATATGTGTACATGCATGCATAGTTTGTCCCTATGGGTGTGTATGGTCATGCACTGCACATATTCATGTCAAGAAAAAATAAAAATAAAAATAAAAATAATAGTCATGCACATGTTGGAAACCAAACTATTTATCCTTGAACTGAAAGTTTTATTTTGCTCGCATTTGCTCTGCTGTGTCCAGCACAAACTGAAGAAGGACTCACAAAGCAAACTCTCAGACTCAGATAAGTAAAAGATTTTTAATCAGGCTCAGGTCAGTGCACTGGTGATCAGTAACACAGGCAAAGGCATTCAAATCAACAGGCAAAAACAGTCAGAAACACAGACAAAAATAACACTAAGAAAATGCTGGAACTCTCATTCAAAGATAAAGGCAATCTGGCAACAAAGGAGGAGGAGACAGGGACTTAAATACTCCAGGACAAGGGAGACAATGAGACACAGGTGAAACACATTAGGGCGGGGCAAGTACTCACAAAGGAGGGAAACTTGACAGGACGTGGGATCTGAAAGGAGACAAGACAATGGTTACCAAAATAAAAACAGGAAACACAGGGATGACAATAAATATGAACTCAGGGAGCTTGACGAGTCATGACATGCTGCAGTAAAAAGACACTTAGTTACAGTACATTGATTTGGGAGATACCTTTGTGTAAAGCAGCTTTTAAAAGACGCCAATCTAATACGTAATCTATATGATTTGATAAATGATGAATTATTCTAGGACTGATTTGTGCCAACTTGTTCCATGTGAAAACAGCATGATAACTGATTAGGTTTTCTGAGATACATGTCTGAAATTGCTGCATATTCTGTTCTATTTAAAAAATATTGTGCACTGGTACATTACATGTCAGTACATTCTGTTCTTTTTTTACAGATACAAAGGGAAGGCTACCTGTGTTTCCATGAGAACAAGTGGTTTGTTTGCAG
>JAPZEB010000003.1:28871497-28886420 GCA_029783705.1 Chaetodon striatus | reverse complement strand
GTCAGCAACAATACTCAGGTAGGCTGTGGTGTTTAAACCATGCTCAGTTGGTACTAAGAAAATCTCCCCCACACCATTACACCACCACCAGCAGCCTGAACTGTGATACAAGGCAGGATGGATCCATGCTTCCAAATTCTGAGCCTACCATCTGAATGTGGCAGCAGAAATCCAGACTCATCAGACAAATAGGTGTACCTAATAAAGTGGCCGGTGAGTGTATAAAGATAAAGGTTTCCACCTATTTAGGGGCAACCAAAGTGACAGTAGACTGTCAGAAATATCAGTCAATAACATTGTCGATGTATCAAGAGAAGCTGACATTTGATTTTCCAAGATGGCGCCCCATTAATTTTGATAAAAGTTAAATATACTGAAAAAGGTTTTCAGGCTTGCTCCTTTATGTTTTTTGACCTGAGAGACATGTGCAATAAAGACTGGACTGGGTGACTTCTTGCGGACATGTATATTATTTACTGATATGACTGTAGTCTGACTGTCACTCACTCATTCACACACACATTCATACATCAATGGCGGCAGAGCTGCACCGTTATTAGACCTAATCAAAACTTGTGATAATAAAAGAAGTAATTTTGGAACAATGCAAACTGACATAAATCAGAAGTGTCAGTGAAGTAATGGAGAAATTCTACTGACAGAGTTTATCGCTTTGATTTACAGTCAGCTCCTCAGCCATGGGGAGCAACAGCTGAAGGGAGGCGAGTAGAGGCTGAGCCTATTTGTATACATCCATGTAGGAATGTGTCATTCATTGTTAGCCTGCACTAACTTGCACAGGAACTCCCTCTTCACACCATCCTAGTAGAACAATTCTCTGGCTGGGTGTGTGAGGTATGCTTTAGTTTTCTCTGTACGGCCTACACTGAATGTAAAATGTAAAGATTAATCTTTTTTTCACCATGTTTCAGGTACAGCATGGGTATCGTTATGTCTGTGAAGATGCTGGTGCAGCAACTCTGCGCAGCAGCATCTGCATGTGTGGAAAAGCTGAGCAAAAATGAACACATCAGTACTAAACTGTACAAGAGTCTCTGCGATCTGTTTTATAGATCCAGGCATGTAGAAACTGTTGTTTGTATTTACAAAGAAAAAATACTTTGCTGCCACAGGGTGTCAGAGACTGAAAAATCGCTCACTGTCTGTGGCACTACACAAGAACAAGCCGCGATCCATCGAATACATTCGATATATGGCCAGTCCCTTCATTACATTCTTCATCTAAATCTAATGTTTCCAGCTGCAGTTATTCCTGGTTTTGAGGAGACTGTATTTCAAACATACTCAGCGACCAATTGACGTCACTTCTTTTAAATATATTGCACATTTGAGTTATGTATTCCAACTAAAGACAGTCGTTGGTTTAATTCCACGGATTATCAAATGTTTATACCACGTCCAACATGGCACGGCATGAATGAAATTATTATTATTTTTTTTTTTTGCACACAGTCTCAGTCTCCCAGTTCCTCTCACCATCTTCTACCCCCGTCCCAAGCTCCTGCCAGCACAGTGACTGATGTCTCTGGCGGAGTAATGAAGCCGCCATTTATTTTGGATCAGTTGATCGTTAAGTTGATGGATGGAGCAACAGTACATCGAGCTGAGCTCCAGCCAATCAGAGCATTTTCATCTCGGTGACACTCTGCAAGACGGACCAGTGAACCAACAAGTACGTGAGCACAAACACATGCAAGAAAAACAGCCCTCAAATATCACAGAATTTTGACTCAGTGCCTTCAAGAATTATGACTAATGAAAGACGTTGGATTATGAGCTCCAGTATTTTGGAGCCGTGATATGCCGGCTTCTGATTGGTCTCTTGTGAGTCACTTAATTTTATGGACGTGCAACACTAAATCAGTGAGGCGATGATAGGTTCACACTATTTCAAATGTGTCTTAAAACAGAATTCAGATGACTGTGAGGACGCTGAAAGAGTTGTTTGGTCGCTGCTGATGTTCCTCCTGTCCATGTTGGTCCTAAAGAAATGTAGGACAAAATCCACTGCCCTTGTTCTGTACAAAAAAATATGTCCTCCAACGTTCAGCCAAAGGTCATTTTACTCTACTACAGCCACACTGTTTCCCTGTTGATATGCGTTTACGCTTATCTAGGAAACCAGGAAACATCATTTCAAAAGGAAGTGAGAACTATTCGCAGGGAGAACAGCAGAAAAACAACAACAGCACCAGGCCTGAACATCACTTTCACAGGTTAAACTGAGGAGCCAGTTTCAGGTCACGCAGCCTCCAGTTTCCCTACACTCTTCTTCAGCCCAATTAGTCTCCCTCTGCAAAACTTCCTCTGTATACTCTGGTTCATACAGGTAACCTTTTGTCTCCACAGTGAACGGTATCTTCTTGTTGCTGCCATAATCACACATTTCTTCTATTTTCTTATGATTTTTTGTGTCTCCTATAAAAAGCTGGAAGTCTGACCCAAACCAGCTGATCCCTTCTTCAGTGAGCCTTTGTATTTTGACACAGATCCAAACGACAGCAGCATCATGCAGCTCCAGTGAGTGATTTTAGACAGCATGCCGGCATTGTGAAATCAAAAGATTGGTGACGGGCATGTGACATGTAACACAACAGCGTTGGCCTCTAGTGTAACATACCACATAAAAAATAACAAACATGGCGACAACAATCATTTATCATCCCTGTTATATGGCGACTAATCTCATCCTCTCCTCGGAGGGTAAAGAGCTCCCAGATCTCATTGTTTTCCCAATTTGTGGACATTTTTGGCTCTTCTTCTGTGAGTTAGCTGCTAACTGCTATCAGCTTCTTTTTAAATTTACAGCAGTGTGTCACACACATAACATGTCGCCAAAACGTCACACCCGCTGTTACTAAATCCGTTGCTGGCTTAAAGGCCAAACAGCTCTGTCCCCCTATTCCGCAATCATACTTTTATATAGAACTGCCAGAGCATAATGGCGTGAAATTTCTGCCTTGAAGAGGCAGTGAAAAAGGGGCTAGTGACTATGAATAAATACCTCATACAACTCCACTTCAAAAAAATCCTATCTGTCCATTTAAGTAAATATAACTATCAGATCGGACTTGATATTGGCAGAAACCCAATATTAAAAGATCAATATTAAAGAGTAAAAAAATAAATAAATACAATGAATCTAAATAAAATAAAGAAAAATAAAATAAAACAGAATTTTATTTAATTACTTTTTTATGCACTTTTTTAAACATATGTTATTTTATGTCTATTTTAATACCACTGTGTTGTCGTTGATGAGAGGAAGTGTGGTTGTTTTTTTGTCTTTTATGACCTGCTGTACAGCTGAATTTCCCTTCAGGGATGAATAAAATCTTTCTACTCTATTCTATTCTATTAATGTTAGTACAAAACACTGTTGTAATATAGAAATAGACACACCTCTGCATTATAAGTGACTCTGATGAAGATAAAAGGGACTACAAAATCCCAGATTTGAGTGCCATGTCATTTGGTAGCCACAGGCGAAGCGTGTTTCTCATCACAGTTACATGACGGCGAAAGTTCCAGTTAACCCACTAAAACTATAATTTACAAGAGAAGTGGTTAAACTAAGGCAGCAGTTGCCTCATGAGAATCAAATGACAACTTAAGTCTCACTGACTCATTTTCAAGCTTCTTTCACCCTCATGCTTACCTCGCTCGTCTCTGTGACTTCAGTTATTTCAGCTGGAGAGAAATCAGAAAACAGACTTTGCTGGCAGTCCAAACTATATTTTATATTTTCTTCTCTTTCCGTATCCTTTGTTGCTGCTTCCCAACTTTCCTCTTCCACTGTCCGTCAGTATCACAGTTTGCCTTTTCCTCCCCTTCCTTGGCCCAGCGTCCATGCGGGCCCCACCCTCTGTCATCACAGGGCCCATAAAATGCGCAGCCAGCCAGCGGGTCGAGCGACGGGGTAATAAACTCTTTGACAGAACATCTGTCCTCGCTGACCATATGCTATACAGCCCAAACTTTGACTAATGTTCAACCTCAATTCTCATATATTACGACAGAGTTACAAACAAATCATCAGATCGCACTTGACCCCGCGCTGAGAATCAGCGTTCTCACCCTATCCGTGCCCCGCCGCAAACGCCGCTATTTATTTCACTTGTCAATGCAAATGTTGTTATCTTGTTGAAATGAGCAGCAGTCAGACTCTGAGCAGAGGGGTCACGGCCAAAACACACACACAGACACACACACTATAGGCGACAGAGGGTGTTCACAGCGCTGATTTATGTGATTGTGGCAATAAAGAGATGCAGCATGGCGCTACAAAGGATTTCCCCCAGTGCTGGCCAACATTTCTGTGTGTGTGTGTTGCAGTGAGTCAGCGTGTGTGCTCTTTGCTCTAAACGAGAACCAGCTCTGGAGAACGGCTTGGCTCAGCCTGCGAGTTTCAACCACACAGTGAAAGAAAATAAGGATCACAGTGTATCCGACTCACAGACTTCATTCACTTGTCACAATCGTACGTGTGGTACTGTCAGTCAGAGCTGTGAAACGCCCCCCTCGTGATTTCACAGGTTCCTCTGTGCACGTGCCTTGGCGTGAACAAGACCTGTTGAAAACCCCCGCTGTGACTGGAAGTGTAAACGGCTGCTACAAGGTAAATATGGCTCAGTTCATGCAGATGAAAGGCTTATAGATGACGGCAGCTACACGTGTTCAGTGGGGATCCTGTTTGAAACACAAATCAAGCCCTTCCTCCGCTGCTCCTCGCCCACGTCATTGGCTCTGAAGGCTGCTGAGTTGCATCAGTGCAGATGATACAAGAAGAAGGGAATGCATCTCTCTGTATGACTATGCAGTCTGCAGGTCTGAAGGCACAGCGGGCCGAGAAGAGGAGCGGCAGTGATGTGCTGTGTGGAAGCAGAGCGCCGCTGCCAGGGTTTGTGGTTTCACTCCCTGTGTAGCCTGAGGTTTAGAGCACAGACTGAAATATCTCAACAACTACTGGATGGATTGCTGTGACATTTGGTACGGACATTCACGGTCCCCAGAGGATGAATCCAAATTACTGTGTTGATAGTGCCAAATAACTCATCTCTAGTACACCACCAAATGTTTTTGGCTATCCTGTCTTCATCAGGGATGTGCTTAAGGCTCTTTCCAGTTTCCTTATGTACAGTCCAGGGTTTCCCACACATTCATTCATTTGTGGCGGCCCGCCACGACAACATCTGCCGCCGGGTATTGATTTTTTTTTTATTTTTGAAACTGGACCGCTCATTAGAAGTGCTGTTGGAACATATATACTGTTCATTTATTCATTGCACCACACTCTCGGGGTGCAGAGAGAACTCTGGGCAGAGACGGAGCAGCAGAACGCCACGTGCAGGGAGCGTGAAACTTAACCATTCATTGTGCTGGGTCTAAAAATTTGCTTTCACTTGCCTCTGCAGCAGATGCCCCTTTCATCTATCGATCTAATCAGCTCTGATTGGATGAAATGATCGATTACATACCCCATGACTCAAACTCCAAAAACTGCTGCTGAGGAAAAAAGAGCTCATGAAGAGTTCTTCCTGTGCTGCGTTCACAGACTTGTAAAAACCTCTTTATTAAGAGAGGGGAAGCAGAATGATAGCTACCGCCACAGACTGACTTTGTACTTTGTTAAGGCAGATTTATAGTTGTGTGTCAGCTCTACGCAGAGCCTACATCGTAGGTTACGCATGTGGTCTATGTCATTGTGAGCATTTCTACTTGTGTAGTGGTGTGTCTGTGTTACTCTGCAGTTACACCTCCAAAACACTAGTTTGCAGGGGGGTTTCTGTGAAGTGCTTTAAAGTTTAGTTGATTCAAAACACACATTAAACACACATTAAATATGACGTAATAGAGACAGTTTCAAACACAAGTACACAAATCAGCTTCACTGTAACTCACAGGATTCTCAGACAAACACTTGTCTTTATCTGGACACATTTTCCCCACAAATACAACATGCTAATGTTATTAGCACAAGCCTGTGGCATTTTACATTGTATAAATTAGCCGAGCAGCGAGCAGAGTTTTCCTCTACTCATATGAAGCCAGGGACAGCAATATTTAACAAAGGTAACGTTAAAAAATGTGACTCCTTTACAACTCACAAGGTTCACCAACAAAACAACTGTGTTTTATTAAACACATCCCAACAACATGTTAACTTTATTGGCACAAGCCCAAGGCAATTTACATTGTATAAATTAGCCTAGTGACGAGCAGAGATTTCCTCTACAAATATGAAGCTAGGGTATATCCCCATAAGGATAAATCCCCCAGACCATTACACCACAACCACCAGCCTGACCCACTGATACAAGGTAGGATGGATCCTTGCTTCCATGTTGTTGACGCCAAATTCTATACTACTTGCATACTATATTGTTATTAACATAAATCCATTGGCTTCCAGGTGAAAGTCCGGAGTTTGTTTGACCAAACTACCTCCTCTTCAAACTTTCGTGCTACTGTATTTGCCAGCGGCATTACAAAGTGCTGCCAGCCAGTGTGTTTCATACAGCTGTGAAGGGTGCCTTGGCGTATCAAGGTCTCATGCCGACGTCCACCCACAGAGAAGGAGGTATTTGATGAGTCGGGCTGTTGTCGGCTGCATCAACTGCTGCCTTTGTGTGTTGGTGTCTGACGCCAAGATCCCAGACAAAGTGATGGTATTTGACAAGTTGGGAGTGAGAATGTGCTGACAATACAGCACAGCATTAACAAGAAACAAAAAATAAAGCCTTGGTAACGTGCTGTTTCCTTTCATATACTGAAAGGGACCATGTTCCTTTGAGAGTGTTTTTATCAAAAATATGCTGCTTGTGCACACACACTGTAGATTCCAATGCATATCTGCTTGCACACACGCACACAGACACGATTCTGCCCTCATTATATTGGTAGAAACACAACTATTCTTGTTCTAACTTGAAAAGTTCAGTTTTGTTTATGTCTTGGTGTGCTTGTTAATCTGCAATGGGAGAGTGAGTGGGTAGAAGAAGGCTCGTGCATTTGTTTCGTGTCAATGTGTGTGTACGTACTGTACGTGGTGGATGTTGTGTGTGATTTTTTTTTGGCTGTGGATACGTGCCTCTCCACTGTTTTCCAGTCTCCTCGTCAAATTGATCTGCTTCAATGTTTGTGGTACTGAACGTCCTCTTTCCCCCTGAGGAGAGCAGGCAGTGTTCACTGACTGATTCTCTCTCATTCTCCCTCTCTTCTCCATCATTCTTTCTCTTGCCGTCAGGTCTCCTCAGGGACAAAAACAAAGAGAGATAAAATTGTGGATATGCACGAGTCAATATTGGCATCGTGACTCTTTTCTGTTCCGTTGCACCCATCATAGGCGCTGAATATAGACAAGGATGAACTCACATCAGCAAATTATATGGAAACCTCCTCCACTGCATCAATTCCACCTCCTTCATGTTAACTTTGCACACAACTGTGCCTTTAGTCATATGTGCTGGAGGAATTTTGAAACCACGACTTGTCATTGTGTACCGATTAAACAAATGAGATGCTGTGTAATGTGTCAGTAAATTAGTTTTAGAGGTGCTGGTAGCTATGCCAACTGTTTCTGCCAGCTTCCAGTCTTTATGCTAAGCTTAGCTCATTGCCTGCTGGCTCTGGCTTCAAATTTAGCATACAGACTTGAGGGTGGTATCAATCCTATCATCTAACTTCCAGCAAGAAAAGGAATAAGTCCATTTCCCAAAATGCTCAATTACTACTTTAAGCCCTGACACAGGACACTTCAAAACCTTGCTTGCATTGATTGCTGCCATGGTTGACTTGTTGTCTCCAAAGCATCCTCCCTTCTCCCACACTGTTTGCCATCACAACAATAAATCAGGTCTCTCAGTCACACTCTGGATTTAATGCACCAGAGACGACAGGAGTCAGGAGTTATTGAAATACAGTATTTCAGGACATCAGCTCTGCAGTCGCACAGTAATTAGCCCTCACTGATACAGGATGCTTTGGCAATCTTTAATTGGGTTGCTTGCTGTTGTGGTTGTGTACACTATTTTTTTTCTCTCAAAGCTTCCTCCCTCCCCAACCAGTTTCCATTATAATAACACAGCAGGCCTCTGAGTCATATTTTAAGCTGTCATCTCCTGAATCTACTCCTCTGCAGTCTCCTTGGGTTTGATTCAAATGTTAGGTAAAACTGACGAAACCTCTGAATCAAACTCAGAAGGAGCTACAGAGGAGCAGACTCGGGAGATGACAGGGTAAAATAAAGGTGAGTCAATTGCTTACTCACTGCAGGTAGCTAAAGTTGCCTGCTTATTTTACATTTCACACAAATAGTGTTTCAGCAACTTCTGGTTTAACAAACAATCGTGGCTTTGGAGAGCATAACCTCTGTTTTAAAAATGGGCGTATTATGTATTTCAGATGTGTAACCTTCATCTTTTTTTGTGTGCGTTATGAAAAGAAAATGAAAATGTTTGGACCAAATGAACAGCACTGTCATTTGGCCCTGCCGTAAGGCTATTATTAAAAAAGCAATTTAACAGCCCTCTAAAATATTTATTGTTGTTGACATTCAGCAGTTTAACTTGTTGCAGTGATTTACAGATGGACTCTGGGACACTGTGGCATCAGTGCTGGGCGTGGTTACAGGTGCAATGGACCAAAAAATGAGTTTTTATACCCAGAAATGAGTCAGCATTTTAGCATTCCTGGTTCCCTCATCTTGACATCAATGTTTTTTTTTTTGTTTTTTTTTATGGGTTTTTGGTGAAATGCCAGAAGTAAGGTCTGTGGTTCACACACACTTTAGAGACTTTCATGTTTTGTCCTATAACATAAAATATGTCAGTAGCATAGACTTGCTGTATTTCTGACACTTTCTGTGGTATATCCATTTTGCTTCCTTAACACATGCACACACAAGCTTGACTGCTGGCCTCGTCTCTGTGGTGGGTCTTAAGTGTCAAAACAAGTTTGAGTGGCACCTTTTAGACCTGTCATTTGAGAGAAATCATGAAAAACCTATCAAGAGACACAGGACGTGCCGTTTGATGCTCTAAAAGGAATTATTTATCATCAAATGTCATTAAAAACAGTTGAACTGTTATTTCAAAACACATGTGGTTATTCTCCATTTTTTGACAGTGATTAGTCATGTCTGGCAAAGTAACGTTACATCTAAACTGTAAAATCTTTTATTTTTTGTATTTACTGAGTTTTATCGTGATCAAAAACACCCTGAAATTACAGAGCCTCTACAGTTATCAGACAAATACATTTAATGCTTTTTCAGACCCTTTCAAAATGATTTTTAACCAAAAAAAACATTTAAAAAAAAAAAACAAACCTTTTTTTTGCATTGCAAGTGAGTATACAGGTAAGTAGTATACGTAATCCCGTGTAGAGTTTGGTTTTATGAAGGAAGATAGTTATTAAAGTGAGGTAGCTTAATCTATATTTGCCGACATAAAGATTGTATGAGGTTTACTGGTAGGCTTAAAGATTTGTATAAAAAAAAAGTGGACTTTCACACCAGAGAGTTTAAATAATTTGACTGAAGATTTTAAAAGGTGAGTAAATGAAATGAGATAAAATGTTTTTTTAAGGATCTGCACACACCTTGAATTAGCATTTGTCCAACACGGGCTCTCCGCTCCCCGGAGCTTCCGGTCACAAAATCCTCCCCTGCCCTGTTCACACTGGAAACTCACCCTGATTTCTGTGAGATGTATAAATTAGATGTCTCTTGCATGGTTGAAAATAAAAATAAGGGAAAACTAATGACACAGATATATTTGATTCATGACCTGAGAGTATTTATTAAATCACTTATATCAAAAGGTCAAGCGTCTAGAATACAGTGATGTCCAAAATACAGTGTGTGTACAGTTAAAAACCCCACTCCTAATTTTTTAAGCCTTTATGTGTCTGATAAAAGTCGTTTGCTAATAAGTGACTAAATCAGACTGCAAGACGTCATCATGCCAAACACGGCTTTACAGCCTTGTTGTGGTAGTGACATTGTGGTCATGTGACCATGGTGCAGTTCAACTGTAGCCTAATGTTAGCCTTTTACTTCAAAAATCATAAAAGTGAATGTTAAATGGTTAGTAAACTGCACTTGTAGATACAATGACGCTATCAGGAGCAGTTTGGGGTTTAGCATCTAGCCCAAGGATACTTCACTGTGAACTACTCGCTCTAAGTCTGAGCTACAGCCCAGGTGGTGTTCACATGTTTGCCACAGAGCTCATTTTCTGCAATTATCCAAAATCCAATAGAAAAATGCCATTTGAATATTGTTGAGAGAACAAAGTTAACTTTCGTGCTGGCCTCCCAAAAAAAAAGTAAACCCTGCGATACTCTATGGAGACCTCAGACTCTCAACCAACCGAGGGCTGTGAGACATTGGGTTCCAGCTGGGAGTTAAGTCCATATGATACCTTAATTCTAAATGCTTAGCAACTAACATTTGCATGTCGTGTGCAAAAATAAAAACTGTCTGAGCACAATGCAGCAATGCTGGCAGTCACACATCTATTCTGGCTTTCCACCACAGTGCCCTCCCACTCCCTCTGCCAATCTACTGCATTAGTTTCATTGGAATGGTTCCCCGCATCCTCCACGTCTTTTGTTTTGAATATCTCATAAAAGGAAAAGCCCTTTTTTTCTGATGTCTCTGGCACTATTTGGATTTAATGATGCCACCCTTAAATCACTTATTAAAATGTAAAGTGACTAAAAACAAGTCTGTCTTATCTCGTGACAGCCTCCGAGATAGTGATGACATTTCCATGCAAGCTGCTTTTGTATTATCCCCCCCGCTTGAGTGAAAAGTAGTGAGACTGTTGAATTGGATTAACCATTAATGTGTGTAAGAAAATTGCTCTTACTTTGAAGTTTCAGTGAGATTGGGTGTAGTGTTTTCATTCTTCTCTGGCTGAAATATTGATGTGGGGTCACTTAAGCCAGAGTAAATTATTCTTGTTGAGATATATATTTTACTGCATGTTAACAGAGACCCTGAGACTTCAGCCTCCTCTGGAAGAGATTTATTCTTTCAGTCAGTGCTTTTACCTGACCCCATCTGACTGCTTGACCTGCTCACTGTACAACAGGAAGAGGGATTTCATTGTTTTTTTCCATGTTCGGAAGTGAATAACTCATTATAAAATTTCCTTTTTAAGTATTTGTGCTTCAGAGGATGCTCCAGCATCAGCGCCATTTTTATCAGTGCTGATTCAGCATTTGTGAGAGATACGTTTTTTGTCCTTCTCCATCTCAGACTCCTGCTTTCCCCACCAATAACACTGTCCCCGTCTGTGTCTGTCCGCGGACTTGTTTGACTGCTGTTTTACTCAGGGCGCACAGTGCCAGTTTTCTTCAGTTGTCCCCACCTCCCACTGACAAGACGTCACAATATAAGTCGTCCTCTCTTTTAAAATCTTCAATATCTGAATTTCTGAACCATATTCAGTGCAATTTTAGTTCTTCTGAAAATCGCACACGCTGCTTTCGAAACAGCATGGCTCCTTCCTGTATCACAAAGATTGACTCGTATCACAGTTAGTTGTGGCATGGCAGTTCACCAGCTGCATGTCTTTAAGAAATAGGGCAGCAGTGGAAATAACAAGTATCCTGGTGGGAACCACTAACGGGAAACGGCCTCGCAGTGGCATCCATGCCAACCTTAACTAGTTCCATTATTGAGTCTGGTACAGAAAGAAGAGAGCAGCAGCACCACCTAAAGCAGTATCCAACACAGAAACCATATGGACACTGTCAGAGCATGTAGTATTGTCAACCACATCAAAGTATTCTCACAGAACTGTTCATATGATGTCCTACAAAAACTACATTTTTGGGTATAGGAGAAGAAACATGGTGAGGACGTTCCTCAAAATGACTCGATGAGACTCCAGGGGACAATGCCAGGCGAAACTGTTTTTTTGTGTGACCCATCCACCACCCCAACCTGCCTCCTCACAAGTGCTTAGGACTGCTTTCTTGTCTACTGCCATCAGCACATTGTTCACATGACTGCAGTCTTTCAAAATACGTAGGGGATGAACAAATTTGGGTGCATTTCTTTTCGTAGGAAAATATACAAAAAAATGTTAAGAACAGCCTGCCTAGGTAAGTCACATCCCTCCAGAGAGCATCTTAAATATCATGGCATTATGTGAACTCTTCAAAATCCTGTGCTCTTTCTTTGTGTCATTTGTGCCAGCTTGCTACTAACCAGATTACAACATGACATGTGGGATAGCAAAAAAAAAAAAAAAAAGTAACAGGAGAGGGATAACAACTGACATTGTTACCAGTTTTTATCTGGACAAAAATATGAGAGGCTTGTTGGAGTCTGTGGCAATAAGCAACTTGTGCTGGCAGGTTTATGTAAAAGACGAAGGGAAGTGCAGTCTATTACATAAAATGTAGAAAAATATTTCATATTAGGGCAGTGTTTCTTAACTGCTTTCTGCTCGTGAACCTTTAACATGAAGTAGTAACAGAGGTTATGATATTGTAACCCTAGTTCTATAAGCACAGGTGGAGCCCTCTGCACAGTTGGCAGAGTCTGATGACTTAACGCCATGTCGCAACATAACATCGACCCAGCCATACCGATCCTGACTGGCTAGGGGTTATTTATGCTCAACGTTAGATGTGGAAACAGAGACAGACAGTGCCTTCCGGCTGTACTCTGAGTCAGTTTTGTCCATATTTGTTCATGTTTCCTGAAGGCTTACAAATACGCACAAAACAGAGCAGTATCACCAGAGATCATGGGGGCAGTTTAGCATAGCTGAAGTGAGACATGACCATAGGAGATGACAACGAAATTTAAATTCTGGAGGAACGGAACGAGTCGTAATTTAGAGGTTTAGAGGTACAATATCATGACCTCCTCTACTGTTTGTGAAACTTTTGACTCTGCCCTTTAGTGCCATCTATTGGCTGTATCTACGCCACCATAAAGGAGTGGGAAGGCAGTGACATTTTCAAAAGTTTGAAATGGACATATCTATTTTTGTACGTAAAGGGAGTTTAAATGAAACTTAACAATTAGTCACCATAGCCTGCCAACTTTTTTATAACCTAGGCCACTGCAGCTGAGAAGTGGCGGACCCAAGCTAATGCAGGTGGTAAGCAACCGAACTGGGTAGAGCTCTGCCTAACCTCCCAGGGGTCGAACGACAACGAAAAGGCACCCTGCACACCACATTTCCTGGGTCATCAGGGAGCATAAAAACATCATGCCCAGAGGGGAGTCAGGTGCAACACAGCTGACATACGCCCAACGCTTTTCACCAGCCCTGTGTCATTCCAGTGAGCACAGACCCTGAGAAGGAACCCAGTATGCGAATCACCAACTGATGAAGAGACAAACGATGTCTAATGACAGTAATCCACCTCCTTATATATACTGTGGTGTCCGTACATATTCGAGTAGGCATGTCGTGATTGGCCAGCTACGTTTTTGTTTTTCTTTTGTGCGTATGAATGCTCATGATTAGAGGAGTATTACCCAAAGAGTTTAGTGGTGAGGCAAAGCCCCTGTGAGAAAGAAACCACATGTGATTCCTCCTCCCAACTCTTTGTGGGCATGACCTGCAAACAGTTCAACCAAAGTCTGTAAAAGGAAGATATTTCTTTCTGAGACTGATCTGTAGAGTTTTTACAGGCATGATGGGTAGAAGTGTCCATTATTTCACAACAAAAAAGCAAAAGATTTTTATTTCGATCTCATCCCATCACCCTCTGTGATCCCCCTACTTTTTCTGGCAACCTCTCAGGGGGTCCTGACACAAGGTTTTCCCTGGAAGAAACTTTAATTTGCAGTTGAAATTGTTCGATGCTTGCTACATGAAGGTATTATTGTTATTCAGTGTACTTCCAGTGAGGATTGTGCAGCCATCAGCTGTATTAGTCAACATCAACAAAGCTAATGCCAACACACAAAGAAATATGCTTCATTATTTGTCAAAGCAAGCAGTCCTTCATTTTTTCTCTTTGTGCCTGCAAGAAAACACACACACAAGATCTCCTGTGCTTGATGGCAAACAGGTATGAGAATTACAGGTGAATTTCAAATGAAGCTTGGAAACTATTCTTTAAAAATATAAAAGATACCACTCAACCATATAATGTTATAAAGCTCAGGTCAAGTGTGTTGTTATAGCATTCTGTCTACTTGACATATGTTTAGGTTTGAACACAACTGCTCATAAAGAAAATCCACTTGGGGAAGAATGAGCATGCTCAGGCTTCAGTGGAGACAGCGCAGTGATTTATTGTCCTACAAAGAAAATCCTCAACAGAACTTTCTCTGACATACACCAAGTCTTCCTCCGGAAATGAGTGAAGCATTAAACTCACCAAAGTCAAGCTAGGTGGAGTGTAGAGAAGTTTAAGAGTTTCTTTACTCTGGGCTGATTAGACAGTGTTTTTCCAGATCTGAAGCTGTAGCCTGAAAGTTTGAGTGAATGCCATTGTCTGTTGTCTGCCGTTGCTATAGTGCATTCCACTTGAGTTTACATCAAATGCAAAAGCCGTCTCCTCACAGTTGGAACTGATTATAATTTGCTGAATGTGTTATGCTCATGTGCGTCATTACATCTCTCTTGGGTGTGTTTTGCTGAAGACAGCATGCAGCAACAAGTGATGATAGCCAGAAAAACAGCGTGTAGATAAGCTCAGGGCTACTGCTTAACCTCATGAAAAGGCCATGCTTATTATTCTTTGGTGAAGACTGCAATAAAGCCATTGTTGGTGAACGGCACCCAAACACCTCACTATCCTTCCTTTAATGAAGAGACCCAGACTGCTAGAAGCTAGCTACCAGCTAAGAACATCCATCCATTATCTAACTGCTTATCCTCTTGAGGGTCGTGGGGGGGCTGGAGCCTATCCCAGCTGA
>JAPZEB010000003.1:28859784-28871397 GCA_029783705.1 Chaetodon striatus | reverse complement strand
CATAAAATGAATTCTGTGTGTGTGGGTGTCTTTTTGTGTGTGTGTGTGTGTGTGTGTGTGTGTGTGTGTGTGTGCTAGTTCAAGAATAAGAATCATTTAAACATTTACATCTGACCGTGCACCAGTCTGGAGTTAAAACTGAATCTTAATCTGAGTTCTGAGTCAGAAAATAGATATTCTGACAGACAAAGCATACAATTAATACTGATATGTCTGTGTTCTGCTGTCCTTCCTTTTATATGGCAGTTTTATGCTGCATTCACATGGGATCAGGCAGAAAGCAAACCAGATTTCATTCAAGTTGACAGAATGACAGAATTTTGTGACAGAATTTACAACCAAATGTGACGTAGCTCCCTCACACAAGAAGAAAACATGGGTGATGTGGACAATAACTGGCCATTACTAGGAGAACTACATAAAATAATAAACACAAAACAATTTATTTAATGTATTTTATTCCATTAATTGTAAACAATACAACATCAACATGGCAACATACTGTCATGCATGTTTCATTTTACCGTCCTGCTGTCCTGTCAGACTGTTTATTTTCCATGTGCCGTCTAATTCCATGTGAATGCAGCATTGGGGGCGTCAATTATACTAATGCTAAAATCTCACAACAACACCTCCCCATGAGCAGGTGGAATTCATCAGGCTGAAAGTGAAGACAGTTTGGTGGAAATTGACTTGAAACATTCATACATGAAAACTAGAATTACCGCCATGTGGATGTATGCCACCACAAATTACCCAAGTTGCAGTTACCAGAGAATATTGATGTAAACCAGGCTAGAAACCCAGAGAACACGACTAAAGTGGGGCTAAAACACCACACAATACAGATTTGAGAGTAGTGGAATGACTAAAAGCTCCATTGAGGTGCTGCATGTTAAAGTGCAAAAAAGAATTATCACCAGATGGTTGTGTGCTTCT
This sequence comes from Chaetodon striatus, assembly GCA_029783705.1. Lineage (NCBI taxonomy): Eukaryota > Metazoa > Chordata > Actinopteri > Chaetodontiformes > Chaetodontidae > Chaetodon > Chaetodon striatus. The sequence goes on along the minus strand of JAPZEB010000003.1, from coordinate 28,870,458 downwards.
GCGAACCTGTCAAGTTACAAAAACTTGGATGCTTTACACACATCCTCCCCCCGGCAGCAAGGAATATCTACACAAACAACACAGTTTCAAGATTAGAGTCATTTATTCAGTATTGGACCAGATTTCTTCGCTTCTGTTCCTGAGACACGATGTTGAGTAATGACAAGAAAAGTGTTTTTGCAGAACATTACTATGTCACAGTGAAGTTTACCTTTGACCTTTTGGATATAAAATGTCATCACTTCAACATTTTATCCTATTAGACATTTGTGTGAAATTTGGTCATAATTAGTGTAGGAATTCTTGAGTTTTGGCCAAAAACATGTTTTGTGAGGTCACAGTGACATTTGACCATCAAATTCTAATTAGTTAATTCCTGAGTCCAAGTGAATGTTTTTGCCAACTTTGGAGAAATTCCTTCAAGGTGCTCTTGAGATACTGCGTTCAGGAGAATGCAACATATGTACATACAGGCAGATGGATGGACAACCCAAAAACATAATGCCTCAGGCGATGGCTATCACAGAAGTCACATGAAGTCAGATCATTTTATAGTATAAGAATATGAAATTGTTTTTGCATGAAGACCATTGACTTTGTCCAACTTGTTCATCTGTAAAACTAATGGCTGACTCCTCAGTAGCCTCAGTTATGCTCATGCTAACAGAAGCACTACAAGAGGGCACAAACTCCCCACTGCATCTTACCCTGAACGTTATGGTACATATCATTCGGTGTTCATGTAAAATGTCACAATACTGTGCAGACTTAGTGGCCATCAAACCCACTAACACTGAGTGAAAGTCTGATGATTTACCAAACACCAGAAATAAGTAATTTCTCCACTATAAGCCAAAGAATAACTCTGTAATGTTGCCACTGTCAACATGCCTTGGCCCTGAAAGTTAAATTGTTGTATATAGAGCTACATGCTGCTTCGACTCATATCACTTTAATGGTAACATTTGTTTTCACTGTTTGTTCCCAGGAACAGACTTCCTTACTGCGAGGGGAGGCATAACGCTATCTGTGAGTGCCATTTATCTCCAGCGCACCTTATACTACTTCAATTGTATCAGATTACATTTGTGTGGGTCATAATGAATATGTGTGGTTGAGTTGATTATACTGAGTTATTTTTTGTCAAACATGATGCAGTACTACATTTCAACTTCATCAGCTGTCTCTGGATCAGTTAGATTACCTAGCTGAAACATGAAAGTATCTTAGTGCAGTTCTTTCCAACTTTTTTGGTTTTTGATCTCCTATTTATCAATGTTATGTATGTGTGTTTATGGACTCAGTGTGGACATGAGCTGTGAACAGTTCGTCCAGACCATTACTCCTTAGTGTGAAGAGGTGAAATATCCAGTATTTCACAAAAAAGTTTTTTTTTTTTTTTTTTAATCCCTTCACTCCTCTTGATATGGAGGACTGAAAGCTGCCAGAATCAAAAATAAATGACAAATAAATGAAACTCCCAGTAATATGAAGCATAAATGCAGGCATCAATTAATTAATAAAATGTGACATAAAATGATGTTGTTTTATTTTGCTACTTTATTCATCAAAATTATAAAAAATTAAAACCTTGATAAATAAATGTACCATTAAATAACAATAATACATTATAATAGGCATTATGACATAAATTGATATTTTTGTTTTAATTTGCTACTTTATTTATCAAAATCATAAATGGATAACTTTATAAAATTTGATATACCAATAAACAACAATAATATTAAAAATAAATGTAGACATATACTAATTGATAAAATGTTACATAAATTGATATCTCTCTTTTATTTAGCTGGGTATTACTTCCCCTATTCAGTTACTTTCCTATTCAATTTTCTCATTATTAATTATTTATTTATATTCAATTATGCTTTTTAAATTAATATTTTGATATAACTGCAGATTATATTAATTGTTTTTACATTCATCCATCCATTTTCTAGACGCTTATCCTCTTGGTGGGGGGGGTCCCCCGATGCTGCATGTCTTTGGACTCTAGGAGGAAGCCGGAGTACCCAGAGAAAACCCACGCTGACACGGGGAGAACATGCATACAGCTCCTGCAGCCGGGATCGAACCAGGAACCCTCTTGCTGTGAGGCGACAGTGCTCACCAGTGCTATATCATTAGTTTAACTTCATTTTAATGTCCATCCATCCATTATCTAACCGCTTATCCTCTTGAGGGTTGCGGGGGAGCTGGAGCCTATCCCAGCTGACATAGGGCGAGAGGCAGGGTACACCCTGGACAGGTTGCCAGACTGTCCCAGGGCCGACATGTAGAGACAGACAACCATTCACACTCACATTCACACCTACGGTCAATTTAGAGTCACCAGTTAACCTATACCCAATCAGTCTTTGGACTGTGGGAAGAAGCCGGAGTGCCCGGAGAGAACCCACGCTGACATGGGGAAAACATGCAGACTCCGCACAGAGGGGCTCCCGCACCCGGGATCGAATCAGGAACCCTCTTGCCTTGAGGCGCCACAAGGTGCCACAGAGAGGTAACACTGGTAAATAGTGTAAATAAGTAAATGAATGTCAAGATTTGGTAGAAGTTGTGACAGTTGGTCTGGCAGACAGGCCACCACTTTGGTCTTCTAAATCTCAGTATGTTAGCATTGTGCTTGTAAACATATTAGCACAATGGCATCAGCATTTAGCTCAAACACAACTGTGCCCCAGCACAGCCTCACAGAAGCGCTAACATTGTTACTTTAATTTTACCTTTTAACATTTTTCTTTCATTATTAAACACAATAACTGCCAAAAGAATTATGATTATATTTCAACAGAGGTGATGATTTTGATAATGTTCCACAGCTGAATCCAGACTTCAAATTGTGAACACAAGGCCTGGCTTAACTATGGAAGTCCAAGTGGGGCGGGTGGGAGTGGTGGTGGATGGGTCCAACAAACATCCACTTTCACCCGGGAGAGCAGTGTTTGTGTCCCATAAGATTATAAAGCCAAACCCTGTTTGTTTTTTACTGAACCTAACCACGTGTTTTTGTTGCCTAAAGCCAACCAAGTGTGTTTGTTGTTGGAGGCAAAAAATGTCAGTTTGCACTGTTGTATAGACATAATGTTTATTTTGAAAGAGACTGTAAGCAAATTGTACATTTCCTGTGAAAACAGAGGTGCATTTTGACAACAGGCAATGCATGTAACAGGCAAAACTTGACATGGCGTCCTAGAATGTCGACAACCAACGCACCCAGGGTACCTTGCACATCTGACCAAATGTCGATATGTGACAGATATCTGTCGGAGTGAGAATGTGTTGAGTCAAAGTCAATTCCAGCATTTAAAAATTTTTTTTACTCTGTCTGTCTTAAATGTAGAGGATATTATGTCATAAGGATTATTTTAGATTCATGTAAACAATGCCAGCAAACTACGTTTGCTCCAGACACTAAGTCGGAGCTTGTAAATTCATATTACTGACATTCGAAAAATTTCCCCAGGGAAACCATTTCCATTCATCGCTTCCTCTAAATAGGTTGTAGATTAGATCACTTCAATTTAGGTGTCAAAAACAACAGTCATTGTCTTGTTATCACAAAGTATATATACAACCTCCACGAAGCAGAAACACCATCAACCAATTCCTGGGGAATGGATCCATCTGTCTGCCATCTGCCACTGATCAGTTAATTTGTCCACTCACACTGGTTGGTAATGCTAATGTAAAATGTGTTGCAGTGGAAATTAATGTCAAATAATGCCACAAAAACATGTTGTAAAACAGATAATGAATTTGAGATAAAGACAGAATGACAGTGGGAGAAGTCTGGATGGGAATGATTTGTATCTGGAAAGTCAAAATGGCTCTGCACTTTTAAGCTTACATTATGTATGGTAAAAAAGAAGATGTTATCTAAGTTGATGGAATAACCACAGAAAAGTGGTGTCTGTTATCCATTAAAATCAGCTGGCACACTTGCATCTGCATTTGAAGACAGCATGTCTTTTTTTGTGTCAAGCATTAAAGTAAGTGGCAAAAGGCCAGTGACACACCGGGCTGTTGGTTTCAATTCATACTGACAACATTATGCTGTGGAGAAATGCTTTGCTCCTACCTAGACCTAATCAGAGATGCTATTTCTGAACTCGGAGCCAGCCCATTGAAAGGTTGCGGCTTGATTTTCTTGCAGCTTTTTTTTTTTCATTTTTAAGTCAACGATACATCAAATGCCTTCAAATCAGGATGCTTTGCATTGCTTAAGCACAGACAGACACATGCAATCAAGTAGGCTTTGTGACAGGATGTCATGCCACAAGTTCAAGGGGTGAAAACCACCTCTTTCATTAACATGAAAGAAAACATATGACTGTTGATTTCTGATGCCATCACACTGCAATAAACTCTTAATACAAAACACACATTTCAGAAGACGAAAATCCACTGTACCTGAAAAGGGAGCACACAGATTGTAAACTGGACACAGCACTGAGCCGACACACAGAGTGTGTGTGTGTGATCAGTTTTGCAGCTGTTAAAAGGATGTTCGAATAATAGCTTTTTGGAAAAAAAAAAGAAGATGGCAGATCATCAGGGATCCATTTATAAGGATGCAACATGAAGCACAGTTGAAAATACTAAGACTTGCAATGCAAATCAGCACAGATGTGAATAATCCCTTTGAATTGCTAACCCAAAGTGATATGACGGAGCAAATCATACAGAGCTTAACTGCACATAGAATTTAATTGTCTCAGCTCTCCAAAGAGTGTTTCTGGCAAAACAAGAGCAAAGTTCTCGCCAGTCGAGCTGGAGGTGCTGCACAAACAACAAAGAAGTACAAGTCTACATCACTTTAGATTACTGGAAATCACATTGCAGCCACATAACAATCCAAATATGAATCAACTCTCGCTAATATGATCCAGATGAATAGGTTAAATTCACTTTTTTTTTCATCTTGATAAAAGTGAAATAAACTGAACAAAAATGTAAATGCATTTTTTTATGAGTTGAAAATTATCATCTTCGAAATTTTCTATACACACAAAAGGCTCATCTATCTCAAATTTTAAATTTTAAATCAGTTTCAGTGAGCACTTACGCCTTTGCCAAGAGCAAGATGATCCATTTTGGAGTATCTATGCATGTCTGTAGCTCTGGTCACGTGAAATAAATTAGATTTTACAAGATAAAACTACACATTTTAAGGCTCCTACAGACTGTGAGATTTTAGCAATCTTTTAAGGTCAGTGCAGCTACACTGTGCAACATGATTTTAATAAATTTGGGTACGACATCAAGTTTGATGTGTGCAGACTATACAATGACAGCGCCTACTGAATCAGAGGCTACAACGTACGATGCATTACCTTCCCATACTGAGTGTGCAAGGACGCTGCACGGGTTACTACTTCTCCAGCTGTGACACACAACATAGAGGCTCACATTATTAATTGACCTAAAGTTTTGTGGGCACTATGCACTGTGGTGTGTCTGTGTGTGTGTTGCTGTATCTATGCTAGCTACTAGGTTGCTCACCTTCATCCTTCTTTACCCGATCATGGTCAGAGCTGGAGGACGCATCATACAGGCAAGGCTTCTGCTGCCACAACTCCACAAGGTTTTCCTCTTTGCTGGAGTCACGCACATTTTTTAAGCATGTTTTGCCTCCATGGCGAGCTGCTGTCTGCCTGTTTGTTTGACTTTAGTGCTAGAGCGTCATTCCATGCTGCATTTCTATTGGCTGGTTAGTAGACATAAGTGGTAACAGCAGTCACAGTGAGATGGTCATCACAAATTTCTGACGCTGTCAGAATTTTGATCTTTGATCACAAGACTGTGACAACGGCTATCCTTGGACTTTGTGATGTAGGTCCACCGTTTTATAGCCACGACTAAAGACAACGTCACACTTTTTTCATCTGGGACAGCCCAGAATCGCGCAGTGTATATCAGGCTTTAGAGCGACCTTTCATTTAGAGCAGCCCGAGGCACACCTGTGTATAACAACACTGTTCAATCAACATTCTGAATATGCCACACCTGCCAGGTTGATGGATTATCCTGGAAAAGAAGAAGCACTCACTTACAGGATTTAAACTAATTTGTGAACAAATTTTGAGACATGAGCCTTTTGTGAGGGAAGCCTTAAATCGTTATTTCAACACATGAAAAATAAGAGCAAAAACAAAAGTGTTGTATTTATATGTGTTTTTTCAGTGTTGTTTAGGACCATTTTCTACTGTGACTTGTTTTCCTTCGACAAAAGTGTTGTATCTAGTGAAATATAAAAAATATGGAAAGTGCAATTTCCAAACTACATTTTCCTCCTACTTAAAATAAAGTGTTGTCTGTATTGTCTTCCTTTGCAATGTATCATCCAAGTGACTTTTGCAACAATTCATTTCCAAGTGTAACTGTTGTCAACATTGCGAAGCTGAATTGGTTATGATTACGGCCATTTTCTAGAGTTGCAAAGGTTTTATGAGATTCCTATGAACACTTAATGGGTGAGAAAAAACAAACTGAAGAAGTAATATACCATGGTGGTGTGGGACATCTTAGAAAGACTTTATTTTTCTCCCCAAATGACACATCTTGAATTTTAATTATGGTGAGAAAAAAGGAAAAAAAAGAAAAATTTTGCCTGTTTTCTCTTTCAGTAAGGAAGTAAGGTATCCAACAAAGTTTACACCAGTCCACTGAATGAATTAATGCATCGCCTGAAAATGAGAAATACTCATAGATAAAAATGACTAGGGGAATGTCTGTTTATTGTGGACGTGCACTGCATACAGCAAAGAGAAAAGAAATGCATTTCTAATTATTTTTAAAACATATGACTCAGTATCTGAACACTGAAATATAGTTGCCAGCACTTGGGTTAAAACTCTTCTTACTCTTAATGGACCTGATTACCACAGCATCATTTCCTAATGCTACTTTAAAAGGCAGGTCTTGTGATTGCAAATCTGTATTCTGTAATTATGGGATAAATGTCTTGTAATTATGAGATACTAAGTCATAATTATGAGATGCAGATAGAGATAAGATCTTCCTTTTTTCTTCTTTGTTGAGTTGTTCAGTGTGCATCCAAATCGACAGAGCTGTCGATGGTTCGATCCCTGGATCTGCAGAATAACTCTGGGTATTTGGGGAAGAGCAAAGTTGCTCTGCCCTCATTACCACGACTCAGATGCCCTTGAGCAAGGACCCTGACTGCAAACTGCTTAACCAAAATCTGTAGTTAAGAAACTTCAATGAAGAAATTTCTGTCATTTTGGTATATTGTCATATCATACAGTTTGTAGTATAAATTAATCATGGCAAGGCATCCATGGAGAACACAAAGAGGCAGGCGATAAGAAGTTGGAGAAAAACAAATGTTGGCATTGCACGTTTCTGCAAACTGTGCACGCATTACATTAGCACACTTCACACATCAACATTTCTAAAGTGACAAAATATTAGAGTTGACTTTGTCACCGCGAGGTAGGGGGGATGGTGGATGATGAGACACCTGCCAAGCTGCAGACCACTGGTTGAGAGCAACAACCAACAAAACCAGTTTTGATTTAGTGAGTCACCGCTGTGTTTCCAGCAGCTTTTTAGACAAAAATGTGGGTGTCTTGAAGCAACCTGTGCAGCACGTAGTGAGCAGCAGCAACTCACTGTCTGACACCAGGACACTGTGATGACGTAAACTGAGGGCACAGCGGGTACAAAGCACCTGCAACAGCAAGCCAACACGCTGTCTGCGGTCATGTTGACTTGACCGGCAGACTTCACTACAAGCTGAGTCTGGGGCCAGCTCAGACCGGCCAGTTCACACCGCTGCAACTTTTCTCTGCAACGTTCTAAACCGGTTTTGTCTCGTCGTGAATCCTTGGTCTGAGCTGGGCTTTATTCACTCAGCAATGTTTTTGTGGATCTGCATGTGTGGACTTGCATGCGCACAATCCATCATACAGGGACTAGTGTGTTTGCTGTGGTTACTTTAATCATCTTGGACTCATCATAGACAATAAACTCAGTTTTGATCAACATATCAGTGACCTCCATAAACCATCCCAGCACTCTGTGTGATAACAGAGCACTGTCTGTTGTCCTGCCTCCTCCTGGAGTTGCTTTACAAAAGCATGATCCAACCCATCCTGCTGTATTGTTCCCCCCTGCTTCTTCACCATGTTAGCTATCTCCAATAAAACCAGCATCACACACACTGCCTCCAGTATCATCTGCCTTCCCACACCCAATCTCTCAGATATAAATGCGCCGAGTACTTACAGTCGCAATTGGCTCTGATCACCCCCTCAATTAACACTTCACATTACCTCCATCTGGTCGTAGATACAGGACTCTTAAACGGAGATGAAGTTTTGTTCCTCCCGCAATATCAGCCCTGAACAATCTGCTGCATTGACACTGGGATGATAAACGTATTCATGGAGACTCTGTGTAATGCCTTAATCTGTATGTGGTTGTGTGTATATCTATATGTTCCTGTCTCTGTATATGGTACATGTTGCCATGTGTATATCTTTGTGTCGCTGTGTGTATATGTTGTGTACTGGCTGTGAAAAACAAATATCCCTCTGGGACAATCAATCTCAATCTAAATCTAAAATGAATGTTTTCATGTTTTTCTTGCACATGCTGAAAGGCAGCATCGGCAGAAAGGATGAAAAGCGGCTGAGCTTTTCAGAAGGTAAATGGGCTGAAGGTGGGGGCACTTAGTCACACATTAATATATGAAAGAAAACCCTGAATTTATTTTATAGCAAATAAGCAGAAAGGGAAGGCAGGCACACACGGGCTTTACTTGACATCCAGTAAAGCACAGGCAGTGTCGAGCTAAAATAACATGCACTTGTAATGCACTGCTAATTTGAATTGGGAGAGTATCTTTTACAAAGCGGTAAGCAGGGTGCATTCTCAATTCTGTTGTGCTTCAAAAGAGATTTTCAGCATGGTTGTCCTGAACAGCACTCAGACTGAGCTTCACCTGAGCTGGAAGTAAACAAAACACAAGATCAGTGCAGGTAAGAGGGAAAGCGAGCAGGAGAGGGATAGAAAAGAAACGGCACAACAGAGCAACAGCCTGGGAGCCATCCAGAATATAAATAAATAAATAAAGCATTAGTTCAGAAATACAAAACAGTGAGATAAATGTGACTGTGAGGCAGAGAAAAAAGGAGGGAGCTGAGCTAACAAGTGGGAAACATAATGACCTTCAAATGCCCACTTAACCAGCCTGAATGGCCACTTGGTGCGAGCGAGATGTCTCTGACAAAGGGCAAAGATTGTCAGCGCAGACACAGCTTTTAAAGTGTAAACAGAGATTACTGGTGAGATTACTGGTGCTGAGAGGCTGTTGTCCCCGTGCGGTTGTTACCTTGTTTATGTACCAACTTGCTTTTGATTTTTCTCCCCTCTGTCTTCATGGTTTTTGATCTTGGCCTGGTTTCATTATGCAATGTACAGTACATTTTTAGATCAATAGCTCATCAGTATGCTAAAGATAGAGGTTTTTAATGAGCAGGCGGTGAGATGGGCTCATATGTTTAAACACTGAAAAGGTTTGTTCTGAGTTACAGCACAAAGTGAGATTGATTTATGGCTCAAGACAGGACAACTAAGGAAGGCAGCAGCATTTTTGCTGAAGAAGTCTGGTAATTTAGACATGTTTGTGATTAATTACATTTCAGTAGGTCATTTACATGTGCCTTGTATGCAAAGGACAACTATAGGAGCAGAGTGGGATGAAAGTAAAGATTCCTTGTGTTTGTGATGATAACTTTAAAATGATTCAATACATACATAACCCTAACAAAAACAATCAACTGTATTGATCTTGTAGTGAGGTTAGGTCCCTCCTCCTCTCTTAGACCACCATGGGACCTAATATCAGAAAAATATGTACAGTGCAGAGACAATTAATGTGTTGATACTGTGAGTTGGGCCAGTTTGTTGTGAAACTGTTGAAGTATAAGACTGAAAATACATGATGAGAAAGACTACAGAAGTCCTGTATGTTATGCCGTAGCTTTCTCTCTCGCTAAAGAGTTAATGTCTGTGTTTCGTACTGGTCTATAGTGACAGAACGTGCTCATTCTTTAGCTTCCTTGCTAATAAAACTGCAGGGCATGCTGGCTAAAAACACAAAAAAAGGTCAAATACAGTAGTAGTAGTAGTAATCCCTGTTACTTTTGACACTCTCCCCTATACTGTCTTAGCAAATCATCTCTCCCAAACTGACCGTGAGCAGGTTGCCAGGCAGGCTTCAGCTGTTTCAAAAGGAATGAAACAAGTGGCAGAAGTGGGTGCAGCAAACGAAAGAGGAGAGGGAGACATCACTATTAATCAGAGGGCCATTGATTCAATTAGGAGAGACTCATTTTCATACAAAAATAATATTTATCAACATGTACACATAAGAATGAAAGATGTGAAAAGTCTTTGGCGATTAGAGATGTATGAGGGTGATGACTCTCCCCAGGATTCTAGACGCTGGTGGTGGTAAAGGTGATGAAGATGAGATGAGAAGAAGATGGAGAAGTGTTGATGATCTGGATGAGTAGAGGAATGAGCCTTTGTTGATGGCAGTAGTGGTAGTTATTGGGGTGGTGGTTGTTGGAGCAGCAGTGGTTGTTGGTGTAGCACTAGTGGTTGCTGGTGCAGTAG
>JAPZEB010000003.1:28795809-28814690 GCA_029783705.1 Chaetodon striatus | reverse complement strand
ATCTAGGTAGGCTTATGGGTGGTTAGGTATGTAGATGGTGGGTAGGTGGGTTGGTAGTGGTAAGGCAGGTGGATGGGTCGGTAGAGAGGTAGAGGGTGGGCAGATGGAGGGGTATGTAGGTAGGTAGGTGGACGGGTAGGTAAGTAGGTAGGTAGGTAGGTAGGTAGGTGGATGTGTAGGCAGCAAGGTAGGCGGGCAGATAGGGAGGTAGGTAGTCAGGTGGGTGGGTAGGTAAGAAGATAGCAAGGTAGGCAGGCTGGTGGATGGCAAGGTAGGTAGTTAATGGGTAGGTAGGTGGATGGATGGATGGATTGGATGGATTGGATAGATAAGTAGATAGCGGACGGGCAGGTGGATGGGTAGGTAGATTGTTAAGTTGTTAGGTAGCTAGGTAGTAGGTAGGTTGGCAGGTAGACAGATAGGTAGGTAGTCAGGTGGGTAGGTAGCTACTGTATGTAGCTAGCTAGCTAGGTAGATAGATAGACAGGTGGATGAGTATGTAGCTAGGTAGGCAGGCAGGTAGGTAGGTGGATGAGGGTAAGGAGATAAGGTAGATAGGTGGTGGGAGGATTGATGGGTGGGTACAGTAGGTAGGTAGGTAACTGGATAGGTACATAGGTGGGTTAGCACAACAATTGTTATTCGTATAATTATTTTAAAAATGCTGGATGGAAATGTTAGCATGTTGGAAAGGAGAGGAGAAGATGAAGACTGCAGGCTGACGTAGACAGATGTTTCTAATTCACCTTGACATTGTGGTCCCTTTACTGTGTCTTAGTGTCCTTTGGCAAGATGCTGAACACAAATTGCTTCCGGTGGCTTTGGTAGTTTGCTGCTATCAGTTTGTGTGTGAATCAGTGGAGAGGTGAATTGCACATGAGGCCATTTACCATTTGAGTCCCTCTGCATCATGACAGTTGCTGATAAAACCTCCACATGATACATATGGATCAGGAGAGACAAAAAATTTCATTAAGGTTAAAAAACACACAGATGATTTCACCATCTTAGATGAGAAGCATCAGTGAAATGTTATGATATATAGGAGTCACCAGAGAAACATAATTGCTGCATGTTTTACCTTTGTCCCTGTCTTTGTATCTCATACAGTCATCAGAATTCAAGGACACTAGTTGATGTCAATATGTTTCAAATTGCACGTTTATGTGAGGAATTGCATCGGTGGCTGTGTGTAAATATGAAACTGAGCCAGCAAGATTACACCTCGTCACAAATAAATTGTATTCAAAGCAAATGAAACATCATGCGGTTTGAGTTTTGGAATGATCAGGTTTGGTCCAGTATTATGGTCTCAAAACGCCTACCCACTCACTTGTGCGGACGTCACACTGCACCGAGAGACCATTAACCTCCTGAACAGAGCTTCAATGGGATTAATGTGACTTCACTACTGACCCTGTTCTCTCTCTGCCTCTCTCCATCTCTCTCTGTGGCTCCTCCTCCTTCATGCTCTTAGTGACAACAAAACTCCCCATTAAGCCTCCCTCAGTTGTAAAATCAGGAGATGAACTACGTTACAGATGTTTGTTCCATGTTACGAAAGGCTTTCCTCTGCCTCATCACTGACACTCCAGAACTTAATCTGCTTCATCATGTGCCTTGTATGTTTACTTCTATGTGTATTTTCAAGTGTGCTAATCCAAAAGGAACAAATGTTTGCAGTTCACACCAGATGATCTGAACATTTCACTTTCAGAAAATATTCATAACTTCTTTAAAATGTCCAGTTTAGTGTCAAAGTATTATTCTTGCTTATTCACCACAGTCCTTCTGCAACCATTGTGGATTCATATATTCACACAAGAGCACAGAACAGACATTCATGAAATGACCACGACCTCTTAATACCGCATTAATTACATGTCAGAGTGGTCACAGTTGTAAACATGCGGTTAATGTTGCAGTTTTATTATGTTTATACACCAAAAGCATTTGGTTAGGTTTAAAAGATGTTTTTTGCTTAAAACTTTCCCTGCCAGAGTATTATTTTGAAGTTGCCAGCCATCACCAGCATTTTTGATCATATTCACTACTCTTTCAAGACTCACAAAATAATTTGTTCTACGAATATGTAAACAGTATATACATAAAACTAAATAAGAAACCTTCTCTTTTTATACACAAAAAAAATAGTATGTTACTCCATTCCTTTTTTTTTAAATCAACAATCGGATTTGTGCATTTTCATTAAAAAAAGAAAACATTTTGGACATTAAGCTGGGAAAACAGCAGTCATTTTCAGCTATAAAATCATTTCACATGTACATCTTTTTTCTCATTTCCTTACGTCGGTTTGAACTGTATAAATGAAAATATTAATAATAATAATAATAATGAAGATAATATTCTCTTTGAAGTAAAGCGGAACATGTTGTCACATTCAGTGTCAATAGTGTTGTCTCCCTCTCCCCTGTGGTCATTTTGTCTGTGTGTAACTGTCACCATTGTGGAGATCTTGTTTCGTCCCACTAAACTTGTTTGCTTCTTCGTCCAAATTGGACTCAGAATGTAGATCAAAACAGGAATCATCTGAGTCTGAGTCCATTAACATCTCCACGGCTTGCACAACTGTTAACTTTTTTTGCGGTTTACAAGCTGCTACATTTCTGTAAACATCATCTTCCAGTTTCCAGTGGACCTTCTTCTCTGTTTGTTCTTGGACTCGCCAGTGTTGTTCCATTTCATAAGATATGTAATGTGGAATATCTCATCAATTGCAGGGATAGTGTTGAATAAGTATGTTTTTAATATGAGGGATGTAAGTATGTTTTAACTTGACATAAGTACGCCACATAATGTCATATAATTAAATCATGTTAAGTAAGTACATAAGTAAGTGAACTTAAATACATCAAAACACTGTCACTTGATTTTATTCAGGACACTAACCCAGGAGACCACGTTTAAAGTCCTGTGTTCATTTGACCCACTTCCATCACCCAGTCCACCTTACTGCACAGACTTCTTTGGTCTTAATACTACAAATGAGGTACTACAAATTAACCACAGCACATAGAGTACCCCATGATTGAACCCTATGTGAGACTACAGAACTTCATCATGCCAAACATGGCTTTATAGCCTCATTGTGATAGGGATGTTAAATCATGCGACTGTGGTATAGTTTGTTTATAGCCTAACATTAGCTTTCAATTCCTGGAGACTGCATTTGGGCTTTGAAAATCATGAAAGTGCTGTTAATTTGTGAAACATGTCAGTATCATAAACAGAGTTTATATTCTGCAATAATCCAAAATCCAGTGGAGGCTTTTTGACGAGGGAACCAGGGCAACGCTAACTTCTGCATCAGCCTGCGGAAAAGCATCATCCTGGAGCACTCCTTTGCATGACGTTGTTGAACCGGGGACTTTGTGTTTCCAGCATGACAAAGGATCTTGATCGACTTTCCTTTGCCATTGTCTCCATGGGAACAGCATGCAATTTTAACACATTAAGTGTCACCAACACATAATGCAGAGTCAAACGGTCATGGTCATTTCATGTATTTCTTTAACACCAGGCTGTATTCTTAACACCATGTGTTAACATACCGCCTAATGACAGGTGAGCTGACTACGTACAAAGTTAAAAGGTTCTCATGTACAAATAAAAGGGTCTCCTGTATAAACGGTGCCCTCAATACACAATGTACACATAAATTGCGCTTAATGTGTAGTAATCGCTGTCAATTCTATAATCCTGGGTAAAATGTCAAAGGTACAGTGTAATTTCTGTCCTTGTTACACCTACAAATGGACTGTTGCCATTCCATCACAGCCATGCATACAATTTGAAACAGAAAGCTTATTGGCATGGATGTGAGACTCAAAATCACATAAACCTGATTGTTACTGTTCAGGGTAATGGCTTTAATTGCCTTCCATCCTGGCACAAATGGGTAAATTGAATGCAGCAGTGCTGCGATAATAAGAATGTGCAGGAACATTCACGTGCTGTGATGTGTTGTCTTTATAATACCTGCAGTCATTAAAATTGAAATACAAATCCTAACTTGTAATGTTCAGAACTATGAGATTTTGCGTGACCTTAACTGAGGCTTTCTAAATGGCTTTACCTGCTGAGCTCACTGAAAAGCACAAACAGCATGTAGCATGTCCAGTATGTATGTTCTTTTAGAGCTAACTCAAAGAGCAGAACCTTTTTTCCACCAGATCAAACTGTATAAGGAATCGCTACAATTGTTCAGTATTGATGTGTCTCTGTCATAAGTGTATATACAGCAATTTTTCAGGTTTCTGCACTGTCATGGTCCCCCTCCTGCTGGGGTACCTAGCACACAGATCTGGTACTAAAAGGTGGAGCTGTGAACACTGCAGTCTGTTCACTGGTCAATAGCAGACAGTCACTCTGCTCAGGGCTGAGTTGTGTCTGGTTTTGAAGCTTATGTAGCCACTGCTCATACTGTGGAGAGTTTGATTAGTAAACTGGAACTAACTAACTAAATTCACAAACCTTTTAGCCTGTTTTATTTTGTTCTGAGAATGTCGGCTTGCAACCATTTCCTGTGAATGATAAACAAGATACAGACTTCCATTGGTGTCACAGGTCATAAGGAAACACAGTGAGTGCTGGATGGAGCAGTAAGTGACAACAACCCCGCTAACATTTAAGAGTACTGTTTGCAGTGGAAACGCTAAGCGGACCGAGGGTCTAGGTTTGCTGTTGGTTCCAAAGGTACTGTACTGAAAGGGTTTGGTGGGAACAGGGCTTTAGAGTTGGATGCTTGTCGACTTGTAGTGTGTTTTGTGCAGAATGAACTAACAGTTCAGGCAAATCTTCTGTCTACAGTGACAGCTGTATGAAAATCCATCCATCCGTCTGTCCAGCAATCAGTCACTGCTTCATTTCCAACTCTCCTCCTTCTCTCCTCTGGCATTAGAAATAAGGGCAAATGCCATCTTGCTCCTGGAACTTTCTCTCACACTCATTAGTGCCAGATACCCTTCGGCAACCAACATCCAAACACACATTAACCTTTACAGAAATGCTTTTTTTTTCTCCCCTCATTCTCCTCCTGCTCTCTCCTCTCTTTCTCTCTCTTGCTGAGACTTTAATTTGCTGGATCACCCCCTCCCCTCCCAATCACTCCTCCATATCCTATTTGGCACCAGATAGGATCATTTGGGGTATTTTGGACAGCAGCTGTGTTGATGTATGGCTTGCATGCGAGGCCTGATACAGCTGTGGAAGTTACTGCTCCTTTGAGACAAAGAGGGAAGGAGAAATACATTGCATTGAAACCTTTGTGGCTGTGCATTAATAAACAATGAGGCTACTGTGATTTGTGGGCAGGTGTGTTTAGTGATGGTCCTCTGTAAATAAAAAGTACAAGGAAAATTTAAGAGACAGGTGTCAATCTGTGTGGTGCATCGTACTTCAGGAATGACACAGCACCAATTTACAGGTGTGCTGATGCATAAAAATAGCAAAACAGGCATTCCTGTAGGGCTGTTAGTTTATTGTTTTGAACGCCTTTGGATTCACTTGCAAAAAGGGGGAAGCCCCACGGTTAAATATCAAGTGTTTTTAAGCCCCAGGTGGATTATAAGAAGCACTACAATGAGTCCTGGTGAAGCCATGATCCTGTGAAAGCCAGGGAGAGAGGCTCATTGAAGTTAAGTCTTAGAAATTTATAAGGGTTACAAGATGAATTAAATATATACTTAGCAGGCTGTCTTCCTGACTCTGTCTGTTGTAGCAAAAGAGTCTCAAAGAGTGTCTTACCTGCAGGCTGTACAAGTAAAGTCTGCTAAACCCCAGTAGAAAATTTCAGTATCAAGTTTTTCTCCAAGAAACCAAAACTTGGAGAGAAGCTGTTGACTCAGTGAATTCAATCATTGATGCATAAATCAATGCACTTCTGTTACCTCCACTACAATTATCTGTTTGAAATGTATAAAGGAAATCTGGAATTGTACAAGAAATGTCTCAGATGTGGCTTCCGACTTCTTTTGTCGAGGTGTGATATGCACAATCATGGGAGTCATTTTTGCCTTTGCACTGTCTATCATAACTTCTTGTGCCAGTCATAAAGAGAGCTAAGCTCCACCCCTGGAGGAGATAAATGCTCCTCATTTCCAAAGTCATTGTTTATACTGGTGGTGTTTCAATGAGGCCATGATTGAACAGGGACAATTAACAGCCTGCCTCGACAAATCCCTTCAAGATATGTCGGAAGCAATTTAGCAAAGGACTCGCACTGTCTAAAATACTACAGTATGTACAACCTATTTACATGAGTAAATTGTCAGCTTGCCTGAAGGAAGTGGGATTTAATTACAACAACAGGTTGAACGCATGCTAGCTGACTTTAAATTTGAGAGCGCAGAATGTGAAGGGTATTTCTGAAGTACTTCGGAGGTGATTTTCCTTCAGCGTATCTCACCAATGCACCGCTGTGTGTTCCTGTCACCATGAACAGCTTCGTTTCTTCAGGTGCTGTCACTGCTGGGTGTTTGGCAAATATTTCAACCAGGATCATACTCAGTCTTTGCATCTTATTTTACCTCTGTCTCACTGTTTGTCTTTCACTTTGTGCAACCTTGTTGAATCTCATTTGATTCTTTAACACTCGCTTTACTTACAGAAATCTGTCCCACTAGCACACCACATTAATTTCAAAGATTGTGCTTCACCTTGGAAACAGCAGTTAACAAAATGATGCCGGTCTGGATCATACCACACAATGGTTACCAGAAATAGGAATTAATTTTGTCCTACTTGTTTTCCTCATTTATTTTAAATGTTAGTATTTTACACTTTACACCTGGCATCATCATTCTCAATATGCTTTGAGATAAGTAAAGAAGAATGTTGCCTAGGAGCTCAGCAGGCTACAACTTCAGGGGCTGAAAAATGAAGCCAACATGAAAGCACAAAAAAATAAATAAAATGCAGTTCAGCAAATGAACACTTGAGGCTGGGTCCAAAAGCGAGTCACTCCCAATAGACCCCCATGTTAAAATGTCCTACTTTACAGCATAAATAAACACGTTTACAGCCTGAGACAAAAAACAGTTTCGGTTTCTATAGCTTATTTTCCCCTTCATGACAACTGTACGACAACTCCCCCGTTTAAATGATATTAAGGCTTAAATTGTGAATAATTAAGGGCATTGCCGCTTTAAGTTACAGGTAGGTGCTTTTTGTGGACAAGTTGCTGCTACAGTGACAATGTTGGTTAGGTTACCTCACCATGGTGTAACTCCAGACTCAGGGTATAGGTGTAGCCATAGCTGTTGTTATTTCAGTGTTTTCAGTTAATGAAAGTTGCCTAAAAATGTTTTGTTCAGTGTTTTGTTGGACGAAAAGACCCTCTGAAGGCTCATAATGTTAGATATGGAGATGGAGGCTGGTGGAGCTTTCTGTCCAGGGCCGTTTAAACCACCAGCATCTATAACGCTGCCTGCATTTAAAAGGTACAGAATTCCGACCTCCTGCACTGTTGCCTCATTTTATGTTGTGTAAAACTTTTTACTCCACACTCCAGTGCCATGTAATTACTGTATCTACACCATCATAAAGGACACAGGATATGTCGTTAGTAATGTTTACAATGTTTGAATCACAGGTATTTATTTTCATATGTAATGAGCCTTAAGAAGTCGGCTGCATGGTTTTCCAGTAAGTGCATTTTCTTCTAGTGGCTTTAAGTCTATTTTTCACCAGCAAAAACAAGCATTCACATTATTGCTTTTGACCACAGCTGTAAATGCACCATGCTAACCAAGTAAGCAGCTAGCATTAGGGTGAGCTACACCCTCTGCTCAGTATACGGTAACTTCTGGCTCCAAAAACCCAAGATGAATGAGCCCAAAGCTTCAACTTGGGAGTCCACAAACTGATAGGTGACATCGAGGTGACTGTGTCCATTGTTTTGTAAAGTTTTTGGGGGTCACTGAGGATTTTTTGGCTAATATTACATTTTGGCAAATCATGTCATCATGAAGTCATGCTGCAGTAAATGTAGCTTCTTGCTGTTCTGATTGTATTGTAATCTTAAATGTACAACAGCCACTTGATGATGTACTGAGGAGAGCCTCAATGATTATGGTTAGTAAAGTTATATTTCCTTCATCAGACTTCTAAATGGATGTTAGGACATTTTGGCTTTGAGTTTGGGACACTGATAAAAAGGGGTAGGGTTTGTGCCAATCAGGCGTCAGAGCTAATGCTCTGCCTCTTTGTCTGGTTATCTGTTTTTCTTCCTTTTTAACTTATCTTATTTTACATTCTGGCATTGCGCTCTCCTCCTCTTTTGTCTGCCTCCTCCACCAACACCATCCCACATCCCATATTCATTTTTCTCTTGGCCTGTTGCTGGGGGAGATGAAGCTGTCACACCAGGCTCTAATGACATAAAATCCACCAGACTTCCTCTCTTGCTCCCCCCCTCTCCCTCTTCTCATCTCTCCATCCCTGTCTGTTCTTGCCTCTGTCTGGCTGCTCTGACCCCCACCTGGGCGTGGCAGGCTTCTGTCTCTATCCCAGCCTTATTGGTGAGTGTTTCAGTGGAGTGGCAGTGAGAGGACCAGGGGGCCTGGGAGTGATGGATGGCTGTTCCTCTGGCCCTCTCCTTTCCATTCCCCGACCGCTCTCCTCTCATTGCCTTCCCGAGGCTGGGCTTTGCTGGTAATGGCTTGAAACATGATATGAGTCTAACCCGGTGTTTGCCGAGGGAGAGGGAAGGAGTCCCCTAGCCGGCCAGAGTAAAGCCTCAATCTGACAGGCTAAAGCAGAGAGGAGCTGCTGCAGCGAGCTGATTTACAATGTGGAAGCCCGGGACAGGTGGGGGGAGACAGTGCACCAAGAATCAGTCTGAGGGAGAAGAAAGGGATGATACAAGGGAGAGAACATGAATAAAACATATACAAAATGTGTGCAGTCACTGTCTTCACCCTATTTAATTATTAATTTTAGGTTTTTACATCCAGTAGTGTAAAGGAGGAAAAAATATTTATACACTAATCCTACAATTACATGATGTTCTCTGCGCAGCCTCAACAAAGCAAGTTGTGCATCCACAAAAAAGCATTTGTTGAAATCTTCCCTGTTGGTTTCATAAAAGCTTTTAGCAGCCATGTAGCCGCATGATACTAAAACTAGTAACAAGTCATGATCAACCACAGTATCAGGGTATGAACTGTGAGGTAATCTCTTGAAACTATCATCTTTATTTGCTTAGTACTGTCGAACCATTGCACAAGCATTTTATTTCTATTACAGCAATGACTACATAGCACAAGCCATAGTTAAGAGGTAAGATATGGCAGTGAGCTGTATATAGGTCTCTGGGAGGTGAAATTGACACATGCTTGTGTGAAAATGAAACTGCAAGCTAAAAAAAGAGCTAAGCATGAACATTTCGCTGAGCTAACAGCCTGTAGAACAAGTAGACCTGCAGTTTGGAGGTATGGAAGCAAACTTTTTTTTGCAGCACTCGTGTTCTGGCTGGCAAGGCTACAATTAGAAGCAGGTACATGCCCTCTGGAAGCCAGAATACATGTTGAAATCTTAGGTTTTCCAGGTGAAGCAAGTGAGCATCTACTGGGAACATCCACCTACACAGGTGTTTCCACTTATGTCGGCTGATTGGACCTCTCCTCAGGACTGTGTGGGCGTGTCAACACTAGGCTTGATCGACATCTTTCCTGCTCAATCTCCTGTTAGCTGCATTGCACCCGTTTGTCCGGGACATCTTGATATTCTTAATGATGCATGTAATTTCATGACCTCATGTTATTTTTATCTGTGAATTTGTTTAATGTATTCAGGGACTGATTTTGGTGATGGTGTTAGTGGCAATTTGTTTCCAGAACAGCTGTAATTGTCCAATTTGAAAATCAGGAGAAAAACACAATGACAGCCGGGTGTGTTTGTCCAATCAGGTGTAGGAAGGCTTCGTGTGGATGTCTCTCAGTGAAGGAGACAACTGTCAAATTTCTGCATGTATTATGTAACCTACTTTGAATGCTTCTTCAAAGCAAATGCCAAACAAACGAAATGAGCCCTGCCAGTTTACAATAACTGGAGCCAAAATTGTAGTCTGACAATTTTTGATCTGGTTATTTGGAAGGAGAGCACAGAGTGCAGCTGAAGAATCCAGACAAGAGATGAATGCACAGTGAACAAGGATTTTGATTATTAATGGTTATAGGGATTGTGTCATTTTACACGGTGATGTTGTTTCTGAAATATTAACATAAAGATTTTTTGTCATTCCAGTTTCACTGGTGATTTTCCTGACTGGCTCAGTCTTATTAAACATCAACAATTTGATAATCAGTTTTTTTTATATAATACATTACATTTGCACGTCACCTAGACAAGATGCCTGCTTAACTGCAGACAACTGCAGACCATCATGTCAAACCAACAAACAAAACCAGTTGTGTTTTAGTGAGTCAATGCAATGTTTCCACTGGCTTTTCAGCCACCAAGCGTGGGTGTTTTTTTAGAACCCCATTGCTGTTTTTCTACTGGGAATGGTGCCACAAAAAGTGTTTGTTTTTTTACAATCCCCACTACATTTTCCGCAGGGATTGTGTCTCAAAACTGTGTACTTTAAGCCAAAACACGATCATTTGTTACCATAACCAAGTGGTTTTTGTGCCTAAACATAACCACACATTGACCACATTGTTGTAAAGTTTCAACATAAGTGCAGCAGATTAACATACAAATGTAATGTATCCATGGTTTGCAGAAACATTGGCAACATTTGCTCTGGTGATGGGCTTAGGCTATTCTTATAAATCATATGTCATACATTTTCTTACAAATGTAATGCACCCAAATTTGTACATATTCCATGTAATCATGAGCCAGTAATTTTTGCACAACCCACTTATTTTGTAAGGCTACGATCGAGTGATTAATGCACTGATGGGAGTTGGAAATGAAGTAAGGAGGTCTGTAAGGAGGCAGGTTGGGATGGTAAATGGGTCACAAAACACAAAACTTTTTCCTTGGGACTTTCTCAGCGAGACAGATGTTTGGAACCATGTGAACTTTGAATGAACTTTGAGTCATAAGGTTCTTCCTCACCATGTTTATTTTCATTACCCTAACCACAGTAACTTTAATTGCCTAAACTTAACGTTCGTAACTTTGTTGATTACATAACTTCACATTAAGGACGTAACATTTGTAGGATATCATAAGAACCGGTCTATGAGGATAAGCTGTTGGGTTACTATTTTTACCGGTTGCAGTTTTCAATTGTTGGTCAAGCAAAACAAAGAATTAGGAGACATCGCTTGTGCATTTTGAAATTGTGATTTGCGCTATTTTCCAGTATTTTGGAGACACAAAATTCACAGAAAGAATCAAACTTAATTTCATAATAATCAATCATTGCTGTCCTTGATCGGCATGTTGTAGGTCTAGGTGCGGCTGCACTGATATATGCAATATATAGAATATATGAAGCAGCAAAAGTGTGAAATATTAACTCTGAACATGAGGGTGTGATCTTTCATACATCTCTCATTATGAAAGTAAGTTAGCCCTGTTTCCTTTGCTTGTTATCCATCTTGTTCTGTCAGGTTAGAGGGGCTCAACGGCAGTTTGCTCCAGGCTGTGACCACCAGCAGAAGAAAAGAATAAATAAATGAGTGAACGGTTTGTTAAGAAGGGCGAGAAGAGCGGGCAGACGAGTGGAGCTGAAGGGGGCTCAGCTGGAGTGTCTGTCTGAACAATAGAAAGCTAACAAAGAGAAGTAAATTGGCGACTGAGCAGCCTCAAACAAACACGTAAATGTCTCTTTCACACAGATAGTCATGCTGTAACCATGTGTTTGCTTGTCTGTGTGAGCAGTCATGTGTGTGCCTTGATGCTGATTTCATTGTCTGTCTAACCTCACAAGGTGATGCCATCCCGTTTGAGGGTCTGCACATAAAGTAAACCCCACCAAGTGTCTGGCAATTTCATTTATAGTAATCAAAATCATTGCCTAAATCTTTCTGTGTTGATCAAACAGACCTACAGTAATTTTTAAGAAAGTGATTACATGTCATTGTGCCTGGTTTCTACCCAGATCAAGATTTCAAGAAGCAGCTCATTTTTTAGACTTTCACCTAGATTTCATTTTTCAGTGTCCAAAAACGTTTGATTCCTGTTGCAGCCAATGAGTCAGCCTAGTTACCAAATGTGGGTGTTTTGTAGCTACCTGCTGCTGTTTTTCCAGCCACCAAATGAAGGTGTGTTGAGGTGACCCATTTCTGTTTTTCCACCAGGGATAGTGTCACAAAAGTGGTTGTTTTTTTCTCTAAGACTGCCCCCAAAACTGGGTATTTTGAGTCAAAACATGATTTTTTTTGTGACCATAACAGGGTAGTCTTTGTGCCAAAACATAACCATACATTGCATTTTTGAATTGTAAAGTTTCAACATATCAGCTACATAAAAATGTATGTATCCAGGGTTTGCAGAATTGGCCACTTGTATCCATGATCTCATTCTTTCGGTCATTACCCAGAGGTCATAGGTGAGGGTTGGGATGTACATGGACCAGTAAATCGAAAGCTTTGCCTTCCGGCTCAGCTCTTTCTCCACCACAACAGGGTGACAGTGCCCTCATCACTGCAGACGCTGCGCCAAACCGCCAATCCATCTCACACTTCATCCTACTCTTACTCATGAACAAGACCAACAAGATACTTGAACTCCCTCATTTGGGGCAGCAACTCACTCCTAACCTGGAGGGTGCAATCCGCTGTTTTCTGGCAGAGAACCACGGCCTCAGATTTGGAGGTCATCCCGATCGCTTCACACTCAGCTCCAAACCACCCCAGCACATGTTGGAGGTCACAATGTGATGAAGCCAACAGAACCACATCATCTGCAAAAAGCAGATGTGCAGTTGAAATGACAAGAGATGGGGAGAAAACACTTTTTTTTTTTAGAAAAAAAAAAACCTCCTTTTGTTCATTAGTCAATGTTTCATGTATACCTTCATTCCATGGGGGAACAAACGATCTGCATTTTCTTACAGATCATTCATGCTGCCTCCATATTGATTCCTAAAGGAGTTCCTTAGGCAATGCACTCATCACTTGAATTATACATGACTTATATAACTATATCATCACATCCCATCTCTGTCTAAATCCACATACTGAAAGCTACATCTCCAATACCTCTCCGCCTACTAATCCATATTACCAAACCATCAATGGCTGATCCATCTTACCTGATCACAAGCATCTGTTTCCAGCATATTGAGCTGATGAAGGAGGATGTACAGCCATGCCTGGTAATGCTCCATACTGTAATTCTGCTAATGCCTGTGTACGGCTTGGAGAGCACACGTATTAAGACTTAAAATGCCCACACACTTCACATGAACGTGCGTCTTTCTTTTTTTATTTTATTATTTCATTGCTTTGCTTTTGCAGGGATGCATGTACAGCTAAGCAGATGTGCGCACACACACACACACACACACACACACACATACACACACACATCTCTGTGTGACACGGGGCAGAAGCTCTTGCCCAGTGTCATTTGAATCGGCACTAAGAGGCTTAACATGAGCGGCCACTTGCCTCAGCAGAGCTGGGTCCGATCAGAATGAATGGAGGCCCCCACTACAGCACATCTGTTACTCTCTCTCTCCTCCCCTCCCCCAACACATCTGCACTGTGCTCCTTCGGGGGCACACACACAAACACACGCATACATTCATGTCCCCGTGGCAAACCATATGCAGTGTAAAGAAAAACTTACAGTAGAGAGAATCTCATGGGGCAGCTATTGATTCTGTGTTCTGAAATTGTTTGGTAGTGGATAGTAGTTAAATCTGCTGGCAAAGCTCCACCCAAAGGCCTCTGCACCACATCCTGTCCGCAAATAGCCTGAGTCTGTGCACTTTAACATCTGGAACAACACAAACATATTACCTAAAGCCACAATGTGTAGATTTTGTATGTGCTTACAGCAACTTCCAGATTGTTCCAGTGCTAACGTTTTCTCAGTGAAAACTGGTGCAGTTATAGACTATTCATTTTAGCATTGCCTGGTTGGATCTATGAGGTGTAGGAGCGTCCCTTTGACAGTGTTTTGATATCAATAGCAGCTGCCAAAATCAAGGATTTTAAAAACAGACTTTAAAAGTAAATCTTGGGGGGGTAACAGCAGTGCTCAGGAGTTGCTAAATTTTTCCAAATCAGCCTTAATACAGCTGTATTGTTGCAACTGTGGAACAGCAGATGTCCCATACAGCTGCCAGTATCCACTGTTGTCGCCAGTCGAGTGTGTGCAGAAGGGCGGTGCAGTCCAAATTAATAATGGTCCATTTCACTCCAGGAAATTTTAAGAAATGTAATGGTGTCTGGTCATCCTTTATCAGTCTGCTTTGGTAAACTTGACTTTTCTTTAGATGTAAACTTACAAACAGTAATGCACAAAGAGACTTTTAGGTTTCAGTTTCTTGTTTGAATCACCATCTCAACTTTGGGCAGCGTCCTCCAGAGATGCTTCAGGGATTTCAGATTTGGTTAAAGGTTAGTGCCAGATCATGTTATTGTAAGAGCCTTGCTCTGTATAGACAACACATTCTCACTCCGACCTCGTCACATATTGATGTTTGATCATGGACTTTCCACGTCCAGATGCAATGTGCAATGTACCCTGGGTACATTGGTTGTTGACATTCTAATATGCTGCATCAGTTTCAGCCCGTTGCATTGTCTTTTCTCAAAATGTGCTTACCTTTTCACAACAAATTTATCATTTCCATACAGTCTCTTTCAAACATCAATATAACAATTTGAACTGAATTTTTTTTTTTCCTCAAACAACCACCGCATGTGGTCGGGTTTAGGCAACAAAATCACATGGTTGGGTTTAGAACAACAGAACAGTGTTGGCTTTATAATCTTACAGGATGCTAATACCACTCTACCGGGTGAAAGTCGGTGTTTCCTGGACCCACCCACCACCTCTCCCACCTGCCCTACTCTGACTTGACATGCCGCATTTCCCCCTGATGTCACAGAGTGCCGTTAAACTATAATGCCGAATGGCCACAAATCATGCTGATGTTAAAGGGCGTCTTTTTCGTCAGTGTCTGACACAGCTAGTCACTGCCCAAGTGCTGGATTTCGACGACTTCAGAGTAAGACAGAGTTGCTCTAGAGCACCACCTTTTTTACCCCCCCAAGAGTGTTTTTCTTTGGTCCCACTACTGTGTGGTGGTGATTGACTAGCACTTGTCATACTGACAAAGAGGTCATGGTTAAGGTGGGACTAGATGGAACGAGCTTGGGAAAATAAAGCCAAAAAAACCCGAAACAAAACAACATTGCCTCCTCAGAGGCGTCAACCTCTTCACAGTGAGCAGCATGAAGCTGCAGCAGAACACATACACAGTGCACATACAGTGTATAGCTGCAGACAAGATGTAGTGATTGCATGGGTCCAGAGAGACACAACATGGAGAGTGTACAGCATATAGACATCAGAGTAACACACTATACAGAGCTGTGGGATGGAACAATGAACAGTCCCAAATGACACACTCTAATGGACGCATGTACAGCTCACCTACTGTATGTCTTCTCTTATCTGCTCTCTTGTTGCGCCCTCCCTCCATTCTGCTGCTAACCTGCCAACCTCTTTTCCCGTGACACTTCACAACCCTTTACAAAGATTGATTTTTATTTTATTTATTTAGCACTGAAATGGCCATGTGCGGTACAATAACATCCACTATCATCTTTTTTTAATAATTTATCTCCCCTTCCCATTCCCTGTTTTTTTTTTTATTTCCTAACTGGTCATGGGTTGTCACTTCAGCCAAATGTAAAATATCTAAGAGGGCCGGGGGTTAGGGGGGGGAGCATCTTTTTCCTCTTTCAGCTAGCCTTCCTACTGAAATGCTTTTACTTTTTTCTATCTTTAGAGAGGTCTACAGGGTGTGGCTCTTTTAAATGCTTTGCTGTTTGCCTGATTTGCAGATGCAGACAGTCAAATGAATTCAAGTTTACTGACAGGAAATACAGCTGACCTGGGGTGAAAGATGTAATCAAAGGAAATATGAGAGTGTATTAGAGCGGAACACTCGTTTATTTATACTGTCTGTAAGAAGCCCAAAGGGTAACAAACTGGGAAAATGCAGGTTATTGGTGTCTCAGTCATAATTTGTAAAACCAGCAATGAAAATATGGAAGTATATGGTTCATACATTCACCATTAATTGATTATAATGCATATAAAAAGTGCCCTTTGTGATCTGAACTTCCCAGAAGACACTGATATCTCTATTGTGGTACCAGTAAAATGCAGACAGGCTGCTCATGTTGATCACCCCCGCTGCTCTGTGGTTAAAAAAACCTGTGGGATGAGAGAGCCAGCAGATCCACTGTAACTTTGCTTCCTGCTTGGTATTTTTCACTGAAGTTTTACTTTGTCACTTGCAAATAGGGCAGATCTACAGGGTCTCAATGAGCCGGGACAGAATGTACAGTATTTGCAGCCTCGTTGAGAAAACAGGTGTATTTTTAGCCTCTTTTAACTACCGAGTGCTGCATGTTCATTAGCTCTTAATGCTCACCATTTTTTCTCATGCACTGCAGGGGAAATGTGGTATATATATTTCTAGAATTAAAAAATAATGACAACTTTAGGGCTTTTAGGCCTTTTTTACAACACACAGAACCCCGAGAGCCTTGTGTATGAAAGAATAGCGGGAAGAAGGCATGCTGGGAAAACAGTAGCACTCAGCACACACTGTGTTTCAATGTAAACAGACAGGCACTATAGAACAATAAGACAATAAAACAGCTGTAGACTGCTGTGCTGTGTGTCTTGGTGTCTTTTGAATGAAAGTCAGCGACTCATTAAATATTGTTTCGGGTGTTTATTTATTTTTAACTTTTTTGTTTTTGGTATTTATTGTTAAACTAATTATTGGGGAAAAAAACCCAATACAAATATAACAACAAAAAATGGAATTTAGGCGCCAAAATGGGCACAATAGTGAAAATACAATGTATGAGAATACTAATAATACTGGGAAGCACATTACACCATCATAAGACGGATGACGACTTATCTGACCTGCACTATGATCACGTCTGAGCATTATAAGATCAGGAAGATAAAGTAGAAACCTCACAACTACCTCAACAAAAACCACCATTGCTCCACTCCAGCAAAATACATGGCCAACCTATAATTTGATCCAAATATACAATATCACCAGAAAGTTTGAATTTTTAGGTTTTGGCAAACATTTTGTTCAATGATCCTCCTATGTGTAACAGCTCTGTGACACCTGGATGTTAACAGATGGCATTCTGAAAGTCAGCATCACGCAAGTCACTCAAGTCAAGGTATTATTTACTCTGCCTTACTCTGCCTCTGATTGGCTCAACCTGACCCTAACCAGTCTTAGTCCTGTTGCCTAAACCTAAACAATCCAGCCAATGAAGCCAATGAGAAGAAGAGTAGGGCAGGTCATGCCTATGCTATCCTATGAAACACAAATCCAACTCCAGTCATGCATGCAACCATGGATGTATTAAGAAGTATATGGTCCATGGATGTAATACTAAAAACACACATACGGACAAAAGCCAAAAATGGCGTGCACCAAAAAAATATACGATCATTTCTACAATCAGGCTTTAATCTCACCATCTGCATCGCCAATTTCCCATCTTCAAAGTGTTTGTAAGCATGAGTCAAAGTTTCTCCCATCAAGTCTGTTTTTATACATCACAATTTCTGCGTGGGAAGTGGCGTGTGCCTCTGTCAGGCCTTCTTCTTTTGTGTTTAAATGAGACTTCTGGATACAGCATTGAAGGCAAGACCCTGTTCATTTCTATCAAAGTTGCTCAGTGGTGCATTAAGCCAAAAAAGCTCTATTTCTGCTATATGAAATTAAACAGACGATCGGTGTGACTTCCACATCATTGGGCCTATAGAGTAAGGGCACTAGAGACTTCTGCTGGCTGAGCCGGCTAATTCCAGTTTAGCGCTCTGCTAACTTGAATGGGGATGAAATGATTTCATCTTGCCGCTCTTATAGACTTTCCAAATGTTATCGGACCGAATTAATTAAATCCTGGCAGGGAAACAAGACATTTAGTGGGGGCTGGGATGCTTAAAATATTCATCCATTGATTAACAGACGTCTCTTTCCTCATGTAAGTCCATCAGAAAAAATCTGTTTAGGCCCAATGGCGTCATGTGATGCACCACGGAAATTGCAGTACCACTGTTGGCCACAAGAATTAGCTTTATTCCCTGGCCAACTTCCTGGTGGCCTGCATGCAACCCACAGCAGTCCCTCTGCATGTGAGCACTGAGAACCCTTCCCTCATAAACAAGTGCCAAAGGTTCGTATTTGCATACATGCATGTGTGCTTATACTGTATAAATCACACACTTTACAGTACAGTATCTTAATTTGGGTGTAATGACCCGTTAACGTGAACTCTATTTTCTGCACTTAATTCCAGTGAAGCCACAGTCCAGCAGCTGCCATTGGCTATCTTAACAATTGTCTGCTATTGAGATTGATAGTAATCTGGACGAGTGAGCAGCAGTGAAGCATGCCAGCTGTGGGTTCATCAATCAAATCAAAGAGTGTTAAGAGACATGTCTCATGAACCAAAGGCTGGTTTTGTTGATGATGCCAAAAGAGCGTTTTAAAGTTTCATCAGTCACAGCAGAGCATGTCAATCATCTTATATTTACAGCCAGAGGGTGTGACTGACTGCGTGCACGCTTGTTTCTCTGGTGTGTACAGTATTCTACATGGCTGAGTGTTTGCGTGTGTTTGAGGCTGTGAGCACATGATAGTGAGTGTTTTGATATATTTGGACTCA
>JAPZEB010000003.1:28757623-28773127 GCA_029783705.1 Chaetodon striatus | reverse complement strand
AGTACAATATCCTCTAATATAATGGAAATCAATGCAGCATATCATGATTTGCCCCAACACAACACAACACAACACAACACAACACAACACAACACAACACAACACAACACAACACAACACAACACACGGCACACAAAATATAACCTCATAACAATTCAAAACAGAGCACCTCAAACCAGCAGCAGGCCCTGCCAGGCACAGTGTGCTACCACCGGTACAGTCAAACCTAGTTTGAACAGAAACAATTACTTTATAGCCGAATGAGTGTGATTACAAGCTGCCCTGCGAGACTCAACAAGCAATTACAAATCAGTAAATAATAATTACTATGGCAGCTCGGCCGAGAAGCTGTCTGTAGTCGAGGCAAAAGAGCTCACAGGAAACGGATACTAGTAACATCAAAGTACACACACAAACACACACAAGCCAGACATTTCCATTAGCAGCGTGAAGAACGGTGCTTTTATCGTCCTCTCCCTCGCCGTCTGTAGGAAACATGGACACACAAATATACAGAAAGGCATGCAAACTTAATAACTAGTAGTAGTTTAGTGTATGAGTGTATAGACTATAGTGTATAGAGTATAGAGTATATAAGTTACTTAAGCCTGCCTGAAGCACCACAAGAGTCCAGTGGTGTTAAAACATTACATACAGCTATGAATTAAATTTATTTGTTTCTGGGCAGCATGCTGTATGTTGTATCTGCACTTTTCAGTTAAATTCCATAACATGTATGTAAACGGTGGACTCTAGTGTTCTCTGCGTTGTGTTGATATGAAGAGGCCCACGCCGTGGATATCTTTGGAGGCGACCTCCATTTATTCCTGACAACTCTGGCAGCAAGAGATAAAATCAAAATACTTTGTCAGTTACGACCATATTAACTCGAGCCCCTCTCTCATGGAGTCCAACAGCAAAAGGGACAGGCCATGTTACATTCAATTCAGTACCATAAAACACAGAAAACATACCTGACAGCAAGAGGTAAAAAAAATCTGTCAATTACGAGCGTATAACTCAAGCCCCTACACAAATTAAGAGACACACGAATATGTTAGCATATTAAACAATAAGTTTAGGCTGTAAAATTGACTTATAAACAACTTAACAGCGCGAAAACATTACTACAAGAGCAATGTCGCTTACCTCTCCAATGGAGTACGATAGCAAAGGGGAGAGATAAGGCAGGGGACACCCCTTTATAAGTGGGGTATCCCCAAAGGTGGACGTAGTGGTAGTTTCAACCATACAATGTGATCAGGTTTTGGACCTTGTCCACTTTTGTGTCAGGATTGGCTGTGGACGGACTTGGCAGAGATCGCTGCCATCTGAACAAGGAATAGTGTATTGTGCTTTTACTACCATGAGATGGCACAAAAAGTGTCCACAAACGAGGACAACAGGTCTAAGTTAAGCAGAGTGAAGTATAAGGTCAAGTAAACCCAAAATATGATGTCCTCATATGAGGACACAGAGTCTCAGGAGGATAATACTTAATATTACAACTGTACATTTGTACACTTTGTTACACATATTACTGCTGTATCATTGACCCTGTTACATTATACTGTTGTGGGATATTTATGCCCACTTCATACATAGCAGTGTACTCATTTCTTGGAGTATCTCCTCTACACTGTCAAACACTCCATTGCTGTGGATGATGATATTGATGGATGAGGTGTTATATTTCATTTTGTAACAATGTTAGTCATAGAAACAATGAAATCTCCTTTCTCTTTGTGGATTACCAGGTTAAAGGTGTCCACTGTTTGGACTCACAACACGGACTGTTACAGACACAAAGTCAAACTAATAGGATTTAGGTCAGAGCTGTGCACGCAATCCTGGGGACAGGCTATAGATTACATGAGCCACAATCTGTTTGTAATTGATCTGAAAAGCCATGAAAATTACACAGTGCAATCATTCATGTGAAATGTTTGAGCCCGCAACCTCCGGGGGTTAATTTAAGACTCTGCAACAGATAGTGTAAGAGCTGTTTGATCTGCTGTCACGCACTGACGATTCTTATTTTCATACTGTGTGTTGTTATATTTCAAATCTCGCATGGTACAAATACCTTTTGCATTGTGTCATTTACCCTGCTATAATGAGGATGTTAAATACTGAATTCTTTTTTTTTTTTAACAGATTTTTGCTGCTTTGTCTCGTTGCAGTCCTCTTTCAGCCGAAATTAACCAAAGCGTGCTGTTCCCCATGCTTCACTCTCTGTCACAGTTGGTTAAGAACAATCACACTGAAGCAGGCTGCCATGAGAAAACAAACCTTGTTTAATTTTTCTTTGTTCCACTTCTGTCATATACTTCTGTTCTAGTGGTTCCCAAAACTGCAACTGGCCACTATAACACTGAGACCCATTTTAGTTGTTTGCTATGTTTTTCAAATACCACAGTGGAGTTTGTTGTCATTTGGGGGTTTAGGATTTAGGATTGAGATCAGTGTGACTATATTGTGATCAAGGTCTTGGTCCTTTGGTCATCTAAAGGATTAAAATGTGAAAGGTCAGGAAAATTTGTAGCTATCACTTAACCCTTCCAGTTCTTGACGCTTTCCTGATGAAGGTTAACCAAAGCTTCAGTTCATTAAAGATACGTGATGAAGGTCTTTCAAATATTCAAAACTTGAATACGGTGACCTTATTAAGATTTGGTAGTCAGTAAAATTTGTTAGCTATGTTGGGAAACCTTCATTAAACCACTATTTCCTCTTCATCATTGTGCCTCACTGTGAAGTTTGTATAAATACACATGAATATGTCTGATCCAGGCCCAACAAACTGGCTAACTGATTCATGTCAAAATAAAAAGACCAGCATGTAAAGCTGAGTGAAACTGCTCAGACCCGTTGCTCATAATCGTTCACTACTGTGTCTTAATAGGTGTCAGTAAATCACCATGGGATGACACAGTATATCAAGCTTATGGATGAGGTGATGGCGTGTCACCGTCACCATGATGCAACGTGTTAGAGTGCTAACATATTGTCACCCATGTTAAGCTGAACAGCAAAAGCTTAAGCCTAAGCTACATCTGTGCTGATTGGTATGATAAGAAGTTCCGGCCTTTTGACCTCAGTTCATGGTGCTGCTTTCTGAGTATCCAACATCCATCTGAGCGAGAAGATTTAAAAAAACAGTATTAGAGAGGGAAAGTGGGTGCTATAGAGAGCGTCACGTGCATTGCGCAAACCTTACATTGGAAAGGTCAGCATTTTGAATGGAAGTGAATAGTAGAATAAGCGAAAAGGTCACTATAAAGGGAATACAATTGTAAATTGATGGGCTGTAAAAAAAGAGCATGTTAGAGAAAGCTGAAAAAGAGGAAGGTCGGAGGGTAAAAAAGCTAAACTGAGCTCAGATTTAAAATTCTGACACAATCCATTATTATTACATGAAGAAAGAAGTAGAAAGGAAGGAAGTAAAAAGTTTGGATAGGCCTGTAATGATAATTCAGCTTGAAGTGCGGTGTGTATGTGTGTGTATGTCTGTGTGTGTATCTTTATAAGTAATGACAAGGAGAGTCCTAATACTGCATCAGTATTAAGTCAGGCTGAAATTGCGTGTGGAGGAAGGTGCACCCTACCTTTAAGCAGGCACAGTTCACATCTACAATAAAGCTCACACATGTACACGCACCATCCATACTGCACTGCATTTCTCCACACACCCACATTTCATGATGAATCACGAGTTATTCCATCCAAATGGTCTTACCAACAATAATACCATCCAGCCTCCGTTTCTCTCTCCATACCTCCACTTTCACCTCCCATTGCCCTGGCATGTAGCATGAGCTGGCAGGCGCTGTGTGCATAGCGCTGCCATGTGCTACCAAACTGATGTTATATTCCCTTCTGTGAGACCACGCGGTGTTTGCTTTTATTCATCCAGAGGAGGAGGTGGAGGAGGAAGCTGGGAGGGCAGCAGAAGAGTATAGCAATGATGACAATGAGGAGGAGGAGGTGAGGCAACATGACGAAAAAAACACGAGGATGTAAAGAAAGAAGAGGCAGAGGAGGAGAGAAAACGCCGTGCAAGACGGGTTTATCTAGGTCATCTATATCTTCATCTTCACTGGCCCTCTTCCTCGTGCTGCTTCTCCCTCTCCTTCCTCTCCCTCAATTCCCCATCTCCCCATATTGTTCATCCACTAGCCAGTGCTTTTTCCACGCTGCCTTTTCCAGTCTACTTCTGCTGGCTTGGATGCTAATGGCTGGCCATGAAAGTTTAAATACCCTGAATGGCTCAATAATTTAATAATTACCTCTTAGCAGATGGACAGCTAGAGTCTCCTCTGCCCAACCTCTTCTGTTCCTCTTATCAAGAAGCAAACAGATCACTAAGTTGGAAAGATGGTGCGAGTTTATTAAAAATCGAAATAAGCAAATCAAATACATGCACAGCCTAGTCTCGCTCCCAGGGCGTCAAAATGCAGTGCTTGAGCAGTGTCCCTGGCATGCACTTACTCATGTCAATATGAGGCGCACCAGGCTTTCAACTAACTCCAATGTAAACCAATCCACATCATTATTAGATGAGGTGAATGGCTCATGTCCTGAAACTGAAAGTCAGGGACCCGAGTCATTAGTCACATCAAACAACCATAAACTTTTTCTAACCCTAACCGAGTAGTTTTTTTGCCTAAAACTAACCGCTGACTACTTCTTAGGCAAGACTCACGTGACAAGTGGTGTAGTCTACATGATACACAGATACATGTCATATACACACTGAGAAAGCTCCAGGACTGCTGTATACTCTCTTGAAAATATTCAATGACATGTAACAACATAGTTGTGTGAAACAACTTCCACTTCAGGTATTTGCACTGGTAAATACAGGGACAGCAAACTGAAGCAAAACAAGCAGAAATTTTTCAGAGAGGTGGTCAAATTTAGGCACTGAAAATCTTGTGGGGGTACACCAAAACCATGAGCCATAACTTAATTTAAGGCATTCTATAATGCTAACATGGACTAGTTAAAAACTATGTCAGTATTAGTCAATGAATCGCATATTGATATACTTCAGCCCATCCTTATTCTCAAGTAGTATACTGTCACTTTGTCTGTGATTTCGGTGTCAGACACCAACGCAAAAAGGAATCTTTCGAAGCAGTATTACATGCTGCCAGGCAGCGTTAGTATATAATGCTGCCAGATGGGGTCAATTTGAAATGCCATTGGTAACAACGTACTATGAGGGTTGGCAGGAGGGGAGGTGGTGGATGGGTCCAACAAAACCTGGACTTTCACCCAGGAGCAATGCATGTAACAAGCATACACTGACAGGGCATCTCACAACGTCAACAACAGCTGTAGGAGGATACCCAGTGCGTCACATATAGACGTGACAAAACAGCAATATTTGACAAACCGGGGTGAGAATGCTTTGTATATTCTGGTTTCTTATTTCAGGGTTATAGTTACTGATTATCTGATCTGAATGGAACGGGAAGTTAACTATTTGAGTTCCCTGCTTTGTCAGTGCGCTTTGGCATCAGTAGTGCAGCGGAAAGATATGAACCAGGTGATGGTAATTTCTAACGCAGTCAGACGGGTGGTAGATAGGTCAAACTAACTCTGGACTTTCACCCAGGAGCCTGCTGTTCTTTTCCCATGTAAATTTTAGGCCTAAGCATGGTGTTTTTTTCTAAACCTAACCATGGACCATGGATCTGTTGCCTAAACCTGAGGAAATAAACCTACAAACAGATTTACATACGCTGTAGGTTGATTTTGAAGACTGTATGCATGTAATGGGCAAAAACTGTACATTTCTTGTGAAAATGGAGGTGTATTTTGAAGAGACACAATGCATGTAGTCGTCCTGAATGTCCAAAACAGATGCAAGTACACAGATACCTAGCACAGGATTTTTCCATGTGTAGGTCCACTAACAAAGTGGCAGTATTTGATGAGTTGGCCTGACAATGTGTTGCATTTCCACAACAATCCCGTTATAATGTGTGTATCTGTGTATAAATGTGTGAGGCGATTCATTGTTGTTCAAACGGGCTAATTATCCCTTTCCTCAAAAAGACAAATAGCTTTAATTTGAAGGAGTGCATTGATTGTAAGGAACAAAACGTTTACTGGAAACAAGTCTCGAGTTTAAAAACACCACACAGACGCCTCTAATTATTTTTCGATTATTTTCTCAAAAGGGTAGCCAGCGATTGTATCAGGGTGGCCGTGGCCCCACCACCTCTTGGCAATCACAGCATACTGACTACAGTAAACTAAACTAAACCACTGCTTCCTACTCCTTATGCATCAAGATTTGCCAACCCCCTGCAACAAGGCACAACGCAAAAGATGCCCTCCTGCGTCATTTTAATAATGCTGAGGGCTTCTGCCCAAGTGTCAAAATATGACATGTAGGGATGAGATGATGTTGACACATGAACTGCCAGCAGAGTCTACTTACAGTGTTTTGACTGTGCACCATCTGCATGAGGCAATCCAGGCCCCACTGTCCTTTGGGGAAACAATTAGGAAGTGCATGAATATGTGTACACTTTTTTCTCTCCACTCTTTCCAGCCTTTCACACATAGATTACAGTTTACGAGTGCTCTCTCTCCGCTCTTTCCTCCTTGTAATGCAATTTGCTTTTCCACAATCCCTGTACACATTTAAGGACAATGCACTTTTAGGCAGCTATATAAAAAAATAAGTGCACATTATAACTGTAATGCAGTCCCCATAGCAGGTGTGAGCTTTAGTAAAGTCATATGCTATGGGAACACTCTGCACTATACTGCAGGAACCTGGTGTGAATTGTGCACATCACGTCCTTGCTCTGCTTCCCTCCGTTGGCTCTATTTTTCATCACATACACTTATGTTTCACTTGGGGACCTAAATAACAAAGCAAGCAGAACTGGGCAGGCAAGGAGGAGGAAAAGCAAGAAAAGCATGGTTTTATACAACATCTGCTCCAGAGAAGAGGTTTTTTTTTTTTCTTCTTTTTCTTTTTGCCAGTGAAAAGCAGAAAGGGCTCGCATGCGTATTGCCATATCTAAGAATACACCTCAAACACCAGAAGTAGCTTCCGGCGCTGACACACGGTTGTGTCATTCTCGAAGACAGCCGAGAAAATTACATTATATGCCACGGCTAATGGTTTTAAAAGTCCAGTTGTTCCACCAGCATTCAAAAGAAATTGGCGGTAATGGAGCAGTGACAATTGAGTCTGTATGTGTGATCTGTTGAAATAGGTGTTCAAATAAAGCCCAAACTGCATTGGATGTGACTTTCAGGAATGTAAGTGTTATGGATTCCAGGAGGGGGGGAGAGCTGCAAGCAAGTGACTATGCATTTCAGAGATAAGTACAAATGGGACAAGGGGATGGTGTGAGTCACGCTTCACAAATCTCTAAGCTGAGCAAGAGCAGACCCGGGTCTGCACTCCCTCTCTCTCTCTCTTCCCCTCTCCATCTTTTCCTCTATGGGGTGTGAAGGCCCGAGGGTTCCAGTCTTAATTACTGATGAGAGATGCAGAGCCTGAACACCTGGCCTTACCTCTCAGCGTGATTCACTCTGGGATCGTTTCTCACCCGATGGTATTGCATGACTAGCACTCAGCCCTCAAATAAAGTCCTAGTGCATGTAGTGTAAGTATGTGTGTGTGTGTGTGTGTGTGTGTGTGTGTGTGTGTGTGTGTGTGTTGTAAGCCCCGTGGTTGTCAGGTGGTAAAGCTCTTCTGGGCTTCCTGATGTAAGTCCTCTGACTGCTTCAGCAACAATATTCCCACAGTCTGGCTACAGGGCCACGTCAGCACCAGAAACACACACAGCAACAACTAGGTGGCACATGGTGGAGGTACATTAACCCCCTGCACCTGCAACAACATACTGCATACTCTACAATCAACCTTCTGTCTGCCTCAGTAAGGCTTTATCCTCAGTTCCCCATATCCAGACCATAACACATCCATACATGCACATATTTCCTCAGTCCCCTTCCAGACATGTTTTAATGCAGTGGTTCCCAACTGGTCCAGCCACAGGGTCCAGATTTCTCTTTAGTCATTTGTTCAAGGTCCACATAGTTTAATTAATTCAGCATCATACTTAGATTTGGCCATACCAACAAGCTAGTTTGCTGTCTCTGTCAAGTATATATCCATTAATGACTCACTGTACAGCAGGAAGTAGCCCTTAAAAATATAAGCTATGTAAAAGTACTGTTGTGATTAGCCTAATATTTTTGTTTATCATGGTTTTATTAACATTGTTTTCCCACGTAAAAAGTAAAAAAGAAAACTATAAAAAGGGGTTAGGTCCGGGCTTCATCTCATCCACCAACACTCGTAGCTTTAGGTTTGTGCTTTCTCCATTGTAATGTGTTAGGTTAACAGGTGAAGGAGCAGTGTGCATCAATATGGCTAACATTAGCATTAAAGGAAACGGACAGATTCAGCCATACATGTTAGAGCCTCAGTCAGACCCAGGGTCTAATGAGGAGTCTGCTGGGCAACAAAATTGGCAACTAGCAGACAGTATGCTAAGTGCAGTTAGCATTAGTTATTAGTTTATGCTGTTTGTTAGCTTGTAAGCTTACTGAAGAGGCTGACACTTCAATATCTGCTGCGGTGTTACAGTGTGATCCCATTGGTCTAGTTTACATTAAAAAACTGCAAACTCTACCATGTTTGCTATCAAAACTTTCACTATGATAATGCTACTTCTGCTCTCTGACAAGTCCACTCTGCACTGGATGTTTCAGGTTTCTTTTACAGTGTTGTGTCAAAGTCTGTTCCTCTGTCGCTGTGTGTTTTCTGCATTAAACAGTGACTGGTTTTCATATTAGTGACATAGCCAATCTAGCTCACCCTGGCTACATTTGGATCTCATATTTTGCACAAGTGCACAGGCATCATGGTCAAGGTCAAGGTCAGACATTTTAAAGGACATTAACATGACAATATATTACAATAATATAAACAATACTTTATTGAATGAACAAGGACACTTACTTTGTTTTTTACATGTTTGCCTGTAATGTGAGCATCATGCGGTCACTGTAGTTCATCTGTTTCAAGTGCTTGTCTTCTGCTTTATTTATCTTTAAAAACATTGGCATGTCAGTTGTGTATAAACTGGTAATGAGCTCTCAAGTGGGCCATGTGACTGGGCCAATAATCAAATGTTTGCCTTGTCTCATAGGGGGATGCCAGTGCACATGAATGAGATGCCTATTAAAAGAAAAGTTAAATAACTCTCATGCATCAAAACAACAGTCAAGGTTTGGTAGCCAGGACACGGCAACTTGGGCAGCTAATTGGATAAGATTGTTGCTTTTCTTCAGCACTGATGCACATTACCTCAGTTCATTACTTCAGAAGGACAGTGGTGAATCTTGATGATGTTACGATGTAGCCTGGTAAGAAACATTCTGTTTCGCTCTGTGTATCAGTCTGGACTCAATGCCACCCCAAACACTTTCAGTGGGCGGGACTACTCGCCTTGACAAACAAACCCTTCGGTCAATCAGTGTAACAAAACACCAGGGCTCATCCTCATCACCACTGGAGCCAGCTGATTAATCAAGATACTGCCAAATCCAATCATAAGAATGGCGAAAACGTCTTATCCTCAGAGACACTCTGCAGGTGCATACTCTTGATCTTGTTTAATTGTTGTTATTGACTCTTATTACTGTGTTTACTCTACTGACGTTAGAGTTAGCACTGGTTGCTTTGGGAGCTGCTGTTACTGTTCTGCAAGCTGCAGCCTACATTTCACGTCAGTAAGTACAACACAGTCCCTGATAGGCTGCTCATGTTGTCACAGATGGTGCAGATCCCTGATTGTATTTCAATTTCTGGACAGTGTTTGGGGCAGCATCGAGTCCAGACTGATACAGAGAGCAAAACAGAACATTGACCTCATGTCGTTGGGATGTGTGTCTGGTCCAAATGTACATGATTGAAAAGTTGTCCTGTTATTGTAGGGTTGACTCCTGGTGCTTTTACAAAATATTTACAGCAATACTACGTAAAGTTAAAGATTTTCTCAATCAAGCCTCATTATGCACCTTATACATTTAATTTATTCTGCCATGCATTACTTATTGTGTGGAAGTGTTAGGAAATACATATAAAGCAAATACAAATCATACGTCATACGTCAGAAGAGAGCCATAAACCAAAGACTCTTAAATTTGAAGATTTGCTCAGCTTTAAAAAAAAAAAGCTCAAATTATGTACAAAGCCAAAAAAAAAAAACGAATTTCTAGATTAATACAGGATGTTCGTATTTATACTTGCAGATCAAAATAAAGTCTAATTCAAATTCGAATTTAAAACCAGTGGAAGACAACATGTAAAATAATACAGTTTTCAAAATCTAACACGGTATCTTGTCTCATGTAAATTATGATATATCGATATACTGTCCAGCCCTGATTTTGGATGACGCAAACAAATTGCTGGTAATGTACAGAATGGCTAATTTCATGTCAATAAGCAGGAACATCGACAACCACCCAGGGCAAATACCAGCGTTGCCTCGATAAAATCCTGCCTTTTCAATTTGATGGCTTTTGCCGAGAATAATCAAAGCTTAACTTTGAAATCTGCTCCGATTATGCTGCTGAAGATTTTGCTAATAAGTTCCCAGAAGGAGCCAGTCAAAGAGCGTTGATTTTGTCTGGGCACGTTTTCACTCCTGTGATGTCTGCTTAGCTTGCACTTTCATGTTTAACCCCCCCTCCCTCCCTCCCTTCCCCCTGCCTCTCTCTTTCTCCCCGTGTCTCTCCCTCAACACAATGCCAAACTGCAGATGCACAAGATTTTAAACGTCTGCCTCGTGTCAACCTCCTCTCCAATTAGTGCTGTTTTTTGACAACTTCAGCTCTATCCATCTCAATATGTTTAGCCCTCCACCAGCAGCCTCCACTGCCTTGTTCTTTGCTCTATTCCATTTTGCTCCTCCGCCAGATTTTTTTTCCTCCCATAGTCCCCTCATCCTTCTCATCTTTCTTCTTTCATCTTGCTCCTCCCTACCTTCTTCTCCTCTCTTATCTGTTTTCCCTCCGATAACCCTTTTCTCCTTTCCTCCCTGCTCTCACTTCCAATTCTCCCTCTCGGTCTCTCTATCGCCATCCATCTCATATCATACTAGCCCGGCTTATGGTGCGGTGTAGCGCCTATTGAATAGTTATCAGAGTGTGTCTGCTCAGCTGCGGGTGTGAATGCTGAACATAGAGTTATGCAGGCAGTGAGAGCTGGGGAAGAGCAGGGGGGGGAGTTGGAGGGGGACAGTGCTGCTGGCTCTGGGAGATGGATGGAGCGGATCAGGGGCTTGACTGACAAGGCAAATGGTAATAAATGACTCCCATGCCAGCTGACGAATGAACGCACAGGGCTAGGAATAGAACCAATCACAGCAGATAAACACTGACATGACATGCAGTTTGTGTGTTCTCCCCCTTATGTGACCCACTTCTCTGCTCATGTTACCCAAACAGTGCTGAAATACCAAAACTTGCTCTTTTATGCGTTTGTCTTTTGGCGAGGTCACGATCGTATATACATGCTGCATGCATCGGCGTGAATCTGTGTGAATTTGCATGTGCATGTTCCTGTTTGTGTAATGTTCACAGCAGCATGGCTGTGATGGATGGACCCCTGTGCTGCTCCACTGGGGCCATTAGTCAGCCACAGAGCAGGGGCTGGCCACCTGGGTATGATGCTCCACGCTAGAGGTTGAAGGCCAGGACAGACACTTACCACTGTACGTGTCTGTGTGCTTACGGTGCTTAATGTGTTCCTGTGTATACTTGTGCCGTAACCTTGTGTTTGTTCAAAGATCAGTTTTTTTTCAGATCTCTTTGCATGTGTCGGTGCATGTGCACGTGCGCTCTTTGTAATGATGTGGCCTGACATTCCTCCTCCCTGTGCGACCATGGACTTCCATCATCCACGCTGCGGTTGGGATGAAAGGTGCATCACAGTCGCAACAGAACATTGATTAGAGTTTAACACATTTGGATTAAAAGTTGTAGGAATTTGTGTTGTTGCAAAATGGAGGAAAATGCTGTCCAGGGCAAAATGGCAAATTTTGATGACAGTATATGTGTGAGACCATAATGATCATATGTGTATAATGGTAGAAGTATAACTAATAATAACAGGAGGCATCAGGCAGGACCACAGCAGCAGCACAACCATGACACATGACCTAGGCATAGCTGGGATACATGGGAACATGTGAGATAGCGGAGCACAAAGGCTACAGAGAAGAGGCCGAGTCAGTTACATACAGTAGAGCCGAGTTAAAGTGATCTTAAGGAGCAATAGCAAAACAGAGGAACCATAGGAGTAGACAAGAGTTACTCGGCAGCATTGCACATAACTGAGAAAATGATATTGCACTGCATTGACAAGTGAACATGATACTGAAGAATAATATTGCACGTGATCTTGTGAAAAATATTACACAACGTATTGAAAAGTAGTAACGTAGATCATAATGAGTAATAGTGCAACTAATGTAGGTCAATATTGCTGTCAGTGTCCTGTGTTTGGGCTCTCCTCCCTACAGAAGGAGGAGGAGTTATACAGTTATAAAATTGTTGTACAAACTCGTGCGGTTGTGCGTCCTCTCTCCTAAATTACGGTGGAGTGTGTATCACTGGGCTTTCTTATACAGAGTTGCTTTCTTCAGTGTTTCTGGAAACCTGTAACATGATTCTGGGGTTTTCTCTCCATATCTGAGCTGAATGGATATCTACTACCGTACCGGATGGTAAAATGTGATTATTTTGTCGCTATTGAACAACTGCAGTTCCCATTAGGCTCTGACAGAATGCCAATGGCTAAAACTTGTGTGATTATGTTGTCAGACAACGGCAAATAACAGTTGTTTTATCTTGATTTTCGAGTTTTTACAGATTGCTGAGGGCCAAAGAGAAGACAAGCAACATAAAGTGATACTCTCAAAGGGGGTGTGTAATGTAACATGTAATAAAACGAGAGTATTCCTTTCATATACCAAAGTTGTTCTCAGAGAACAATAATATTTTTTTAAGGCCTTGTGATTTTGATCTGGCTGACAAACTCTGCTTTAATAGAGAACAAGTCATCTATATGCCTTCAGGCTTTGTTTAGTTTAATGTCACTTCCATAAAGTGGAGCTACATATACAGTATGTCAAGAAAAATCTATTGCACATAAAAGGTTTATTTTGTGGTGGTGAATAAGGCAGTATCACATGAAACACGAACCAACCTGAAAAAGAGTAGACTGCAGCTCACAGCGCAAAGTGAAAATGAGCATTTGAAATGGTCAAGAACGTATGACCTTCCTCATATAATGAGCTAGCCACAGCCACTGTCAAAGCACCACTGTAATCAGCAAACTTAACATCACAACCCTTAACCCAACCTTCCCGCATGCACGTCTTCATTCCTCAAATCCATGCTCACTTCCTGTTAGCTGACCAGCCAGCAGCTTTTACCTCAGAAGCCCACTAGCTGCACACACAGCCTGCCGACACCAATCGCACCCACTCAACATCAGCCACCCGGAGTTTTCTGCATGGCTCTGCTCACAGTCTCACACACACACACACACACACACACTCTGCATACGTGGAGGAAAACACAAACATACGACCACACACAGCCAATCACATGGACAAACACGGCTATTCTGGCGGGGAAAAACACACACTGCAAAGACATACACTGTCAGTTTGGTTTGCTGCTTGAGTAATCGCCTTTCGTTGATGGTGGATATTGCACTAACAAGCTTCTCGACTGAAAAGGCATCTCTGCTGTGTCGCTCCAGGCCTGAGCCTGGGCTCTTTCACTCTATCAAAGCACAAGACCCACAGTTGCTGACATGTGGATGGGCTGGCAAAGGCAATAAACTCAAACAAGTTTGTGTGTTTAGATGAGAAAATGTTGGAGTCTAAATGGACCATTTATATGTTGGATGACTGCCGTGGCAACCTTGATATTAAAATAAATAAATTATAACATGCAGGTCAATCTAACAAAGTTTTATGGGCGTTAATTTACATCTATGTTCTTGATCTTCATTTTCAAAGCTCGGCTATTATAACAGCTGCTATCTACCTGTAATTTTATCATTACACAGCTGTAGATAAAC
Source organism: Chaetodon striatus (assembly GCA_029783705.1). Taxonomy (NCBI): domain Eukaryota; kingdom Metazoa; phylum Chordata; class Actinopteri; order Chaetodontiformes; family Chaetodontidae; genus Chaetodon; species Chaetodon striatus. Next base: position 28,758,981 of record JAPZEB010000003.1, on the reverse strand, counting down.
AGTACGATTAACCTTTATGCATGTAATTGCACTACGATATGCTAATATATTAATCTATGTGAAAATTGCCATGTCTATCTCCAGATGACTCGGTAAAACATATTTATGTCACCTCTCCGGTTGTATAATCACAAGCCATTATAATAATGTTCCATTTTAAATAAGACATATTTTATAAATAGGACACTTGAGCACTCTAGTTGCAGCATTAATCTGGACCGTTAGACATCGACTATGTGAAATACTGTGTTTTTTTTCCTCCCTCCGAACAAAGCCGCACAGGGGCCAAGTGATAATGATGTGTTTTTATAGGATAATGGCAGTTCTTTCAAGTCTCTGTACATAGTTCTGCAAGACTATCCTCCCCCTTCCACACAAATCAATCTTCTTTCCATGTTGGCATTCATAATAAATGATGCCTTACAATCTCTTTGTTTCTGTCGTATCCTTTAACTGCTTTCATTCATTTCATTCAGGAACATGGCTGTGGTCATGCTCATTCACGGGGCCATCACTGGCTATTCAGATGCAATTATGTTAACTGATTACAAGTGACCACTGTAAACCCAGCATGTTAAGCAGCTGTGTTTGAAAAAAACACTGTATAAAAAACTCATTTAGTCAAAATGTGCTGGAGAAGCAGTGGGGCAGTTTTAATATTGTTTTGCTGTTTTTTAAAAAATAAGTAAAACCACCCGTGAGCATGTTAGCCACCTTACCCGCCTATAGCTTTTGATTTGCCGTGCTTTATGAGTTTGCATCCCTTCTAAGCCGCAAATCAGATTATTGCATGTCCCAAATCTTAAAGTCTTAAATATGTATGACCCGTATTAATGAGGTAGTATAGCTCGGAGCAATTTTCTTCTAAAACCAATATCTCTCCTCTTACACGTGCTAACAAATTGCAAAACATAAATTACCTCTGTCACACACACACACACACACACACAGATACATGAACACAAGCCTGTAGAACGGACAGACAGACCTGCAAACTGCTGCTTTATTCACCAAACAAACACACACATACAGCCTTCAGCTCCCCAAGATGTAGGATCTCTCCCAACTCTCCCTGGACTGCGGTGGTGAGAAATGGTCATGCAACAATGAGCCAGTGAAAGACACTGACACAGAGCGAGAGCAGCAGAGAAAGAGAAGGAGAGACTGAGACAGAGAACACAGAGAGATTCAGTGCTAAGCAGCTTTAAGACAATGTGGAGGGGGAGGCTCATCTAAAGCCCAAATGGCTGCTGCTACCCCATATCGCTGCTCCACTTAAACCCACCCCCGCACACATAGATACACACACACACACACACACACACACACACACACACACACACACACACACATAGGAG
>JAPZEB010000003.1:28742080-28755566 GCA_029783705.1 Chaetodon striatus | reverse complement strand
GATTGTCAGTAGGAGGGAATCAGAAGGCCACGCCCAGCAAACACACAGACAGACTGACAGCAAACATGAGACACTAGGAATGGGAAACAGGAAACACAAGGGAGAGGCAAAGCTGAAACCCTTCAACACACATGTCATGGGACATATGTCACTAGCATAGCATGCTACACATACCAGCACACTGTGTCATTATTAAACAACTCCTTTGACTTTTGGCTTCTCAGGGGACACTAACAGTGGGCGTCCAAATGAAGGTCCAGACACCTCCTCGCCCACCCACCATATGTGGACATTCTTCCTGTGTATACTACGGCATACTAGAGCATCAACAAATGCCACTGCCCAGGTTGTCTTATACTGCTGCCACGGTGTGCCTCTGTGCATTGGTGTCTAATGGCAACTGGCCACTGACCAAGCCTCTGTATCCAGTAACAGTATTAAAATGAACAGATCTGGGGCAAGTGTGTTGCTGTTACAGATGCTGGTGTGACCAGGTCCATATTAGAGGGAGAATCAATATCAGTGTTACACCTTTATTCAGTGGGGGGACAGGTTCATGTGACCTTGGCATTGGTGCTTGATGTGGGTAAGACAGCTTGCTTTGTCTCAAGAGGTGGAAGTTGCTTGTCGATATCTCCAAAATAGGCTTATTCTTAGCTTGCAACCTAGCCATCTGTGCATTTAGATATCACATGGACATTGTTCAGGGTTGGGTAATGTGATCTCACAGAAGTACATGATCTCTTGGGTTTAGGCACCAAGCATCATGTAGAAAAAGACTGTAATTATGGTAAAAATAACTATGTTTGTTATATACAGGACATAGTACATGTAAAGTAAGTATGTCACATATCACGATGGACCTACATAAAGGACATAAGTATGTAAAATTAAAAGACATCAACTCAACACAAACACTCATCTCCTGGATTAAAATCCTGCATTTGTTGGATCTATCTATCACCCTGACCTTGACTTTCTCACTCTTTCTGCTACCTGTGAGGTTGAAAGATAAGCACTGCTTATCCTGTGACATCATTGAACTACAGTATCTGTGTATCCATCATGTCAACTACACATTCTCACTCCGACCTCGTCACAAATCAACATTTGGTTACGGACTTTCCACATCAAGATAAGACGTGCAAGGTACCCTGGGTGTGTTGGTTGTTGACATTCTGGGATACCGTGTCACGTCCTGCCTGTTACATACATTGTCTGTCTGTCAAAATACACCTCAGTTTTCACAGGAATCGTACAGTTTGCATACAGTCTCTTTTAAAATAAAAGCACTACATAAGTACATTTTTAAATATTTTTTTCCCTCTCCCAACAGACGCACATGGTTAAGTTAAGCCAACACACACACGGCTAGTTTTAGGAAAAAAGAATAGGTTTGGCTTTACAATCTTACGGGAAGTGAACATCAGCCTCCAGCGTGAAAGTCAGTGGTTGTTGGACATCTAAAGACTTCACTGTAGTCATGTTTTGTATTCAACTAATTCTCACATTAGGAGATGTCACATCTTTTTGAGAAAACCTTAATTTATTTAGTAATAAGATGCATGCTCACTGTTTTTTACCGACATCCTACCAGGCTCAGTTCAACAGTAATACTAATACCCAGAGACTGCATTCAGAATCAATTACAAAACTGTGAGAAATGCACTATGACAGTCCAGCATAAGAGCGTATTCTGACACAGAACAAGGGTGAAAAAGCCCATCTTTATTATCCACATTCCCTACATAATTGCCAATTACTGTGGTGTGACATCACATAATCATATCACAGGTTTCTGGCTCTAGAGGACAGAATTGCTCTTGTTCAGATACATTACTGCATGCACTGTACCAATGTTTTAATTGCACTGTCAGGAAACACAAAGCCGTTTCATGTAGCGCGGTTTGTGGAATCACACTGTTCTGATGAAACCAAGTTTTTATTCAAACGCGCATTGTAATTAAGTCAGAAGGACAGTGTTATATGATGAAATATGATTCTGACTTTATTAGATAGCATGTCAACTGCACTGCTTCTATGAAAAATAAATAGAAGCAAAGCACAGATGACAAATTAGCCATGGGCGCTGTATGCTTGGTTGCGTATTAATCAGCAGGTGTTGGGTATCTGAGCCTCTGGTTCTGTTCTGAGTTCTGCAGCTCTCTGTTCAGGGAACTCTTCAGCTGGGAAGGTACTGATGGACAGCCTGAGGCAGGCAGCCAGATGCTCCCCCTGCAGGTGATTCTTCAGCTCAGTTTTCATCTCCAATTAAGTAGATCATTCTCAACTGCATCTGACTGGAGAACTGAGGTGAATTTAAGGAGAGGATGTTGAAACGCACTCCCTGTGGTGTGCAACAGCAGCCTGCATGCACAGTTGGGCCTTGTCTGCCTTTTTCTTATGCGGTCATTTACTCAGTGGCTGAAGATGTAGGCTACTGTGATACTCTTCTTATTGACACCTTGATGAAACACAAGTCCGCATTTGTTCATTTTAGGCACAAGAATTTAACAAGATGCTGCCAAGCCCATGACACTGACATTTTATCACACACACACACACACACACTTGAGATGGCTGTCATGTTAGAAAACAGTTTCCTCTTCACTCATCCAGCAGACGTTGAGCAGCATTGTCATTCATTTGGAGTCATGTTTCTGTCCAGTTAGTTTACTTCATTTCACTCGCTTTAGTCTCCACTGAGAAAACATTCTGGCACTTTAGCTACTACAAGTTCTTTGCACGAGTTTGTTTCTAATTTTGTCTGTTTGCTATTTGGTGCTGGGCAGGTAGTGTACAGCAGATTTATAGGAGCTTGTTTGCTGAAACAGCTGCCTGCTGGCGCTGGAAACGGCACTGATGAGAGCTCTGGGACTGAACCACACAGTATATGTGCTGTAAAACCAAAACAATGAACCAAAAGGGTAAAGCGCAGTAAGGTGATGACTTATTTTCTATTTGATTAAATGCTAATAGATACATAGAAAACATCAACATTGGTGTAACTTTAAATTAAAGCATATTGTTAGAATAAAATTCACTTTAAAATGAAAAGCAAGGTATCTGAATTCACTTTTAGAGGTTGTAAAGCTATGTACATTGTGTTATTAACTGTCACGCCGAGAGATATGTCATACATGTAGCTCTCCCCCATTTCAACAGCTAACTAGCTAGCCAGTCGATTTATCTGCATAGTAAACAGCATTATAGTCATCCACAGACTGTGTTATAAAGATCAACGACATGCCAGCTCCCAAAAGTGAAGCCAAAGCATCTCGATCACCGCCTGATGGCTGGTTGCAGTGCAGGTGATAAACTCTGCCCTAATACTCTCTCTCTGTTAGTGGATGGGACATGCATCAGACTCAAAGATCAAAGTACACATCAAATAAACTCTCCTGTCATTTTAGGTAGTTTGTATCATGCTGATGTTTGTTTAAATATCCCTTGTCGTCTGAAAAGTTTGATTTTAATTAGTTATTTGATGCTTTGTGTTGGTGTGCTTATGATCAAAGGCACCACTCACAGTTGGTCAGACGGGTGTATCGTGGGATCTCGAAATGGTGGTGAGTGCTCCTGCACAAACTCTGGCAAACTGTCACCAGCACAAGATGGCAGTGGCCACATCTTGGATATGTTGGATTCATTTTGGTACAGTGGGAGTAAATGGACATGAATTGTCCATCTTTATGTACAGTCTCTGTACTCACCAGAGGGATTCACCTGGCTGTTCACATGACTTCATGTACGCAATCACAGATTAGTACTTGAACAGTAGGAGGATCTTCACTGTAATTAATTACTGCTTGTATGAACCTATCTTCTGCATTTGCCATTGTTCCACTGTTCCTATCACATTTACTGGCATCAAAACAGCTGTTTCGCCTCTTGCTTTATTTGATTGGCTGCCTAGGCCAAGTGGGACATTGACAAGAAGTGTGACTCTCTGCCTTGCAATGAAAAGTTGAGACTGTTTTAACTTTAATGAACGTCTAAAAGCTGCTAGGAAAAAAAAGCCAGACGTGCCGTACCAGAGTTGAACAATGGTTTTGCTGGAGATGTGTTTCCAGTGACACAAATCTGTGCGACCGGGGCATACACATTGTCTTAAAATTGTTAGCATCACACTTGTCCTTGGCCCCAGGGTTTATAAAATCTTAAAGTGATTCACTCTCCTGTCACATTGCTGCTAACTTTGACACCATGTTTCAAAGTTGTCTGCTGGTGAGTTTTGCATTTGTGGCCCTGCGTCACGCTCGGCTGACACATCTGTGAGCGCCTGGCTGTGTGGCTGCAAAACCACCACAGAGTGGGCAGCTAATGCAACTCACTTCATCGTGTTCATTTCCAGTACACAGAGTGTGTGTACACTTTGTGGTGTGTGTGTGTGTCTTTTGCGTGAACGTTTATGTGCGTGTGTTTAGGCACGTGTGTCTGTGCTGTGTACCCGCATTAATATTGCATACGTATCCTGCTCCAAAAAAACTCCAGTGTGCGTGGAGGATTCGCTTGAGAGCACCACTCTCAAAACAGATTCACTTTTAATTCATTTAATTTAGGCCCGCACCATGTGTTATGCAGAGACCGCCATTTGATATGCAGCCTGTGCTTGGATGGGTTTAATTACTTAGCCGTCAAACAAAGTTATGCAGCATATGCATTTTCAGAAATATTGGTTTGGTACTTACATGGGATGCTTATCAATGTGGAAGAGGGTGTGTTTGCATGAGTGTGAGTCAGCCTGTGTATTTACGAGACAATAACTGATGATCATGCTGGATTTGATTGAAACATGTCCGCAATGCAAATTCAGCATGATATCACAGATAATTTTGCTAGTGACTGGCTGATATTAAAGGACCATAGCGGTGGTTTGCAGATCCTGCTACTGTGTCTTTGTATTTGGGTACAGACGCTTTGATGTCTGTCTTTTACTTTCTATCTTTTTGTTAATGTATGCACTTCAGATATAATTAGTATCATACTGTATGGAAGTTAATGGTATATAAATATATTTTTCCCATCTAAAGAACAACAACTCCAGAAGCAGAGAAACGAAGTGAAATACAGCATAATGATTGAGAACATTTGGATTATGATAAATAGAGAGCACTAAACCACACCCACACCCTTTCACAGACACACACACTGACAAACCTATTTCGATAAAAGATATGTGTAACTGCAGGCCATTACTCCCGCAGAGGCAAGAGGCAGCTCGACTGGGAGCTAATGGATAGAACCATTACGGCCGAGAAGAGCCAATGTTTCACCATTAGATAAGGAATCAATTATATGTTTATATGTTGCTCTCTGCCTCTGCCTCCCTTATACTTGGCCTCCGGCTCCCACCTCAAGCTTTTATTAGAAATACAGCTGAAAGGTAAAGTCCAACCGTCACGCTTGGATAGTTCAGAAACTTCCTTGCTTTATCCCCCTTCAAATACAGAGCTCCTGTGCTGTGAGATTTAATACATCAGTAAAACTGTAATGTCACTGAAAAAAGAGAGTTACATGAAGTAGGTTAACAAATCCAACATGACATCCGCTGCAATGGTGATTCGTGAGACTTTTTTTCTTTTTTAATATATTTAATAGAGCCTCAAAATCCAGAGTGCCAGATGGTGAATTCCCACTGAGACAGGATGCACCTATGACATGAATTGAAATGAAGAGTAAAGAGATAGAGGGAGAGAGAAAAAGAGAGGAAGAGATAACTCATCTCATCTGTGTCTCTTCTCTTCACTCCATCCCTACTATGTCGCTCCCAGAGATCCCCCGCACAGGGAGGCAACAAAGCAACAACAAACTGTCAACTAAGGACAAATACATAGATTAAAAAAAGGAGCACATGTACGACCGTCACCCGTCTTTTCTGACTTCTGAGTAGATGCTTGCAAACAGCAAAGGAGTGTCAGCTTAGAGGACCAAAGACCTACAGCTGTAGCCCCTGCAGTCAGTCCTGTGACTTTTGTTTTTTGAGAAGTTGAGGTTGTTATGAAGAAGGGGGAGTGATGCTTTGCCATGGCACGGCACTTCACAATTTCTGCAGTTGCCACGGTAATCCAGGAAGAGACACTTTAGTACCGACATTTAAATCTGTATCCCTGGAAACAACATCTGGCTTAGTTGTTTTTGGGATTGCTGAATATTAACATTTTGCTTTCAGTGCTCAAGCAAAAATAAGATATTGTAAGAAAAATTTTTTACTTGTATGCTGTTAAATTCTGAAGTTGGCCTTTGAATAACTACCTTGCTGGTTTTTCTCACTCAAAGCCTCCTGCGGATGTTAACCATGTAATTTATTATAGGTCATGGAAACCCAGTGCCCTTTTAGCCACTTGAAGGCTTTTAATGTTAAATGTCCCTGCTTCACTCAGTTAGTTAGTTTTGTAACTTTGGTAAATCCAAGCTAACCTTTTAAATGCCAAAGTCACATGATAGGACAAACAAAGTAACTGTTGGAGGTAGTGGTAAATCATCAGCTCCTGTGTTCAGCAATGTTAAAACACTGTTGTTGTTTTTTATTAGTCTGGCTGAGAGAGAGCTTTATAATGTCTTTGTTTTCTCATTGGAAGTCACTGTCTGACAGTAAAGTAAAGCAGTGAAAGTACTCTTAATATAGCATACAGTGAAATTGTTTTTTAAGGTGGGACGTTTTTTAAGATGGAAAAAATATGTGTTGTTTTTGACCCCTCTACAGCAGCAGATTGCTTAGCTTCCATGTCAGACTCCAAACTGGGTTTGTGCTGACTGACATCTATATCTAATATACTGTCCATGGATAAGTACCTCACACAACCCACTTCAAGAAAAAATTGAATGATGCCTTTAACACTGAACAAAAGAATGGCAATGTACAGCTGACTGCAGTTAATAAGCAACTGAGAACAGTATTTATGTTTTAAAGAGGACATCAGAGGAAGGATATGACTGTTGTAATGGTGGAATTAGTGCTGTGGAAATGTACATTAACCCAAATGTTTTAAGACAACAAGTTAATATGGACAAACTGTTGAGTTTGCATTAATAGCATACAACATCATCAGCAAATAAAGAGGGGAGTGAGAAAAAAAAGCCTCCTGCTAGATACATTTTCTGCTCTAACTGAGCCTGATTCACACAAAGCCCTCTGCAGCTGAGGTAAATAAAATATTTAAGAATGCATGGCATGTTAATTTACAGTATCTTAATACATTAAGATCAGTATTTATGTGTATATGTTTTGTTGATATCTCGTTGCACTCTCAGGATCAGGCAGAGGATATTTCATCAGTTGTAACAGCACAAGGTCAGTTCAAGGTAGTGCATGGATGTGGAATTGATTCCCACAGGGTCAGGGTGCGTGTAGGGTTACCTGGTCACATGCAAACATTAACATGCACAAACACACAAATATAAACTCTCTGTGGGGTTCATTCAGCTTGGCCTTGTTTTTTCCACAGAGCTGTTCCCTGCACACATTTGCAATAAAAACTGATTCTTATTAAAGTTTGCAGGTTCCTGAAAGGACACAGGCAGCAGTGTTTTCTCTGATAAATGTCTTATTTAACAATCTCCCCGGACATCCTAATTGTGGTGTTGGCTCGTGTTTCAGTGCACTGAACTGGAAAACCTTGGCATCTGTGCTGCTCCCTTTTCTGCTCTTCTCTCTCCTCCACTCCCTTTCCCCTTTTCTCCTGTTTCCAAATTCCCTCCACCCAGATCCCCCACGACATTTTGTTTTTCTACCACTTAGCGTACATGGAATTATCCCGTTTATGACATAGCACTGGTAAGGAACATAATATTTGTCTTCCAACTGTACCCTGAGCATTAAATAGTTCAGAGAAACTGAGCATCTGCTGTGTGAATCAGCATGGTTTGATGCCAGGTTTTTAATAAAAAAAAAAAGCAGAATATAGCACAGTTGATTTCAAATGGAGATATACACCCACAAAATCCAGTATTTTGGGAGGAAAAAAATCACTGTCAGAGTCATTGCATGACGGCAGCAGGTATAATTAACTACTTTACATGTTTCCGGGAAACACTGGCATTTGTCTATTTTTGGTCCCACCCAGCGAAGGAGCCCAGACTTGTGCCAGCAGCCAAAAGCCATTTTTATGAGCACTAAATGGCGTCCAGTGCATTCACCCCTGTGAATAAAAGAGGCGCTAGTCTTGTCTCTGTGAAACACACCATTACTCCTCCATTGTTTGCCAAAGCACTTTGTCGAGAAATAATTTACACCGAGTCTTTCCGCTTCCAGCCTGTTCAACACAAGGTCATGTCCAGCAGAAATGGCCCTGTCGTGCCACTATATACCAACCAATATGAATGGTCCTCATACATTACTAACCTGTGAGATGTGTTTGTGGGAGCATTATGGGATTTAATAATCTGGAATATTATAGTAGGACACTCATGCAATTGTTTATTTTAATATGCCAGTGGACCAGGAAATTAGAAAAAGTATAATTAGCTATTTCTTCTTGCAACCATGGCATTATTTTTATTCTGTAAACTGCATCTCTTAACTAATAATGGTGTGACATCGTACAGTGAACTGAGCAGATGTACTTTCATCAACATGTTATGTAAAGAAAAAAACAACAGATTCTGTATATCCTGTTACAACCTGGCTCTTAGGCTGCAACAATGATGGGAGACAAAACAAGTTTATGACTAGTTAAAAGCTTATTTATTTACAAAATACTAATAAATAACAGACTGAGCTTGAAAGTCAGTAATCAGTCATGTCTGCATGTATGAGTGTGTGGAAGTGTCTGTAGAGAAAGCTAAAGAACAGCAGCTGTGCCATGACGGAAGAGGAAAGTCTGCTGGAAGGTAGTCAGCTTTTATATCATGAGGCACGCCGGCCCAGGTGTGGCTCATGAGGTAAATGACGGCCCTGTGCCTTGACTTGCATACCGAAATAGAAAGAGCGGCCAGTAAAACAGGCATACCTAGTGGAGCAGAGGGGTCGTCACAATACAGTAGCCTTGCTCAAGTTCCTTAAGAATGTAAAGTAAGTAAGTTTTGTACTAAAATTTACTGCGGTGCAGTACATATATAAAATAATGTTGATAAAAGCACACTGTGGAATGTGTTGTGTCAACCAAATTTATTTTTAGCCTCAAGCAACAGAAGACTTGCTCTATCATTTTCAGTCACATTAACTCTGAAATACATTTTGAGTTGTATGCACTGAATCTCTTCTTCCCCTGAGATTCTAGGCTTTCTAATGATATGATGTTTTTGGACTTAAGATATCGAGCAAAATATGTCACATTACATCAAGCCATGAAAGCCATAAAAGGACTTAAAAGTTTGTAGTACAGTGGCAGCATAGATTCATAACAGAGTCCACTGGCCTTCCAAACTGGGTGTGCATGCTTGAAAAAAAACCAGAAAAGATTGGGGACACATTTATGTTGTAACCAGCAAGGTAACAATAACAAGCATACCCAACAATGTGGTGCAGGAAGCTGAGAAAGTATTGTTTATGTTGAAAAACTGTGCTCTCTTTGATGGACATTGCGCATACAGTTAGCAATGGACTCCATACAGCTATAGTCACAACTAAAACTTTTAAAAACCCTTTTGAATCTTTCGATTGGTGGACCTTTACTGAGTAAAAGATTATAAATAATAAAGGGATTGATACATTTTCTGAGTTTATCACCATTTGAAAGGCAGGGAGTCACCCTTTTTCTTTAAGTTTGTCTTGTTAACCATGCTGCTAAATCTGAATGAATTATTCTCTGGTGCTCATGGTTTCCATAGACTGAACTTAATGACTGAATTGCTGAGACTATAAGGATGCTAAAAATATTTGGCATGTCTGTATTGACAAGACTCTACACATTTCAGCTTGCGGGTTGCGATCTGGTGGGTTTTCAGGCATTTTAATATTCTGAACGTCAAAATTTGTTTATCTGAAAAATATAAGACCAAAACAGTCTTGGACCCTGCCTTGTTAATCTGAGCCTGTCATTCACAATTTCAGGGAGACATAGAGGGAAGGCGCTGAGTAGGACCAGAGTGGGGTTGACAAGTGTTATGTTGGTAAAGGTGTTTCACCTCTCGTCCAAGAAGACAGCACAGGAGACCCGGCTCATCTAAAGGAGAGGGGACATTCCTTAGAGTACAGCAATTTTCACATCTTGGCCAGAGAAGACAGATGGTTTTAAAGAGGCATGAAGGAAGCCATGTACGTCAAACTGGAATGGCCATCGTTAAGCAGAGGAGGTGGCCTACGGCACCACTTATCACCCAGCTACAATGCAGTCTTGAGATCCCTCCCCAGACAACCTATCACCCATTCACACCTGGAACCATTTAAACCCTAACGACACACGATGGCCGGGTGGGTTAACAACTCACACGTGACCTCAACAGCTCTGTAAGGGTTCACACTCACACAGGGTTTAAAGCATGCAACTCTGCACCAGTCTGTTACAACTGAAGAAGCTTCTTGGATGAGAGGCGACACGTCTTCAAGGAATTCAAGCAAGTCCAGTCACCTACGATATAGTACTTGACAAGTATGTTCACTGCTAGCTTGTCATCATGGATTAAGTACTGTCTGACCAAGATCAAGCTTTGTTTTGTAGTGGTTCACCAAAAAATTAATTTAATTATGTTTTTTATTTTGCTAAAAATGGTACAGATAATTAAAATAGACGTGGGTGTAAATCTCCTGGAGACGGTGCTGTGGAGAGGACTTGACCTGTTCCTGCTCCGGAAGCGAGGTCCTCCAGTAAAAGGCTACTCTTTCCTTTTCTTCTCTACTTATCAGCCTCCACAGACCCGCCATCACGCCATGCTCGACCAGATAGCAACAGGGCAATTATTTTCAGACAAGCACAATGTTTGGTGATAAACATAACAAGGGCCTATTTTTTACCCAGTAATGTTGGCTGTGTCGTTGCAGCTGATTCTAACACAAAAATAGGATGAATTTTCGGAGTGTGACGTTAAGTAATTTGGGATATTTGTGCACTCTGCCTTGGAAAATAAGATAGAAATCAAACCAGATCTGTGGTACACTCATGTTTCCCAAATCTACCCCCTTTTCTTACATTTTAACTGATGGCTGAGGTTTATACACACAGACACATACATGCAAACACGTGCCTGCACTCAGTGTTGTGGCTGCAGCAGCGAGAAGAAAGGTTATATTTGATAGGCATTGCCCTCAGCATGGCGCTCTCTGCAGACACGTGACACCTCCTTTGCAGAGCCGCTGTAGAGAAATTAAACTGTATATTGGAGAAAAAAATATATGTGAAATATGTGGGCCATTTGCAATGCAAATTCCAGGAGCCAGTGGTCTCCTGGGGTCCATCATACACAGCAGGCACAACCAGAAGAACATGCAAGCGAGTGTGAGTGCTTTCATTCTGGTACACTCTCACTCTCCCTCTCTCATTAAAGGGGCTCCATTTCTAAGGACGTTTATGCATCTCATGTATACTGATTCAAGCGGTATGTGGAGTCACTGAGTTGGGAGGTAAACAGACCCTGCAGGACTGTTGGCTGCGTCATGTTCTTCACCAACCAGCAAAGCAGTGGAAACGACCAACTAAGAAGCTCATTACGGACCATAAGATTGCTCTAAATGGGCCTTTGTAACACTCCAGTGATCACTTAGGCCTTTGTATAACTCTGTGGTTGAACTTGAGAGGTTGATAGAGGTTTACAATAGTGCATACAGTATGCATAAGGGGCCACAAAATGTACGGCACAGATGGTGGGATAAGGACGAGGAGAGATAAGTGCCTGCTATATTGAATTTGGGGTTGGATAACATGTCGGTTAAGGAAGAATTGATAACATTGCTAAAATGTCTTTGGAATATTAGACCAGAACAGTGCAGTGGTTGTGAATTATTTACCCTTTAATATCGACAGCCACATGCAATATGGGAGAGATCTATGCACTATATTTGTATATGAAAATATGCTGTTTTCTTTTTGTATTCATGAGTTCCATTCAGTGAACATACTCAGTCATGGTTGACAATGAAAGGAAGGTAATTTGGCATTGTATTTCAGAAAAGTACAACTAAAAATAGCATAACGTTTTTTTTCTCTTTTTTTAGGCTTTGTTTGATACTTGTAAACCTTTAGAATAGTTCGAAAATAACTATAACTATAGATTAAAAGAAAAATATGAAATAAAGACACGATATGGTACTGCTGGTCATGTCAGTTTCCATCTTGTGGATGAACCCTTTTAGGCTTTACTGCTGAGTGACTTTGATATGCTGGTCCTTCGCTCATTGCATTTATCCTCACTGAGCAGCTAAAAATGTGAGCAGGTGTTATGTTCATGTTCCAGTTGGCAGCAGGAAGTTTTGTTGACCATTAGAGAGTTTGAGCCAGACAGTGAGCTTTGAAATTCAGACATCTCAACACCTGGTAAAGAATTTATTTAGACTTGAGTATAGACCTCAGAAACTCTGTGCAAGATGTATGTTTTTGGCAAAGGTAATACAATCTTTATTTCTTTATCTTTTATTTCTTTATTTATGACTTGCCTGGTCGCGGTTGTCATCATGTCATCATGAAAGCAGCTAGCAGCTAATGGTGCTAACTCCATGAACAGCACTAAACACCAGCAGCGGTGCTGATAATGCTAACAGTGTTAATCGAGAGGAACCGGCAACATGTCCCAAGTTTTCACGTCGCCACTTTGTCAGTGGCCTCTCATGTCTAAATATTACGCACCAGGTATCCTTCTCTGTCTGCTGTTGACATTCCAGGATGTGGCTACCAACACCAGGACACTCATACCGGAGGTGAAGACCGGCCTGTGTGGGGTTTCTTAGACTCATCCACCACCACTCCCACCTGTCCTGTAGGGACTAGCTCCTTTCTAGCTCCTTATATCATGTCGTCATCGGCAGCATTTCAACCTGACGCTATCCAGCAGTGTATCATACCACCCGACAGGTGCCGTCCGGCCATAATATGAACTGTTGCCACCTGTCCACGTATCATACTGCCACAACAGGTACCAGCGGCGTATCATAACACTGCAAAAGTTTACATCTGGCTATGTTACAAACTGATGCTGCCTGGTGGCGTATCATACCGCCATGAGGGGTGGCTTTTGGCATCAGCTGTCTGATTCCAAAATGATTGACAAACCAGCAGAATTAAACAACTTTGAAATGAGAGCAGGCTGGGACCGGAGGGTTGGTGCATTACTGCCATGATGACGCCGTCCCAATCTCAACAGTAACTGCCATATGTGCGCAGGGCAAAGTGGTGGCAAAGCTAACCAGTGGGAAACAAAGATCCACTAACTTGCACATGTGGCCGGACCAGCTTACCACGACAAACCACAGAAAAGTTTGTATTACAGCACACACAGAGGGAGAGTAACTTAATTCACTGCTCAGGACGTCATTACTCTACTTTATCTTTACATAGCAAAAAGTGGTTTGCTGCTACATTAATGCTCTTAATGTCACATACTGAGCCTTTAATGT
>JAPZEB010000003.1:28629904-28644163 GCA_029783705.1 Chaetodon striatus | reverse complement strand
TGATCCGTTTCACTTCACACAATCTGTGATAATGTTGTAGTAATGACCTGCAAGAGCTACACACACACACACACACACACACACACACGTTACACATGCCCATGCTCACAATACATATTTCCAACATTTTGTATACTAATTTATTTAATTTTAAATAAATGAATAAGCTTTTAATATAACCCTTAAATTTATTTGTTTTTGACACATAAGACATTAAAATTCGTACACCCCTTAAAATCAAGAGGGCCTTGCGACCCCCAGTGGCTCTTTGGTGCTGCCCTAAAGGGGTCCCGCCCCCCTGGCTGGGAACCACTGCTCTAAAGGAACAATTATCAAAATATGTTTGTCTTTTTTAATCAGTAAAAGTTGTTTCATTGAGTCAGCGTACATCTGTTATTGTGGCTTTTTTTTTTTCCACGAAATTGCAATTTTTCCACCAAAGATGTTCCCCCAGGTACCTCAGCTGCATCCTGGGCTTAGTGCCGCTTAAGACGATTGTGATTTATTTTAAGAAATACAAACAACCCCAAACATTTCCCCCCACAGCAGAATTATAATGTGTGCTTCCAGACTTTTCTCTTGTGCTGACACAGCACTGTGAAGACACGCAAGACTACCACAAAGCTCATCACTTAGAGGAAGTCACAATAACAACAAACTGCATCGATTACGAGTGAAAGAAATTAATTAGGAGCCAAGTTGGTAAAAGTAAACAGGAATAATCTGGGAGGCAGATACTGTGCATGTGCAACACACACAACCTTCACTGCATCTTTAGTCAATTTATGATTGCTGACACATAAAAGTGTAACAGCCACAAGAAGGCCTCATGTCAGTCTCATGAGAACAAACAAAAATAAACACAGTTCACTGAGACACGATAAAGTAATAAATCTGATAAGTGAATCTTGGTCTTTAATGTGTCCTACTCATACATATGCATATTTTCTGTTAAGCCTTTAAGTTTTTACTGTTAGACGACAAGAGATCATGGGGCTTTTGTTTCCGGTAAAGGCAGATAAAATGGACAAATATTTCTAAGCTAAGCACCAGCTCTGAGCTGAACTATTTAGAGAGTATGTTCTTTATTTTGGAGCAGGAAATGTCTGACCTACCACGACAACGGTCCAAAAATCTTGATCCCTTTTGATAAATTGTGCCAGAATGTTCTTAAGCCAAAGAGGTCACTCACTGCACGAGATAACAGCAGTGGCATGATAATCGAAAATGAGTGTAAATCAGATTTTATTTTGGTTCTCTATCCAGCAGTTAATCACTTAACATGAGAGCATCTGCCAAATGTCCAAAAGGTAAACACTGTTGATATCATTGCCTCATTACTCGAGCAGCCCACTTGCAGATTTGACATGCAGAGTGTAAACACACATCAGCATGGTCAAAGAAACATCTGGCCACTTTACCTTGTCAAGAATTCAGGCATCATGATCTCCTGTGGTTGTTTTTAAATTGATTACAGCTTTGGTGCTCAGTGCTCAGTATTGTGATCTTTCCTCAGGAAAGACCTGCCTGGTATCATGCCTTTCAAGCACAACATAGTAAAATCTTTCATGAGCTGGATATAAGTTGACTCACGTATGTTACATCATGTGGTGGATTGAAACAAAGTGGACATTCATTTATAGGAAAACGTCACAGACTTTAAAAGTCTCCAGTGCTGTGCATGTTTTTCTTGCTCATTCATGAAATCATTGTTGGACAGCGCTGAAAATCTTACCGTGCTCGAGTTGAAGTTACACTTTTAATCAAAACCTTGCATGTTACCTCTGAGCAGGGCTGCTGTCCAGATGACCTACATCAAACTGAAGCCAAACCAGGGCCTCGTTAAAGCACAATCAGGACCAAATGGAAGGACTTACGCATTACTTCCTTAAACTCTGTGTCATCTTGTGTCTGCTGACAAATCAATAACAAAGAGCCATTCTACAGGTGTACCTGCTACCTGTGTCAGGTTGATTTATGGTGGATTTTTGATTAAGAGATTAAATAAACAGCATGTTTGTGTGATGATAAGTTTCAGGTGCAGCTTCTGTCTGTGTCCACATCCCTGGTATGTTATACGGCCCCTCACAATTTTTATACAACTGCCATCTACACTTACACATCAATTTTCTTTTTATGTTTTGTTTGGACACAGAAGAGAAACCCTCTTTCTCTAGCACGCTCAGAAATCAGCTTTCTTTCCTAATGGTTTCCAGAATTTGGAAACAGCAATGAACAGTCACTGCAGCAACCACGCCAACACCTCTGGACACTTGCCTTTTTACACAGAGATCACACTAACGGGGCTGCTACAAAGTTTCTTCTTCATGCCGCCTTTGCATTTTTATACAGAAACAAACAACGGCAGCATCCTAAGATCCTGTGATTTTAGACAGCATGCCGGTATCCAGGAAACAAAAGAGGCGTGACCGACATAACATGTAAAACAACAGCGTTAGCCTCTAGTGTGACATATAATGTACACATTGGCAACGCTTTATAAACAATAACAATGGCATAACATGGCAACAACAATCATTTATTAATCCTGTTATATGGCGGCTGATTTTCGGGGGTTTTGTTTGTTTTTTTTCGTTTCGATGGTAAGGAGCTCTCCAACCTCATTGTTACCATATTTGTGGACACTTTACTCTGCCATTCTCCTTTTTTGAGTTTACTGCTAACTGCTATCAGCTCCTTTTTAAAGCTCCCACAGTGGGTCGCACACATAACGTCATCAAAATATCACAACTGTGTTGCCCATGATCCCTTCCTGCCGGCTATCCTGTTTATGTGATGCTGTTACTACCTCCGATGCTTAAAGGCGAGACAACTCTGTCCCCCCATTCCGCAGTTGTACCTTTAATACAGAATGGCGAGGTGGCATAACGGCGCGAAATTCCTGCTTTGAAGAGGAAGTGTAAAAGGGGCTACTGACTATGTTAACATTCACCTAAATATTTCACAATTATTCTAAATATGAAAACCTCTGAATTTGACACGTGTCACCTAAACAGCATATTTCTTTTGGATATTCTAAAATTCAAAATTTAGTCCGTGGGATATGTTGGTATTATTCAGGTTTTAGGAGCACTCTTTTGGCATGTATACAACGAATTCGGAATTTATGTCTGAAACTGGGTTTTTGCCTAATTTTTCATATGACCCTATGTCTATTTATAGTCAGCTTTGTGCTTTGTAGCTGCCCAATCCATACCAGAAACATGATCTGTTCTACACATGTGTACAGATTTTGGGTAAGGCATTGACCTTAAAAGGTGAGGATTGGAACAGCAAATCAGGTTTACTGTATGGCTCATGTAGTGACAGTACAAACCAACTAGCCAACAGTTTGCAAGGCTGGGGTAGAGATGCACGCCCAAAGATGGCTATCAACAATATCGCAACGTCAATCTATTTTAATGCAAATGGATGAAATGAACATAGAGAACTGACAGAGGGCTCCATCCATGTCCATATATGTATCTTAAGTTGAGAATAGATGAGCCATTGGGGCATTTTAACTGGAGTATGCATGGTTGCAAGTAAAAGGAAATATTAGTGGAATACTTAGTTTCATTCGGCATGTAAGCTGCTTAGTAAGAATTTGTCTTTTTGGATTTTGGAAAAACATTTTGTGCATGTTAACGTCAGTCTTTTGTATTTAGAATGTAGTGTAGGGAATGACTGTGAACTGCTAATAACCCAGAAGTTTGCACACATTTAATCAATCAAGAAGCCAGGGGCATTAAACTATGCATCAACTCATTCAGTGTCAAGTTACTGAGGAGTTGTTGAAAGTGGCTAACCACTGCAGTGATTATTTTTGATCTAGAAAAGAGTGAGTCAAGGGTTTTTGTGATCAATTTCACCAGCTAGCGTAAAATGCTTATATTCATGAACCAACACAGATGCTTTGTCAGTCTTCATTTTCACTATAAAGACCAAAGTCTGGTTCCCTTTATTCATCCTTCATATTAGGTTTTTAGGGTTTAAGGAAATGTTTTTCAGCTGGTGTTGTATGAGGGGGAGAAGTCTATGAGTAATAAGTTTAGATGCCAGTACAACATAATCTGTCTGCCTAAAGAGTCACCTAAACCCGCATTGAATTTCTGATTCAGGACCAGTGGTGATGTAAAGGTTGTTAGTCACAAAAAGATTAGGATCCCACCTTTATCCCCACAGCAAGAAAAAATTAAGAAATTTGAGCTGGGGGTGGGGGAGTAAAAACAGAGCAAACAAACTCAGTTGACCTTCTCTGAACAAACAGCAGATAAAAAGAAGAAAATAATGAGTCCTGACTTTATAAGTAGACCAGACTTTGTTGAACTTTAGTCAGATAAAACAGTGAATGTCAGCTCTGGGTTTCTGTTTTGTTTTGGGGGTAAAATCTTCAAATGAACTTGAAGCCCATCTGTGACTCAAGAGTCAAGAGTGAAATTTTCTGATTCAAAACGGCTTCATCTGCAGATCAAATGTGTTCCAAGTAGAAAATGTTTAGTTCATCAGAATCAGTTTGTAGCAACACCCTTCATACGCTTCCCTGATCTCACATCATAATCATCTTGGTCATCCTCATTGTCGCCCTTGTCCGTGCCATCATTGTCCTCATCATTGCCCCCGATGTAATCATCATAACTAAATTCTCAGAGACTCACATCATCGGCCACATCATCATATTCATTATCCCTAATAGCTAACTGTGTCCCTTGCATTCACATTGTTCCATAAAGATAATTAAAAACATTATCATTTGTGAATAATTACCATGTGTACGGCAGATGTGTATGTGTGTCCGTTTGGTGGGTGTGGTGTTCAGGCATACACAAGTGTATGCAAGTGTATGTGTGTATATGCAGGCATGATAAACTTGTCAACACTCCAGGCTAAAGATGTGGTTTTGTGTAGTGTTTGTTACCATGCTGCTCATTAGTTAAGATTAAAAGCAGATAATACCCGTAGCGTATACTTTAATCATTTTTCTGTAGAATGAAAACCATGACTATAGAAAAATAAAACCTGACATAGAAGATGCCTGGATCCTTCACAACTTGGGCTATAAACACTTTATGCCTTTTTTTGTTGGTTTGTTTACTTGTTTATGCAGATTTAAACATCCTGTCATGACAATACTTCACTGCAATGAGAAGGTACATTTGTTCCTTCATTTACTGACCCATTTATTCAGCCATTCCTTTGCTCATTACATTTATTTTTACATGCGTTTTTCTGTCTTGCATCCATTCATGCAGCATTAATCCTTTCATCTGTTCATTCATTTTTTTCCCTTATTATTCTGTTGATAACTTGGGTAACGTCCTCAAACCCAGTGCCCTATATTACCCGTACATACGGGACTGAGTATATGCAGATTTTAGAGAGTGTGCGTCAAGAGAGAAAGACAGATGGTGACGACACGTAATAGTATGGCTGTGGCAACCAGAGCCAAGGATGATGTTAAAGCAGCAGTGTGAATAGTTTAGGCTATTTGTCACTGAGACCCTGGCTAAGTTCCTGTAACTTGCTTGCCACCTGCTGATTATAGCAAAGAGGGTTAGCCTTAAGTTAGCAAGCGAAGTAAGTCTCACATTGGAAACTGACCAGGCTCACTTTAGGTGGAGCAGCTATTCTCATTACTGCCAATCTCGGCCACTCCTTCACAGATTATGGAGAAATGTTTGGCTGCTGACACTCTCCTTAGTCTGGGAGACAATTACTGATCCCAACTCAAAACATATTTCGCTGTTATTAGGCTAACCATGGAGGAGGCTACTGCTTCAGTGAGGGAAGGAGGCATGCAGGGCATCTCCCTGTAGGACAGCGACAATGAGGATGACTAGAGCTTGTACACTGACACTCTAACCCTTGCCCCTGAACCCACCTCACCTCGACCCCCCTTTCACACTTTGGACTTTAGCCAGGTTAGTGATGAATGTACCAAATCAGATAACCACTCTTGGACCTCTCTGTCAGCTCAAAATGCCTATGAAGGAAATATTAACTATAAAATTAAGTATTTTTACTGAGGAAAATCAAAATAGAAATGTTTAGAATTAACCATGATTTGCAGTTTAGTTGTGTCATGATAGCACCTGGCTTTGATTCATTCATTTCTAAATTCATTTCTATGTGTTACTAAGTCATATGTAGCACTATTTGCTGGACAGTGAGTTAGATTAGGTGTGTCCATGTCCAATGTAAACCTATATGGCACTTCTTTGTCATGTTCTACATTCATTAATGGTACACTATTGTGATGATAAGCGTGTGGACCCTTTTGTTTGTCTTGTCCATTTTTAAGTGAAGCAACTGCTTCAAACTGAAAAACAAGCCTCTGTTAAAAAAAAAAAAAAAAAAAAAAGACCTGTTTAGAGATATATGAGATACCTATTTGTACTTCAGTAGAGAGTGATTGATGGGTTGGGCACATAAGTGGTGTTATACATCATTAAAAGCATGTGAAATAGTACAGTATGCGTCTTCCTGTGCAGATGGATACATGTGTATGTAATGTGTACATATCAAAGACTGATTTCAGTCCCCCCCCCACCATAGTTTTCAGGCTGCCACCAATTTCACTCCATTCTCAGTAATGAGCCAACCCATTACTTTTTATTCAACTTCTTAATTTAGATCATAAGTGGTCTTTTCCTTCAGCCTGGAATCAAAAAGCACAGCAGGGAGCTGAGGCCTGGAGACAGCAAGAGACTGATGAGGGAGAGAGGCTGAGCTGACACCCTTTGAGTTTCCCCCCATGGTGACTAATTAACCTTTCAGGTTCTTCAAGTCCCTATCATCACTGCAATACCAGAGTGAGTGTGTCTGCGCATGTGTGTAGAATCATACTGAGACCATACGTATGCCTCCACAGGGGCTGGTGACATTTCCTCTGGACTTCTGTCTTTCATTGCAGATTCTTCCTCTGTCCTTTCTCACCTGCCCACCCTGCAGTAACCCCGTCTGCTTCCTTATTCAAAGGCAGTCTTTATAAAACTCATTACGTAACCACAGCAGATCGGTCTCTTTACTTTAGTCTCACTGTAGGCATACAGTATTAATGACTCAGTAGCCACTGTTTGTTTAAAAGGACCTGTTATAAAGACCTGCCAGGGATCTTTTATTTTCAAGTTTTTTCTTTTCCTAACAGCCCAATCTCCTGTTTATACAGGACGACAGCACCCAATTAACATCCAATGCCGCCCACCATCGACATTTGACATTTTTGGAGTACATGCAACAAAAAGGAAGGGGATGGAGGCTGTTGGGGTGGATGGGCATTTAATGTGATTAGCCTTGATGCTCAAGACCACAGCCCTGTCTCAGACAACAGATATAATTGGCTTTTTATTTCAATATTTTCCATGGCAATGACCTTTTCCTAACCCTTAAACAAGCGTTTTATTTCTGTTTCACTATCAATGTTCTATTAAGTTTATTACCTCTACAACAGCCCGCTCATATAGCATTTCATATGCCCTGCATCCACCCCTGGATCCAGTAAGTTCAAGTTCCTAGATGAAGGATGATGCTTGGTTTCCTGAGCTTGGTTTCCATAGCTTGGTGTACCTTGGTAGGGATAATAAGGTCAGAGCCTGAAAGACAGATACTGACTCAGTGCATTATTCTTGTTATAAAGAACGTGAGATGGGTACATGTGATGAAATAATGATCAATGAGTTGCCTGTACTGTACTTTACCTCCTGTCTTTTTACTCAATGGTCTTCCAAATTTTATTTGCTTAGTTCATTGCAATGAGATTTGAAAAGTTAAAACTGCATGCAGAACCCCCCTCCAGACTGTATTACCACCAACACACTCTACCACTGTTAAAGGAAAGACAGCTATGGTTGTAGTTACAGTCATGGTTCAGGATATAGTCTGCTAACTCAAAGGAGAAGCCTGGGAGACAGAACTCAGAGAAATAATGATGCAATCCAAACAAAACATCGACCATAAAACTATGTTTTGTTTAATAGAATTGATTCTTCTCAACCTAAAATACATGTCCAGTCTTTATCCAGTGTGAGTGTACATTTTAACTTGCACTACAAAAAGAAAATGTTGTATAAATCTGTCTTTTTTATGTCAAGCAAATTATTCAATGATGCCCTGTGGGGTGTAATGAAAACATTTAACCTGAATGTTCAATGATTCAAAATGAAACAAACACTGTCTTGTGGGCATAGTGCTGGCATCACTGAATAAACGCATGGGTATTTGGTGCAAAGCTTCAAATGTTTTCTGTGAACACAGTTGGACATTTTACATTCTCTGAAACAGAAAAAAAACTGAAGCAACGAAGCGAAGATATGATCAGTGGACGACTGTGCACCTGCTTAGTGTCTGTCCTCCCTCCCTGGCTTTCAATTCATCAAGTCATCCCTCCAGACATCTTCGTCTCTCTGCTGTAGTCTGTCTCTTCACACCCTCTGCGTTTCCTCCAGCCACACTGATGATTTTTATCTCACGTCCCTCGCAGAAATAAAGAGAGGGAGGGAGCGAGGGACAAAGGGAGCATTAAGAGGAGGGGAAAAAATAGTGTTTTTGTGAGAGAGAGCACTCCAGAGACAGATATACCCAGTAGAGATCTCTTCGAGTGTCTCAGATCTGGTGGTAAAAATGAATTGCTGGTGCAGCAGAGGTGCCTCACTGGAAGATCAGTGCTTTCCCTTCTGAGAGTGCAAGTCTAAAAGAATAAAAATCACCTTTATCTGTCAAACAAATTCAATGGGATCACAAAGGGGTTTGCACTTCGGATCATCTTTAGGCTTCTGCTGTTACGATGAGGTCACTTCTTGTGAGTAGGAGTGCACACCCAGTAGTATATCAGTTAATTGGTTGTAAGTATCAAACTTGAAGTGAAATTTTCCCCTGCAGAGCTGTGTGATGTAGACCTGCAAGTTTTTACAGGCATTAACAGGCTGTTTATAGGCCATTAGGGGGAGATATTACTGCTCTCGAGGTTTACTTCCTTTACAGTAATGTCAGAAATGTAAAACTTTTAATGACCTCTAAATGGATCATAAAGTTGTCTTTTCAACTTGTTTGAAAAATGCTTTACAGGCACTACATTATCAAAACAGATTCACTTTTTTAAAGTTGAGATAACGATCCTGAGTTGACGTAACTGAAACTGAATAGTGCCAGTTGTACCAATAGTGGTGCAGTTTTCTTATTCGCTGAACTGATGTAAATTTTATTGAGTTAAGTTTTTTTGATGTTGGTGCAGATTCTGTACGTGGGGGATAAGTGGTGTCATAGACCATCAATATGAAAATGTTCAACCGCAATGCCCATACCATAATTGTCAAACGTTCTTCAAACAAAAATGCATGCCTCTGCAGTCACCAATAGATAGAATTGCTTTGCCATTATATTTGCTCTTTCAATAGCCAAACAGTTTCAGGGATAGCTCTTCATGCATAATGCAGTTACCAGCCCCTTTCTAACAAATAACATTGTTAAAAATTGGATTCATGATCTGTGTCTGTTGTGAATTACAAATGCAGATTGGAGTTACAGGTTAAAGTCTGATACTTTGTGGTCAATGTAGGGAAAACTTATCTGAAGATTCATCTGAGATACAGTGCACACAAAAAGATACAAGCCTCCATCAACTCGCCTAAAGTCGGAAGGGTCTCTCGAGAGCTTCAACCTGAATACAGTACATGATTAACTACCAATGCCTCTGAGTGACCCTAATTTAACAAGTATAGTGAATGCTCAGTAGGGCTTTCAGTTCTGTCTCACACAGGCTCCGCCCTTAACCAAACTCTGTGGGTAATACTCTTCTCCAATCACAAGTGCGCATTCAACCACTAAAATTTGCATTAACTAGGACGTGCCTATCTCCATCGGCGCTGACCCCACATTATATAAGGCAGCACACACTACTGTCTGCTCTCCTTTTTCTGTACAGTGCATGGCAATTTTGCCCCCTGATCTGCGACCAGTTGGGATTGGTGTGGCTGAGTTAATGTTATGTCATAACAGGGCTTTTGTTCATCTGGCCCCACCCACCGTACCTATTGAGTCAAGTAGAGGGCGGAGCCTGTGTGAGAAAGAATGAAGGTCACAATTTTGAAACTGCAGTTTTATTAGCACCTTTACCCTTTACCACAGGTCCTCCTAAGCGGCTTGCTGAAGAAGGTGTTGGACAGCAGACAGCAATGTGGTACTCCCTTATATACTGTAGGATCTGCAAGTATTTAGCTAGACATGTTCTAATTGGCTGGTTAGGTGTTTGCAGATACAGTATCAGTGGGCAAATGCATGCTCATATTATTTATAAGGTCCAGTAGAGGGCTCTGCCTGTGCTAATAGAACTAGGGTTACATATTGTAACCTTTGTTCATTCAGCTCATCACTGTAAGCTCCATGACTTGCACTCATATTTTATGTGATTAGATATAGGCTTTGTGGATCTACAGAATCCACCTAACTCCAGCTCAAGTCAGAGTACATTTATTTTTTCAACATGGTCCCAAAATCAACTCAGAAATGAATATAAGATAAGATAGAACTTTATTTATCTCGAGGGAAACTGCTGTGTAGCAGTTGCAATACAAAGTTGGAAAAGTGTAGATACAAAATGTGCAATATACAAAAGGACTGACATAAAATAAAAGTGGGTGTGAAATACAAAAACTAGATAACAGTAAGGTGCAAAATATAAAAGCAGATAATAAAAAGATTCCATTCAATATATACAATACCATGAACAGGTTCCTAGTACAGATGATGAATGTAGTAGGGCTGCTTATAAATTTGTAACATATATATATATATATCTATATATACCAAAATGCCAAAATTCAACAAAAATAATAAGACATGAATTTGTTGTGAATGTGGTCATAAGAAATATTGACTCGCCGTGAAAGTGACAATTCTTTAAAGTTAATGATAAAAGGAGTTGATTTTACGAAACAGATCAATACATTTTACAGTGCTAAATTCTCTATATGTCAAGGAGTAGGAACATAACAATACAGACCTGGTTGACTTTACTGCATGCTGTTATTGTCTGTTCCAGCCTCCAAACCAAATATCATCCAACACACAAACACAGACGGGCACACAAATGCACTTAGACACACACCCAAACACACAGCGACACACAATCTCATATGTGCACAGCGGGTGCTTTACAAGAGAGAGTGGGAAAGCTCTATTACTCTTCCTCCTTTCACAATTTCTCAGGGGGTCTTAAAAAGTAATGTGTTTTCAAATGCAGGGCTCTGGCTTGTCGCAAGGCCTGGCTGGCTTTGATATATGAGCTGAGAAACAAGCAAAAGGGCAGCCACAGCCATATAGAGCAGGAACCGAACATAGTCTAGTCCCTGGCTTTACAAGAGTGTGTTATTGGAATGTGCTGTATACACGTTACAACAGAGGATGAGAGAGAAGAAAACATAACTAAAGCTAAATTAATACAGAAAGCGTGATAGAGAGGAGGGTGCAACATTGGTGGAATAGCTACTGAAGTAGAAAGGCTTGAAATTTTTGCCAGGAGTATGTTTTTGGGAGAGGCAGCCCACTTTAGTGCCAGAGCTTTATCTCGACCTGCAGAAACCTTCTTCAGAGAGAGACAGCAGAAGCACACAGGTTGGAAATAACCTGCTATATTCTTAAATGGACTCTTCTACTCTATTGCACTTTATTTTGTCGTCATAATCCGGTGTAATCTACTTTATTCCCTTTCACTCCCCCCTCTCTTATATAACCCAGGCAAGTCAGCCTGGCTGCCATTTGGCCCACTGGTTCACCGCAGCACTGCAACTAATAAAACCCCCTGTGATACAAAATATTTTCCCCATAAAATACCATCATAAAAGAGACGTCCATAATTCTATCTCGTGTGTGATATCATTTCTGTGTAAAGCCTATGATACTGGGGCACAGGGGTCAGGGTATGAAACACTTTGCCACTTTATTAGGTACACCTACAGAATTTAATGTAATCCAATACAAGAGATGTGCCACCTGTTATTATACAGATTATGATGTTCAGATTGTGCTTTATTATTGTGGTTGTGGTAATGTTGTATTGGACTGCAATATATTAAAATGCCTTTCTAATATTCGTCCTCTCTTATGCTTGTAAATGGGGTGGGCAAAACATTAGTCCAATTCAACACCACTGCAAACTACAACCTTAAGAATGTTGATACTGTCAGACTGGAGTTATTCTTAAGGTTGTACAACAATACAACAGCTCAAAACTCTAGTATTGTATTGCATTAGATTTTAAAGGTGTATCTAATAAAATGGCCACTGTGTGTAGGTTATGGGCTGCACAACTCAGAAGTAGAAAGGAACAAAAAATATATTTTTCTGTTTGTGCTCAGTGACCAACTCTCATTGGGATTCATATGTAGATGCAGGTGCAGCATCCATCTCTCAAAACACATGCATCCATAAGGGTCTCTGCTCCACATGCTGGACAAGTGTACTTCAGCAGCCATCACATTTCATAGTCACACCTGCCACCATTACACTCTTAAGTAACCAATATACACAAACACTCGTGGCCCCCACAGAGATAGAGCATACAGTATGATGTGCCTACATTACAAAAGAGGAATATGTACTAATTATGTAAAACACAGACATTAACACATGTTTGCTACACATACTTAGAGGGTCTGTGTGCAAAATTCGGAGCTTATGAGGCGGCTGACCTGGCAGCTAGCAGCTAATAGTGCTAACTTCATAAACAGTGCTAACAACAGCAACAGTGCTGACAGAGCTAACAGTGTTAACAAGGGGTAAACACTGTTAACACTGTTAGCTCTGTCATTGTTAACAGTGTTAACAAGGGGTAAACCAGAGGGTGGGTGCAAATATTTTGCAACCCACTGTCCTTATATCAGCCGTAACATCTGTATGAGCACAATGCAAAGCCGTGGCTATGAGCAAGCCAATGGGATACACACATGCATGAAAATGCATGGCCGAACCACAACAAAGAACGGAGAAGCTCTGGTTACAACACTCAGAGAGGTAGCGTGACTTAAATTCTCTGCTCAGGACACCATCACTCCGCTTTATATTTACATAGTAAATAGTGCTGCCATGTTAATGCTCTGAGTGTTGCATACAGAACCTTCAACGCTGTCTCACTTGAAATTGTCGAAACCCAGCGTTTGGGCAGTGACTTCAGGCATCAGACACCAATGAAAAAGCCATCCTTAATCTTCAGCATGATACGCAGCCAGTCGCTGTTATAGTTTAGCGGTGCGGTCGGGGTGGATGGGAGCTGTGGTGGATGGGTCCAACAAACCTTGACCCTCACCTGGTAGGTAGTAGTTCACTGGTAGTTCACGTCCCGTAAGATTTTAAAGCCAAACCCTGTTCTTTTTTCTTGAACCTAACCACGTGCTTTTATTGCTGGAGGTTAAAAAAAAACATCAATTAGTGGTGTTGTACCGACGTGGATGTGGAAAGGCCATGATCAAACGTCTATATGTGACAAGGTTGTGTTGGAACTTGAAGCATATAGAACTTGTTTAGGTACATTTAGGCTACACTTGCAGACATATGAAGTACTCAAATAATGTAATAAATAAGTCTTATATTAGGTAAACTACCTAAAAAATTAGGTAGACTACCTGCAGCATGTCAGAGTCACATTAAAATGATACAAACACTTTCCATTTCTTCAACCCCATTTATTGCCATTCTCTGCATGTCCACTAGATGCCATCTGGCCTTTTCTCCTGTCCCACACATGTCACTCCCACATCCAGCCACTCCCTCCTGCCCTGCAGTAACCCCTTTTCCTTCAGTCCTAGTCACCTGACCTTACCCACCCACCTGTTCCCAATTTCCTCATCAGCCCCTGCAGATATTTAACTGGCACTTTTCTGCTTACTCCTTGCAGTTGGTCATTGTTGCAGTGTTGCTCTTGGTGTGCTCTCAAGCCTCTGTTACCTGTTAACCTTAATCCTGTAACCTAGAATCTGAATCTGCCTGCACCTTCTTTTCCCCATTTTGCAAGCAGGTTATCAGTCACTTGTGTCTGGGCTTGCTACCCTCACCAGAAAGCTGATGTACTTTCATTTTTGCAATAAAGCCCTGAACTGTTGCCGTTGGTACGCATTTGGTTCCTTCTTTTGCTGCCTCGCACCCACCCCTGCAATACCTTGGGCTGTCCAGCTTAAAACTCACATTTAATGTTATCTGCAGCCAGACAGACACCTTCTTAGTGCAGTAATCATCTCTGCATCCTGAGGGCTATATCAATATCCTTCAAAA
>JAPZEB010000003.1:28605171-28623651 GCA_029783705.1 Chaetodon striatus | reverse complement strand
ATATCACGTTGAAAAACTTTTTTATGACACCCAATATGGTAATTTCACCAAATGAAATGTATTTTTCAGGGACATACAGGAAGTTGTTTTATCAGATAATTATAGGAGGTGGTAGCTTTATTGTTTTGCATCTCAAAGTTATTGTTCCATAATGAGTCTGAAATGGCTTCATGGCCCTCTATCAAATCTTATTTTTGTCCTTCCAGAGAAAAATCTTTGGGCACCTTGATATAGACACAACATCAGATAACTTGTACACTCTGTCTGTCCTGATTATCTGGCTGGCCATGTGCCTCAGGGCTTTATAAATTATAGTTGCTGAGAGAGTAAGGCGCAGATTTCTATCACCAGCGCTGCTTCAACTCTCCTAAAAAGCATCCCTGGACATACTTTCATTGATCAGGAGCCTGGAGCGCTGCCGAACAAGGTGCCCGCTCAGAAGTGGAATGTGGTTTTTTTTTCAGATGTGGCAGAGCTGATGAGGTTGTGCCGGGTGTATGCTGTTAATGTTGTATGGTCTGTCTTTGCACAGACTTGGCCTGTATTGTGGCTCCTCTGTGTATGATGTGTCTCACAGATGGGAGCTTGTCAAATTGAGAGGCCTGGCTCCAGTTCACTTTTAGTTTTGAACAAGTTAGTGTTTGCTGGAATTTTTTTTTTTTTTGTGGTCTCTAGAATAGGATATAATTGATCTTTAATAGCAAACACAGCTGTTGAATTGACATTCAAATATTGAATGGACTGCGTAGAAGGTTAGCTGACTCACTCCAGATCATTGGAAACCAGCTGCATTAGTATTGCACCAACAAACAGCTTTCTTGTTCTCTGCTCTATTATTCCATGACTGACACCTTTTCATCCACAGATGGTTTTCCTTTTGTAAAGCTGAGGATGTAATATATGTGTACACGATTACTGATGAGTCATCTCAATACTATTGTGCGATTGGATAATTGCTCACTAGCTAGACCATCATGTCCAGGCTAACAAAATGACAACAGACAACTCAAACATAAATAAAGGATACCTTGTTGAAAAAATGTTATATATTGATCATAAAGCATGTTGTAATATATTCGGTACACCTGACGGGTTAGGTTTTAAAAGACCATTTAGCAGCCAATATGATACTAATGATGTATACAAATCACAGCGGCCATTTTGCAAAACAAGTTGCTTTTTTTTCCTGCCATTCCAGTGGTTTCCATTAATTCCTGCACTGTCTGAAAATCAGTGACCAGACTTTCAAAACATGCTTGAATAATATATATACCAGTATCCCAGGTGCAATTTAAACTGGTGCTATTTGCCAGCCTGAAAAGAGGCATTAAAGGAAGTCAGAAAAATGCAGTATGGGGGAAGAAAAAATCACAGCTGTGGTCAGTAGTTGTGCATTTTTAATTCATTGATCAGTGACCACAGATGACAGTCATATTTAATATGCCGCATCACAAGTCCACACAGGGTCAAAAGTGTGTACATAAGTTGAGACCTGATGGGAGATTTGATCGTAGCCTTCACTCACGTCCACATTGATAAATGCTGAGCTTTGCGTGGAGATCACCTGACGCCCAGTTTTATGTTCACTGGTTTCGTAAACGAATGCCTGTGAGCACTGCAACTCTGTACAGAAGTGTAAAGAAACCAGTGAAGACTAAGAATGATGGACCAACCTAAGAAAAGAGTCAATCTACATCTGGGACCCTCAACTTGCAAAAAAGCATCCATTCATTCATTCATTAAAAAATAAATAAAACAACAACAACTAAAAAAAACTACAGCCCTGTTTAGTGTCTGCAGAGAACACACCATGAATACATAGTGCAAGAACATTTTTTTGTGCCTCTAGAGGGAGCTCCTGGGACCCAGCATGCTAACTCCATTGGACACTTTGTCGGTCCACACAAGAGGCTAATTAGATCAAGAAATCATTACATAATTGCTAACTTAATTGGTGCACCGCAACTGCAGAGCATTTAAGAATATGTTTATATCACCGGCAAGTCGGGACCACAAGTTGTGAACAGATCTGGTCCAGTTTAGCCACTGTACCCTGTGCTGACAGTCTAACACTTGCCAAGTGTTGCACAATCAGCAAGGGTGGGTGTCAGTGGGTCTATGAGGAATAAAAATGAGCACTGTGGGGTTGGTAAAAGGAAATGTGATTAAGTTGAGCTAATGAAAGAGTAATGGCATCAAACCAAGCCACCACTTTTATGCCAGTAGCCTGATCCCTCTCTCATTTACACAGTAGAGAGCCCTGAATATAAAGGTAATTCCAGCTCTCCAGGAACCAGCATACATAATGAATGGCTGGTTAACTTGATGTATGCCACTGTAGCGAGCTGCTTTGCATGCAGCCAGTCCTACCCCGGTCTTGTGCGGGGTCATAATGAAGCGATATTTTTGACAGATTTTGCATGTGTTCAAGCAATGGAGCATCTGAACTCCTCACACACCTCAGCACTGCTTCTAGCACTGTGGCAGCCAATCCCTGCTTGGCAATTCTGCCAGGGTGAGGAAGGATAGCCCCGGTCTGCCTCTTGCCCTCACCACCGCGGAGACAATCACACACTCCCTAAATAATTTATACCTAGAGGTGTTTCTTTCATTTCAATATTCCTGCCCAAATGGTATTTTAAGAGCCATCTTTGTTGAGCCCAAACGTAAAAAGGGTGTCTTCAATTATTTATCTCCAAAGGTTTTAGCTCTGCCTGACTGTTTTTTCCTCTTTTCTCTCCCCTCTTTTTCTCCTCCTTCTGCTCCACTGGGCCCTGGTTGGACGGTGTCTCTCTCTCCAAACACTGTATTTCTCCTGGCTACCCAACAGGTAAGTTTGTTTGATCACATCATATTTATAGACTCATGCGACGGGCTCGCCTTGCACTGTATTATTTAGTGCTGTGGACTCTGAGCTACCTGGCATTACCCAACTGAGGGAAAGGTTATGGATCTCTTGTACATCCTGCTGAACAGGAGCTGTGGTCACTGATGTGGAGCAGAAAATCTTTGGTTTCACAGTGTTTATTTTCACAGCTTTGCAAAAGTGGCTTTAGGGACGCCGAGGTTGTAGCGACCTTATTTAGCTGACTTGAGTTTCATCCATAAGGAGAGACGCATCCGGAGTGTTCTGGCACAGTTATAGTTGCAGACTTTAAGACCTAATCCTATACTCTTAAGCTTTAAAGTGAGCAGAAAGGAAAGCTTTGCCATACAAATCTGAAGCACTGAGTTGTTTTGCGAGGGACCCAGTAGGGAGACAAGATTGCAGATGGTGCAGCTGAGCTCAGACGTGTTACCTAAAAAGATGAGGGCGATGTCAGAGTGATCTTAAGAGAAGAAAAAGTATTATTAATGAGAAATCAAAGTGAGACGTGACACATCAGGCTCATGTAAAGCCCTTTTTGGCGTACAGTGATGTCACATCTGAGGTATTAGGACATAGAGATGAAGCAGGTGAGAGATAAAATTTGAATAAGTCATATTCTTTCAGTATTTTTCTATAGATCATTAGAATGCAGGACATATGCTGCACGTATTATGACTGGATTCCTAGAATGATGACAAAAAATAGTGATTCAGAGATCTTCAAATCTGTGTACATGAATCACAGGCTACTGATGCATCTTATGAATTTCAATCTGCTCTTGTTTTCTCCGCCTTTGGGTTAAAGCAACAAAACTCTTGTATGATTTAGAGGGAGGAAATATGAGCTGTTGCCCTTTAAGTGCAAATCAATGTGGTGTAGGGAGAGGAGAGTTGCAATTTAAAGTTCTCTAACAACCAACAAAATTATTACAATGTGATAGATCAGGGGTGTCAAACTTATTTTAGTTTATGGGCCATAGACAGCCCTGTTTGATTTCAGATGGGCCAGACCAATAAAACCATTGCACAATAACCTATAAGTAACAGCACCTCCAATATTTTCCCCTTTTTTGTGTAAAGAATTACAAGTACATTAGTGAGAAGGTAAGGGCAGAAGACGAGAGTAGAAACATGTCTGTAACTGTATC
This sequence comes from Chaetodon striatus, assembly GCA_029783705.1. Lineage (NCBI taxonomy): Eukaryota > Metazoa > Chordata > Actinopteri > Chaetodontiformes > Chaetodontidae > Chaetodon > Chaetodon striatus. The sequence continues at coordinate 28,619,635 of JAPZEB010000003.1, read as the reverse complement.
GTGAGATCTCAAACAAGACAACTGTAAACTTTAACTTTCCTTTTCCACTGCGCTGAACTTATTTTAAGAACTCACAAACTTTCTGTGTCTCTGCCGAAGGAGCCAGGATTTAAATGCTAGATCCTGCTTCCCTTAAACTATTCTTGCTGCAGGGGTTGTACTGTCCGATGCCCGAGGAAATGAGGATAAAGTTTGCTTGGTGAACCTGCTCTCACTTCCAACTTGTCAAATACCAATGATTGGTCAGTGGGCCTCAGCATCTGATACTGAGATGCACCGAGAGGCTCCAGGCTGTGTCATTATACACTCAAAGCAACTGAAGTAGTATAAAGAGCGAGAGAGTCTGCATATGGAGGACGTCAGGCTGGATGGATGGGTCAAACAAACAAGATTTTCAACCAGAAGAACACTGTTTGTGTCCTGTGTTAAACCGAAAGTCTACGTTTAAATACATAACAAAGTCACATGCGAAGTTAGGTATGACTAAACCTAACAAAGTACTTTTTGTAACCTAAACCTAAAAATTAAGCAAACCTACACTGGAAGTTTACTTTGAAAAGGGACTGTATGCATGTAACAACCAGAAACTGACACGCCATGTCCAAAGCTCATGCTAAAGGAGTACCTAGAGCATCAAAAGCCCGTTTTATACAGAGAGCTATAGGGCCAGTATTAAGTGCCCTCCGTAGAACCCCTTTGCATATTTTACATAGAACCAAATGATGGTGGCATCATGCACTCCAGTGTGTGAATTTAGGTCACTGGTGTGACTTATAATATATGCACTGGCTGCACTATTTAAATAATAAAATAGCATAATATGTCAATCTTGGCTAATCTTGTCTTTTGCTTGAAGGGTAAGGAGCTCCTGGTCCTCATGTTTTCCTAATATGCAAACATTTTCAGTCACTGTTCTTCTTCTTTGAGCTAGCTGTGCTAACAGCTCACAGCAAAGAGCAACTTTTAAATCTCCCGCTCTGGGTCGCACGCTTCTAACGATGTTTGGTCATGAACCCTCCGTGTCCAGATACAACGTCAAAAGTACCCTGGGTAATGGTAAATGGACCTGCACTTGTATAGTGCCTTTCTAGTCTTCTAACCATTCAAAGCGCTTTTTACACCACTGAGTCACGTTCACCCAGTCACACACACATTTACAGACTGGTGGCTGAGGCTACCATGCAAGGTGCCACCTGCTACTCAGTAACCATTCACATGCTCTCACACACCGATGAAACAGCTATCTGGTTTAGTTCTTGACTAAGGATACTTTGACATGCGGACTGAAGGGAACCTGGGATCGAACGACCTGCTCTGCCTCTGAGTAAGGTTTGACATGCAGGGACACTGACCCAGCGTTAGTATTTTACAAGAGGATGTGTTGCTGGACTGAGTGTCAATGATTTGACAAATACAACCTTTAAGGTTGCTAAAACTCATGTGCAACATACATTCACAGAATGAGCAAGCACTGGTAGTCATGGCAATGTAATGACTAGGGATAAGAATCACTTGTCAGGTTTATTGATGTCAAAATAATATGTAGTAGACGTGGTGCAAAAGAAATATTTTACTTTCTAAGTGTTTCAACAAGGTTACATAATATTACTGAAGCAGCAGAATAGCCAGAGAACATTCAGCACACTGCAGTTTGCAAATAGGCAACTAACCTTTTCTAGCATTCTCCGTCTCCCCATTCATCTCTGCACACCTATTTTCCAACACCTGTTCAAACATGACATTTATGCAGCACAGAACCACATGATACCTGTGTTGTTGTTTCATTGTCAGCAAAAATTGCTTCTCATATTATTCCCTTGCTGGTTAATCGCTTATTGGTCTAATCTGCCTAATCCTCATGGTTCTTTTGAGGCAGAAGAAACTCAAAAATGAATGTGCAAAAGGGACTTTAAGGAGATTTATTTTATGGGGCTCCTCAGTTCCTGGGACTATTTGATTGAAAAGGACCATTTGAAACCAGGACCAGCCATGTGTGAAAGCTGAGCAGGCAGCCTGGAAAGTTAGAGGTGGATCAGACTTGTGTCTGGAGTGATGTTCTGTGACATTCAGAGTGCTTACTTTCCATGTACAAGCCAGGATCTCAGTTGTAAATATACCTAAAACATATTGTCAAGCATACGCCAGGATGGGGATTTAAGACGGTCTCTGACATTTTAGCTGAAAGAGAGCAGATCAAACAGTCAAAAATAGCGAGGATCAGTGCATTTGTCTGGATGAAGGATGATGTCTCACATTGATCGTTGTTGGAAATCAAACAATGTCAGAGAGCACAGATGTGATCGAGCACAAAAGAAGTTTTTGGGGTACACAGATATATCAAGGGAAGATTTCTGAACATTGTAAGATTTCCTTGACAACAGCGTAGTATCATGTTTTAAAAAGGGATGAGTAAAAATGGAGCATCAGAAGACTTTTAGAAGATACAGGGTGGCATTATTATTTTATTGACGGCACAGTGTGAGACAACAAATGTAGGACAGTGAACACTCAGCTACACTTTGGATTGATATGAAGTGCAACTTGACTTTATGTGGAGTCTCTCTCTGCACATCATGAGCATGTGTCACTGGCTTAATATCAAACTACAATATCTGACAACAGTATTTCGCATTGAAAGCAACAGATGCAAAATATGTCGTGCACAAAAAGCGTATCACACGTCAACTGTGCATTCATTATTTCTATTATTGTGTATTTGAAACTGTCAGTAGTAGCTAAGCTCAGTAGCCAGAAGGGAAGTGCCAAGATACAGCGGAAAATGTCCTCTTGAATGGTTGGCTGTACAAAGTGTGTAACTTTGACACTGTAGACCAAAGCATAACAAGGTAGTTAAGATAAGGTAAGGTAAGGTAAAACGTTAATGTACCCGAGGGGCAATATGAGATACAGACAGCAGTCATGAGTACAAAAAAACAGACAGTAACGCACAGAATCCAGAATCACGCATGGCCAGGGGTAAATCATAGGCAGTTAATGGCCACTGCTGCTTAAGATAAGCGATAGCAGAAGGGACAAAGATGATCTGTAACACTTTGTGCGACATTCAAGGGGGCAAAACCTTCACCCAGATCAAAAGTCAACATGGAGGGGATGTTGAAAGTCTGAGACAATAGACCGAACTTCAGAGGTGACCGTCTCTTCGTACATATGCTGTAGGTTATTAAAAGCTGTGTTGGGCAGTAACCCGTTTTAGTAATAGATTTACTTTTTACAGTAACACGTAGTGTAACTTATTACTAATGATATTTCAACAATAATATTACAGTTACTCCAAAACCAAACAACTCATTACAACATTACTTTTGTGATCACATCACTACTGACTTGAAATACAACAGTCACATCAGTGGACTCATTTCGGTAATCGTCGTGCTGTGCAGAAATGTCACAAAGCAGCAAGCTAGTTGGAAATGCGTACCTTAGTGGCTGGAAACATTCCCATTACTTTGATTTTGTCAGAAGGAAAGAAAACCATAATACTATTATTGCAGGTAGAACTAAAACTCTTTGCACTGCGAAACACACATCATCAAACTTCTGGTCTGAAACACCTTGGCTACTACGACCGGCAACACAACAATGTGAAGCTTCAGGAAATATACCCCACCAAAGGTGAGCCCCCATCGGCCGTGGAGGTCAGCTGTAGCTCTACACTGGCTAAATAACCAAACCTGGATTTTACTTGTGGACAACTGCAGGCTTTAAAGAAGAAATGAAGTTTGTGGCTGGATATGTGGTGGATGAAATGTTGCTCCATTTGTGACTCTCCATCTTTCAGGCAGATCTTTGGGAAAATACCAGTCACAGGCAACAGAAAACCCCCACTATTTACCCTGACATTTACGCAGAGGCACACATCTCGATTTTGGGGAGATAGGTAATAACAGATGTTATGGGGTGTAACAGAAAAGTAATATATAACGAGTTGTGCAACAAATTACTGTTGGCAGAGAGTAATTAGATTACTTCTGAAAAGAGTATCAAGTAATGAGTAATTCATTACCTTTTTAGAGTGACGAGCCCGACACTGGCCCTGATGGAAGCATCTCAAAGTCAACATGGAGATGGTGTTAAGAGACTAAGACAATCGTCCAAGCTTTAGAGGTGATGTTTTTAAAGCTCGGGTTACAAAACCAACAAACAATGTTGAAGGAAGGGACAGTGTCAATAAAAGCAAATTAGAACAATCTAATGATTGTCCTATCTACATCTCCCAAAATCAATAAACATATCACTGGTCTTGGACAAATTAATGCAGAGGAAAGACAGGTCACACCAATCAAGAAATTCATCTAGTTTTGGTTGTCCCAAACGTAAACAGAGCTTAGCCATAGAGAGAGCAGGTAGGAGAACTCTCTTATGAGTCACAAATTAAACAGCCATGTTCAAATATATTCAGACATCCAAAACACTCTCAAACTGTGGAATAAAGTTAATAATGAAGACACAAACAACAATTAGGAGAAATGTTTGCTGTGGGAGAAGACTGATTTGCTCTCTCACTTTAATGTTTGCTGGGCTGAACAACAGTCCACCCTAAGAGAGTTCTCCGGGGGCCCGTGTCCACATAGCGTTTTTCTTTGGTAGAAAAGCGATGGCAGGGCCCTGGGGACCACTTCATCCCTGTGCTTTTTTTCCCCCAATGACGTGCTGCATGTGGGTTTTGTATCTATGACAACAATATCTTGACATTAATGTAAGTTAGGCAGCTGACGTAATGTTGTGTTAACAGAGGGCTGACGACCCAGTTGACTCTAAGCTTACAACAGTACAGTGATAAAAGCAAAACACTCACCAGCAACATGCAGTGTCCGCCGGCTGATCTGCTCCTACAAAGGGGCTTTTCTGTCTTATTTGTGATGGTAGTCTAGCTAAAGCAGTGGTGGTGACATCACCAGCGCCTTTCTGAAAAGTTCAGAGACTCCAGGATTTTGCAGGTTGTATTTGGGATTGTTGAGGCCTGCCATGCCTGGTCTCACAGCAGCTTTTTGATGAATGTTTATTGGCATTTTTTTTACAATGAAATTGAGAGGACAAGTGAAATTTGCAAAGATAGTTGTGATGCTCTGGATTCGGAGCATATTATTATGAGAATTCGGTGTTTTCCACAGAGTTGGAATCTATTTGTGGTGGTGGGGGACAGAGCAACAGCTGATCGCTGCTGTTGGATGCAGCAACAGACGGTCCCTGTGAGAGGCTCTCCTCCTACTCTCTGTGCTCGCTTAGCATGAACTATCACAGCACAACTTGATCTCATCACTACTGATTACATTTAGTGGCTTGGGCAGAGGACACTTCACCCAGCTCTACATTGACATGAGATTTTACCTGTGTTAAAAAGTTGAATTTGCGGTAAAGTTGTGGTGATTGAATAGAATTGCAAGGTTGTGCAGAATTCACAAGGATTGGCTGAATTTGCATCAATGTTGTTGCAATCAGGACGGCACAGTGGTGCAGTGGTCAGCTTTGTCGCCTCACAGCAAAAGCGTTCAATCCTTAGGGTGGGGGTCCCCTTCTGTGCGGAGTCTGCATGTTCTCCCCATGTCAGGGTGGGTTTTCTCCAGGTGCTCTGGCTTCTTCCCACAGTCCAAAGACATGCACCTCAGGTTAATCAAGTAGACTCAAAATTGTCTGTAGGTGTGAATGGTTGTCTGTCTCTGTGTGTCAGCCCCATGATAGTCTGGTGACCTGTCCAGGGTGGACCCCGCCTCTCACTCAATGTCAGCTGAGATAGGCTCCACCAACAGGATAAACAGTTACAGAAAATAAATGACTAAATGAATGAATCACAGCATTGCCTTGTGCAGTGCTCTGAATAAGGACGCTGGGTGCAACACTTTATTTCTTGGTGGCAGCCTTGGTGGCCGTATACATTCTCCTCTCATTGGAAACAATTGAAAAAAGATGCTGCTGTTGAGGGGAAAAAAAGCTATGTGGACACAGGCCTTGAGGCATCGATACTGTCTCAATATGTCACTGAGAAGTGGCCCTGAGCATGATACCAGCAGCCGGTAACCTGACATAATACCTGCAGTTCCAATATAAGGTTACTGACAGACAGATGCTGCTTCATTGTTGATTTCATCAATCTCATGAAAAGGGAGTTGAGGATGTTTTCTCACTGTGGAAAGACGGGCAGCCAGAAACACTCCCGACTTGTTGGGCAGCGCTGCTGAATGCTGCTGAAAACATCAGGTAAACATACAGATGCGCTAACAGAAGAGCTGCAAAGGTTTTAGTCTGTTGTACCCCAGAAAGGCATCATTGAGCTCCGATGAGCTGGAAATTGCACCCCGCTACGGTAATGCTCTGTTTTTGTGCTGTGTTTTTGTCAACATCTCAACTGATTCGAATGACTGCATCGGATACAAGCACGACGCAGACACATGCCAGCATGTGCGCGCACACACACACACACAAATACAGACTCTGAATTAACATTCAGACAATGTTTCTTGTAAAAGTATTTGAAGATAGAATGGTTGCATACCAAATCCAAACTCGCTTCCACTGTCACACTGTCAGATTGTATTTTTAGAGAATGAACTCAGTCCCACCCGAAGATTTTCTTTGATATTTCTTTACATTTCTTAATCCCCGAAGGGCTCTTGGATCTCAAGCACTAACTTGCCTCTCAGTATTCAACCAACTCGGGAGAGATCCTTCAACAGTGTGTGCGTGACGTTCTTCGACTCCAGAGTATCTGCCGTTGGCACACTGCATCTCCAAGAACGGGTGTGCACCTGCTGCAAGCTGCTGTGTGTTGCCCTGCGAGCATGTGCTGTGTGCTGCCAACTGCCCGCAGAGCCACAGCTTTGCAAGTCCACTGTGGTGGGAGGACTGAAAAGCAGCCTAATGGCATTTTCCATTCCCTCACTGTGGGAGACATCTTTATGGATGGGGTCTGCGTAGACTTCTACTACTCCTCGCTCACCGAGGAGTCATGAAGAGTGATGGCCGTGAAGGGAGGATGGAGGAGGTGCAGGGCGGTAGGGGGGGAAGAAGATGGGCAAGATGAAGCAAAAAGAAGAGGACTTAAAGAGAGAGGATACAAAAACAAGAGAGTGTGAGTCCAGGTCAACTACACAAAACTACTAAAAGAGTTATTTAGATACAAAATGAAAAAGTCTGGGAGTGATGAAGACACAGAATTGGATAAAACTCAAAATAAATTGATCGTCAAGGATGCTTAGATTATCTCCTCCTGTTATTAAACCCCATTGAGTTCTTCCTTCGTAGATATACACTCCTCCCTGTCTGTCATTTTCTCGCACCATCTCCCCGCCTCTTCCCTCTTCAGCCATCAGACCTCTCTCCTTGCTGATGATGGTCACACCATGAGAGGATTCCTTTCTGTTCATCAGGGAGGTGATGAAAATCTCATTAATTAAATAGGGACTATGGTGTGGCAGCATGACGGGCATGCAGGGACGCTTCCCTGCTGACTTAAAGCGACATTATGTGTAAGACGTAAGAAAAAAAAAAGGAAAAACACAGCTTGTACAAGTCATTCAAAACATATACATCATTTTCAGCAGCCTACGTTTTTTTTATAGATAGATTTTTAAACGGAGAATAGCTTTGGCATTCTGAAGCATAAAGCAGTAAGGAAAGGTAAAGGGCCTCCATCGCCACAGAGGTGTTTTCAGTTATTCTGGCTAATTAGAACTCAGGTTGAGGTTGGTTGGGTTTACAGGTGTAATTACATGAGGTTGTTCAACTTCATGGACTAGCAAGAATGATAAAAGTGTAAGTTGTCTCACACTAATAGGTGCAATAACACTAAGGGGAGAGCAATGAGGTGTCAATCAAGCACAGTCCACACAGCCCTGAGCTGAGGCCTAATCAGGCACGAGTGCAAACACCTGTGTCAGTGGAGCATGGCTGTGTAGTGTCCTTAGTAACAATCCCATTTGTCTAGACTTGGCATTTCAGTATTTTAAGTCTCTTTCTTAAATTATCAATACAAATAATAAGCAGATGCTGTTTCAAAACTAAAATAATAACAGAAAATCTCAAAGCAGTTTAAACTTAGTGCCACATCAGAACTATTACCTGCAAGTGGCAGTGATAATTGTCCTCTCACCAAACTCCTTCACTGCTGAGCGGTTGGACATCATCAGTCTGTCAGTGTGTTTGTGACTGCAACAATCACTACGTTTAGAAGCTCAAGCTATTACAGGTTTTTGCCCTTATTCCAAAAAAGACAGTTTTCCTACTGAGCTGTTTACATGACTAATGAAAAATGAATATTCCACTAGTACTCCCATTTTCAAACAGCCCCTAACATGATGTTTATCATGTCAAAATATAAACAAATGGAACAGCTGGAGCCGCGTGTCGTTTTGCTCCTTTGCAAGAAAAGTTTTTCAAGTTTTTTTTTTTTTTTTTATGTGGCAGACTTGTTGGACTGTGCAAACACAGCCTCCCTCTTTTATTCCTTCCACAACCTCCTTGAAAAGGTCAGTGTTGCTATAGTTAATTTGTGCATATCCACATCTTTCACAAAGGTTCAAAATAGTTTTTTTTGTGTGTGGGCTTTTCTTTTGGGCTTGCAATTCTACACCAGCCTTGCCAACTGTTGGTGAGTTGGTTTGTGTACAACTGCGTAATAACAACGCATGGACCCGACCGCAAACAGGCAAGTAGCTGTGCGTCACGAACTGTGGTAAAAATGCATAGAACGAATGGGCTGTATACTTAGTAATGCTGTAAACCTGAATAATACCGGCATAACCCCTTACAGAAAATGCTGAATTTGGAAAAAGGCCTACTTTGGAAAATCCAGACAAAATTATGTTTACATGACCTGTATCAAATTCATAATGTCATCATGTTTGGAAAAACAGGGGGAATATAAGTGTGCATGTAAATGTAGCCATTGATGCTCTGGAAAGCTGTGCTGAACTGTACAAGCACCACAGAACTCTGGCTTTGTACATCTGGATAGCATTTATAACATAACATTTATAACATTTTATAGTAACAGCCGATGCTACAACCTGTCTCACTCCGAAGTCATTGAAATCTGGCGCTTGAGCAGTGACTTGTGGTGTCAGACACCGAATAAGGGCGTCCTTTAACATCAGTATGATACGGCCGGTTGCCATTCTAGTGTAATGGCACGGTGGAGCGGGTGGTGGATGAGTCCAACAAGCCATGTTCTTTTTTCCTGAGCCCAAACACGCGTTTTTGCTGATGAAGGAGAAAAAAAAACATCCATTTGTGGTGTTTTTCTAACATCGTGTGTTTATTTTGAATGAGACTGTATATTTTGTGTTAAATACCCTACAGTATGAAAATGGAAGTGCATTTTGAAAGAAGACTAACACTTACTACAGTATAATACTCAGCCCTACTTTTAAGTTATCCTGGAAAGTCCTGAGATTCTATGTGGGTGGGATACTCAATGTTTAAATTAGATTTTTTTTATGTGTCTATGTAAAAAATAAACTTCCTAAAATAGCAGCTCAGCCCTACAGTATTTCTTCTTGATCTATTACCAATGGGAACTCTGTGTGGAGGAAGTGAAGGAAAAAGAGTGAAATATTAAGCCCTCTAAACATTAGCAAAGGTCTGCAGATTGCAGGTTTTACCAACAGTAGCTGGAACTCTGACTGCATGTCCGTCATCCACTTAGAACAACAAAATGATCAGTTTGAGTTTTCCGTTTAGCAACATCACATTATGTCATTTCTGGCTCCTGAAATTCACAAAATTTAAATGCTTCCCTTGACTGTTGTGTTAAATTGTCAAATAAAGTTTGAAGTGATTAAGCTAACGACAGACTTTGACATGGGCCTTTTCAAAGACTGAATGACTGCTTGTCAACTCTCAAAGGACTCATTGACCAGTAAAAATGAAATCAATCAAATACAAAGAAGTCGCACGCAGGGAGCAGAGCAGGCTTTGATTAGCTGGATGTAAACAAGGAATCCTTTTATGCTTTGATTTGACAAGATACACTTGAGAACACTTGGAACATCAGACAGATTGAGAGACCTCATTTTGTGTGTGTGTGTGTGTGTGTGTGTGAGACGGGGGGTTTCAATATATATTTTAATGAAACTACACTGGAAGCAAATATCAAAAGCAGGGTGTGGCATGTGACCATGTTTCCTGTCATCATTTGGGGTAAACAAAGTGTTTACAGTTTTTTTCGTAAGAACTTTCACATCAAAGCCGACTTACAGTATCTCACAGTGCTTTCAGTGAAGTCACCGCCGTCATTAAAATACTATGTGTAGTGCTTCTTGTTTGTGTACATCATCTGATCTTTGACACACAGGAATGTAGAACATTTGTTTGGCCAACTTAGTCCATGTTCTTCAACCTACAAGACTCCCACACGCCAGACTGGCACACAGCAAATGGCCTTGTGCTTTTCATCTTGTGCACAGCATTTCTGTAAACTTTCGAATTTTAAATGTGTTTGCAGCAACAGAAAGCAATTATGGTTTACTTATAATACAAGTGAAGTGGATCTAAGACTTTGCCATGGCCACGGACAGAGCTTCTTTCTTGTTGGCTGGCAGGTGTCTGTATAAAGTCTTTGACTTTGACACGACATCAGTAAACAGTTTACAACACTGATTTAAAAGGGTATGAAGTGCAGATTACCTGAGTAGCTTTACCTCTTCTTCATATTATAATTTCAGTAAGTGCTTACTGATAAAACAGACCTAAGAACAGGTGAAATTTACAACATACAGCTTACCAAGGCAGTTCAATATCCTCCTCTTGTATGCACACTGTTGTATCTCAGAAATGATGCCTTTAAATTAACTTTTGAGCCAACAAAGACAATGTTTACACCTGGTATCACAGCTGAGACACTTCCTCACTCATACCTGTGTCTATCATGCATCTCCAGCTGACCATTTGTGTTCAGATTCTGTTACTGCCCTACATCACTCATGCTAGCATCTCAAATGGCCCGGCACACAGTTATCACATCCACACTCTTGCTAGCTGCTCGCTAGCATGCTTGCTGGTCATATCAGCGGATTTATTGCTGTAACTGGAGATATCGCTGTCAACAGAATTCAGGATGTTGTCTTCCATAGGGCAAAATGATCAGCAGTCAAACCACCTTTTGTCAAACTCGTCATGCCCAAGGAAAGCGCCAGGCTTTAAGGCCAAGATCACACAGTGGCCAGACGTGGAACTGCAGCCTTTATTCTTCCTTTTTTTCCTGTTGTAGGGTTTTTTTGGGGAGTTTTTCCTTATCTGCTGTGAGGGTCCAAGGACAGAGGGATATTGTATGCCGTAAAGCCATCTGAGGCAAATTGTGATTTCTGATATTGGGCTTTATAAATCAAATTGAACCAAACTTTGGTGTACATCACGTGATGCCATGGGGCCCCAAAGACTTTCTCCTGTAGTCTTACATAGCGTAAGACATGTCTGTAAATCAGTGGTGCATTTTTTTTAGTATCACAATCCCGCAAAATGACTTGTTTCACAGTTAGGATTTGAGCCATTCAATCTGACAACATTTTCACAGTCTAGAAGAGCCACATGATTAAATAATTTATCCCCCTTCAAGCAAGTGAAGGGCTAAACCAGAATTTAACCGCTCGGCCGGTGAAAGCCAGCTATTGAGCCGAGCTCAGCCATGCTCGGCAGTCATAAATCTCTAGTGCTTTTGCTTTATGGGCTCCACAATGTGAAAGATTTGGGTAATTTCATACCGTGGAAACCAAGCTTTTTGGTGTCATGAACCGCTGAGCAACTTCAATAGAAATGAATAGGCACCCGCTTCCAACACTGCATCCGGTTCTCTTTATATATCCTCGGTCAGGACCATTAGCATTAACACTACAAAAGATATGTGGTCAAATTTGACTCAGAGCACCTCCACAAGTGGTTAGAGTGATGAGATCACAATGCATCTTGGTAGTTGTTTACATTTGTGTTTAGTGCTGTCCACTTTTGATCAGATCACCCAAGGCACATGTTAATGCCAGCTATGAACAGACTCCAAACGTAGACCCACCTTACCAATAACACATTAACCAGTGGGAGCCACTTGGGCTGCAACACTGGCATGATCCCTCACAAACAAATAGTATGTGTATTATGTAATTTGGGTTGCTAATAGTAACTTTACTAAGCTTAATGCACCCCAAGATAAAAGGTAGAAAACAATGTGTAACTTTTTGGGGAAACAAATGCCTGTGACTGGTTGTTTTTATTTATTTATTTTTGTCTGTTTCTCTTAATATCAGATTCATTCTCTCTCTACGGGTTTGCAAAAACAAATCACTATTCAGATTGACACGTTAACAAGGTTGTCAAGGGATTGCCTGGTGACCACACACCAGATCCTATGAATATTAAATGAGAGAGAGTGAAACAGGGAGAGAGGGAGGACAAGAAAGCAAAAGAGTTATTAGAGTTGGAAAAGGTTGGATGGGTTGAAATGGGAGAGGGGAAAGAGAAGATGGAAGGAAGAGTGGCTGGACACCGGACGAAGGGGAAGAAAGGGGGTTTGCAAGGATGGCTAAATAAGTGGTGTCACCAACTGGATACACAATTTGGGTGCACATCAGATATCACACGATGCATTTCACACCATCCCTCTTTTATCTCGGCTGTATTTCTGCTTACCGCCACTGTTGAGACAGCCGACACTGTTGCTCTGTCCGGATGAAAATCTGCGGGTGGGGATCACAGGCGGGAAATCTACCTGGAAGCTTTCTATTTCCGTTTCGCCGTCTCTCTCCCTCAGTGGGGAGGGCATCAGGGCCAAACAGAGCAGTCGGAGCAGAGATAGATGGAAGCGCCATGTGCCTCACATTGCCACCCATCCCTGACAACAAGATTAATCTTCACTCTTCAACCCTGATGAAAGTCCCCCGTCAGTGCCACCTCTTTTCATCTCTCTCCCCTCTCTCTTTCTGTGGAGGATAGTTTCACCTGAAATGAAAATTAAAAGAGATTATGAATACATTTTTTTTCACTTCCTGGTGGGGATTACTAAGCTTTAAAGGGGCCACGATTTAACACGTGAAGATGAGTTTACTGCACAGCCTGTGAAAACAGAGGAAAAATGCCCTCTGTGGTTCTCATCAGCTTTTTAAAGTCTGAGTTTTCTCATTTTGGACTTCACAAGGACTAGATTTCACTTTATTAACTGTCTTTTCACTGTAAGATTTTTGTCATAAAACACCTACTGTGAGTTAGCTGAGCTCCACAGCCTGAGGCCTGATCAATGGACAGGCTTCAGGGACTCATTTAGACAAGTCTCTGCATTTTGAAACTTGTGAACAAAACCACTTCGACTGAACTCTGTAGATATAAAATAAAATATTAGAAGGTAACTGCGTGGCCTATATCCCACCTCAAATTTAATCAGAAACTCATTTCAAGAACACCGGCCATATTTTTTCCACTTTAAAAATCCACTGCATGCAACAATGACAGCTCGGAGAATATTGCAGTTGCTCAGAAGTGGGAAGGGTTCATGTGAGGAGAGCCCTTGTGACAGCCCACTTACAATGACGTCTGCTCTATATTGTTATTGTTCCTATAAATCCTTATTGCTCCTTGACAGTACAAGACAGTAAAGTGACTGTTGGCTGCCTTTGAAAAGATACATTTACCTGCTAATTCCTGCTGATATACCTTTATAGATGGTGTAATTACAGCCTTAACCTGACCAATCTTGAAGTTTTTACTCTTAGTGTTGACACATTATAACAGGGACGTTATTCTACACATATAACTCTGCTTGTGTCTTCCTTCCACCTCCGTCTACAGCACTTGAATTATACAGCAGTTCTGCAGCTCTTTTACGTGGTTGAAAGGGTTTGTACAACACTTAGTGTGTTTGCACGTGAGATGGTGTGTGCATACATGTGTTCTTAGAGGCATACGCCGTTTATGCTGCACGTGTTGAGGGAATGTACTGTCGCTATGTGTGTCAGAGCATGTCTGGGACAGGCTCTGTACACTGAGGGTGTGGTGATGATGAGAGACCATGAAAGCGCTACTGGAGAGGCAAACACACAAATTTCTCTTTGGGACTGCCGGCATCAAGGGAGTGGCAGATGAAATAGAAACACACACACTCACATCTTTTCCCAGAGCTGGAGAGCAGCCACGGTGGAGGATGAAGAAAGAGAATAAGACTTTTAAAAAATTTCAGGCTCAGTTGTTTGCTTACGTTTGAAAAGTACCAGAGCGCTCGGATGTTTTGCCCTTTAGCTGAAATCTCAATCCGTCGGCTCGCTAATCCTCTGCCCCCACACCGCCCCCAAAACACACACCACCCTGGCCCTGCACCCGCATTGTCCAAATCCGAGCCACCTTTATGGACGGATCCTGTCAAACCCATCTCTGAATGTCATGCTTGACATCACGGTAAAGCCGGGGGGGGGGGCGTATGCCTCTAAGAACACATGTATGCACACACCATCTCACGTGCAAACACACTAAG
>JAPZEB010000003.1:28580199-28605071 GCA_029783705.1 Chaetodon striatus | reverse complement strand
CATAAGCATCTGTTACAAAACTGACGTCAATATTGGCATTCCAACACTTCAACAACTGCTTACTATACTGATTTACCAATACTTCATTGATTCCACTTTTATAAATTATCTTTGTTTTTTTTTTTTTTTTTTTTTGTATGTTGTTTTGTGGAATAATAATGTCAATCAATAGCAGACCAAAAAACAAACTACTCTGCATACTGGCATCTTTTAACACAGTTGATTTTGTCACTTTCATTACATTTTAAAAGCCTACGTGGAATTACTTTGTACTGACAAATTGGGACACAATAAAAGTTTGGCTATCAGTACATCATAGTATGCATGTTGTCACATCCCTATGATGTAAAGACTGTATCTATCAGCTTTCCTCTACTATAATCTCCCTCTGCGGTAGCCTGGAGGGCGGAGTTCAAGCTCGTCAAGAGAATTCAGCTCACCTGGTCTGCCTTAAAAACTTGAAAACTTTCATACAGAACCTTGTTTATATATATATATATATATATATATATATATATATATACTTTGGTTTGTTGTTTTTTCTCTTTTTGTTGGATATGACTCTCAGTCTAAAAATAATTCCCATGTGTGGTCTCCCCCTTTCTTGTCTTTCTGGAGCCAGGCTGTGATAATGTGCTGGCACAGTCCAGAGCAGAGTGGCTCATAAGTGATAGCTGTTTGCCGTTTTGTGCTAGGACAGATGTAACCAGGAAAAGCATTGTGGTTGTCCATACCGATGGGCCTTTTTTTTTTTCTCCATTAAAAACAAGGTTAGTGTTAAGGGTTTAGTTGTTTTGCATCACTGCAGTGGACAAGACATTCTGAATTGTGCAGGGGAAAAAATAAAATAAAACCAAAACATTAAATAAAATAAAAGACTTCAAGGAAGAGTGTGTGCGATTTTGGGGGAATAGAGTGGCATCTAATGGTGAGGATTAGTAATTGCAACCAGCTGAAACTTCTCCTGGTTAGAATTCCTTCAGTATTTATTGATAAGGAGGTTTTTACCGAGAGCCAAATTATCCGCAGAAGACTCTCCTCTCCAGAACCAACAGCTCTGGGGCCACATTTATAACCATTGCATACTCACAAAAAAGGGCTTAACCATTTTCTAGAAAATGAGCATAAATTCAGGAAAAACACAGACAGTGAGGTGGTAAATTGAGGCTAGGTTGTAGAAATTAAATGTGAGCTGAATCATTATACAGTAGGTGTAATGACGTCTCTCACACATTTAAATTCCCTTCATATCACATGTTTCTTGTAGATCCAGCTCATAGACATTTAAATGCAGCTGAATTATCTGTGCTAGTGCCAGTGACTCGTAACTTTTCTATAAGCAGCTTTTGGTAGTAAAAGATATGTCAACTAAATCTCGATTCAATCTGTATCTTTCCAATGCACTCATGGTGAAGGGGCTGCTAACTATGGCGACGCAAAAATGTGGATGGACTCAGCTAGAGTCAGTCTTTGGTTTGTCCACTCTGGGGTACTGCACAAACTTGGCGATGCAACATGATGATCTTTGTAGACAAGGACCCACTCCCTATGTAGATATAAATGCCTCTTTCTGAGGTCATGAAAACACTATGATTCTTATTTTCAAGAAAAAAGAAAACATCTATATTATATTCCATTCTGCCAATATATCCCTTTAAATCCTGAACATCTGACCTTTAAATAAGCAAAATATTACATTGGTCTTTAACATCTCTGTCACGTGCACATCAGGTATTGTGAGATTGGCAGAGCTGTCTCACGTTCCAGATAAGACGAAATGGTGCCCAGTACCCAAAATAGAAAATTGGAACTGAGACAGAAATAAGTATGTGATTTAGTTTTGTAAAAGCGTTCATTTTTAATAATACATAATTATTAATTTAATCATTGATGCATACCGGTGGTGTCTGGTAATAAATCTAGGATCAGACACATCAAAGTCGCTCCATCCAGTATTGATGTCTACAACTAATACGAGAGTGTTGGCACGTTCTCACAGCATTCCTGCTGTTTGGAGACGCTTGCAGCGGCTAATTTCGCCAGGAAAAAGGCCAGTTAAATATCCAGAGGGTTGACAGCTCCATCAGTGATGCAACCGTCTGGGGGAGGACACTATCCCCCAGTGATCCGGGAAAATACTGGATGAAGATGTGCACATGGGATGATTAATGGGGTCCTGTGTGATGTGGGCAGCTAAGAGCTAGTAGCTCGACTAATGGACGACTTGAGGATGCAAAAAAGGGGCACTCCATCAAGCAAACAGTTTTCAAAATCTTTGTTGAATAGAGCTTTGTTATTTTCATGCAGTGGAATAGTCTCAACCAGGCTTAGACTTCTCAGCTGTCAGATTTAGGACGTTATCAAACTTGTCATCACTGCTGCATTCTTTGTGTTTTGCCACACCGTTGAATTGTGATTCCTTCAGTCAAGGTAGAATCAAAGTATTACAGTCATCATGCAGCATGAGGCTACTGGGAGTGCTGCATGATCTCAGCCTGGAAGAAGTGCTGAGCTTTTCTGCACACACAGAAACTTTGAGTCCCCTGACTACCTCAGTGAATCCTATTGGACAAAATTTTCCGCTGTTACTTTCTATTTTATTGTCTCTGTGAACTAATTTAATATTGCCCTCTCCTGCCCATTTCTTCTTGTTCTTTGTCCAAGAAATAAGTAGATTTTATTCCTTTTCTCAAATGTTTTGAGTTCTTCTTCCTCTTTGTGGTGGTAAAAGGCCCAGAGATCGATCGGCTCATAAAAGGGTTCCCTCCCGCCATGTTGTTATTGATGCTCTTCTATTAGGTTGGCAAGGGATTTGGGATGCTCTTGTACCACCTTTGTTATGAGCTGTGTTTGTGTTGAAGTGTGTGCAGCAGACATACTGTATCAATAAACATCGTATTCATCTGGAAAATCCCCTTCATTTCAGAAAACTGCTGCCTCTGCAGTGCAATCCATCCACAGGAAATGTGAATCCAAACTTTTCATTAGCAATTCAAAATGAAAGTTTGTATCACCGGTGCTGGGCAAACAAATTGTTTTCTTGTGGCAAAGATCAAACCACTGACAAGTAAAACATGACGGTACTTCTTCTCTATTATGCGTTGTTGGTTTTATGGTTCTGTCGTCCTACACAATGATGACCATTAAGCTGTGTATGCTGACCACAGCTACCACCTCAATTACCTGCTATAGTTTCCTGTCTACATAATGGATTGTGAAGAGTGCCTGCTTGCCTCTGGTTGATTTAACACATGAAAAGACCAAATCAAGAATAATAGACTGAGACTCACTCCAGGGGCGGAGCTCCAGCCCCAAATGTTTTCTCAGAAGCCCTCAATCTATCCTATTCCCCAAAGAAATTTAATATAATTGAGTAAATGTTCTCCTGTTGGCCTAATATTCAATTCAGAATATTAAAGACCACATTTACTTGGCATTGTTGGATATCCTTGATTTGCAATTAGAGCAGCCTAGATTATCATGGCGTGGATTCAAACGTGGTACTCTTCTCCAGCATAGTATCACAGAAATAGGTTTTAAGATTAGAAATGCTGTTTAAGCCAAATTTCTGCAACACGTATGTTGTGTAACTCAAAAATAGTAACATCAGCCAGTTCTTGCCTCTTTGTAGAGAACACTTAAAGAACAATTAGATACAAAATAGGATGCAGGCTCTACA
This sequence comes from Chaetodon striatus, assembly GCA_029783705.1. Lineage (NCBI taxonomy): Eukaryota > Metazoa > Chordata > Actinopteri > Chaetodontiformes > Chaetodontidae > Chaetodon > Chaetodon striatus. The sequence continues at coordinate 28,601,392 of JAPZEB010000003.1, read as the reverse complement.
GGATCCCCCTGGTAACTATTATGTTTCTCCCAAATTGTGTATAGATTTTTCTATCATCTTAAGTGGCTTGAAAATAGTGTCCCGAACCATTACAACCTCTGGCTGCATCCCTGACTCACACAATGTCAGTGTTTTGTTAAATTTCATTTATTTTTTTTCTTATTGTGAACACTTTCCATGTGACAACTTATAACTTAAAACATGTTAGTTCGACTCCTTTACATCTTCCCTCTGTTGTCTGTAGCACTCAGTGCTGAGCCCCTTGGTTCCTACTAAAGACATGAGTCTTATAAAAATGCTCATTATCTTTTTAAATCAGCTGAGCATTGTAGTTTTTAGCAAACATGACTCGATCAGGAATTAGTAGTGTTTTCGTTGGAGACTATTTTGCGCTGTGGATTAACACAGCTGTGTAATGGACAGTGTATTCGGCATTGAGTCAAAATAAACTACAGTGCCAGTGTTCATTGAGAAAACATGTTACTGACTACCATAGTGTCGCACACAGTTTTTGGATAACAATATATTTTAGGGATGTCCGAATCCGATCTAAAAGTTGAGTATCGGAGCAGATCAAGGCTTTTTGTAACGGATCAGAATCAGCTATATTGGGCTGAAAAAAGCTTGTTCTAGTGCTTTGTCATCAGCTGTCACAGAGATTGTTTTACTGGCTAAGCTTTTGTGCACAGGCAAAGATATGAGTGCAGCCTCCATCAACTCTCCAACTCTTCCCTATCTGTCTGTCTCTGCACTCTTTGTGCGTGTAAGAGCAGGGGCTGAGCCCCTCCTGTGGCAAGACACCACACACCATAAACGACAGCAAAAGCAGTATGAGACTCTCATTTATGTTATTTACCTAATTTATGTGCACTTCTTTTAATTCCAGCTCAGTGTGAGAGACTATTAGTCGCTCACTCTACAGCAGAAAACAGCACATGATAGAAAGAAAATGTTTTTTTACAAACTTGACAACATTTGCCAGTCACTTGCGCTCCGTTCTGACATGCGGACCCACTTCTGGACCGCGACCCACCAGCTGGGAACCACTGCTATACAGATTAGTGCCAGCCTTATCCTGCCATCCATTTTGCATTTAGTTAATTTGAATATTTATGTCACCTTTATTTACATTGGGAAAGAACATAATATGGAACAAGAACACCTTTTAGCAAATCTGACAGCTGGCACTGTGAAAAGCAAACAGCTCAAAGACAAAAAAGCGAGCAATGAAACTAAATACAGCTCCTGAGCACGTGTTAATCTAAAACATCAATGTATTAATCAAGAACATCACTGCTACAACATGTACAAGTAAGATTAATCATGGTCTTAATGAGCTCTGAAAGTACTCAGGGACACACGATGAAGATCTGCTGAAAATGATTCCACGCAGCATAGCTGAGAGCACACTTGCCAAGCTTAGTATTTAATGATATTGGCTGTGGGCTGGGCCTGGCCTACAAGCTTGTTTAAACATGTTGAGTCGCATTTGAATTCTAGAGTCTTTAATTTGCTGTATTGCTTCTAGTCATTCTTGTTGCTGCTATTAACTTGATTGATGGAAGAAAGTGGTTAATTATTGCTTTCGCTCTCTGGCTGAGTCAGTTTTTGAGAGAGCTGTGCCCAGATTTCGGAGACTTTCTGTGCAGAAGGTGGTATTTAAATGTGAGCTCAAAGCTGTCCTGCAAATGACCTCGTCAGAGTTGAATGTGAATTAAAGTTGACATTTCCACAGCTTTGGAATTTTAGCTTTACTGCTTTTGGTCGTGGCCTCTGCTAGCAGCTGATTGGGAGCGTGGTTATACATACTGTTGTGTAAATACTGGTCTGCAGTTTTTGGTTTTCTGAAAATAATTCCTGTACAGTGAACTCTCACTAATGTAAGACACTGTTGGGTAGAGTTGGGTCTGATGTGCTCTTCCAAAAACCCTCACCCTTTACTAGCTGAGGATGGTGGCATAAAATTATGACCTGATCAAAGAGAGAAAGTAAAGCATGTGTGAAGCATAATTTTTGTTTATTTTCTGATGTCCAGTGCTGAAACTGGAAATATTATCCTCACTGTCCCCGTATTCTGTGATAGACTTAACCAATATTAGGTTTAAGAAGCAATACGGTGTTTACCTCAAAAGAAAAAAATAGCATAGTGTTAGTTTAGGCAGGACAATATGTCAAGCTCAGCTCACATCCCAGCGACATCAGCTGATCTCAAACAGCCCAATCAACTGATGGATCAGCTGGTTGATGGGAGGGAGTCAGCTGAATAGATCACTTGATTCCTTTCTGTGCCTTTCAATTGACAAATCTCATTCAGGGCTCCCTGTTTTAACTGCTCTGGCCTGCCCACTGTTGCTGCTTTCTCTGCAAGCTGCTTTGCAACCTGCCTCCACCACAGCTCCTCACTTTCATGCTGTGTCTGACTTCTCAATGTCATTTCTGTTTGTCACTGATGCTGCTCTGTTCTGTTCCCGGGGGGTCTTTGCTGCTGCTCTCCCTGCCTTAGTCTTAACATCAACTTAGCACATGGAAGGGCAGAGAGGTTTGCTCTCTCTGCCTCAGGCTTTCCTCCTTTGCACGTGGAAGGGCAGAGAGGTGCGCTCTTTTCACCTTAGACTTTCCACATAGGCACGCGGAAGAAAGTTTTCCTGACTGAAATAGGGAAAGTATAGCAAATTTGATCATGATAAGTAGCTTTGTGCACATCAAACATCTGATCTGTGACATCTAAGGCTGCTTGTCATGTACAGCAATATAGAATATAAGTGCCATTAGGGAGTGGACAGTTGTTTAAGGTACCCGTGTTGATGTTTAGACCACAGCCTCAACCTGCTGCAACAAATTTAGCTGTGCACTCAAGGAGAACTGATGGAAAAACTGTGACTTCATCCAGAATGAATGCATCTTCTAGAGAAGGCTGCATTTTCTGGTTAACATCTAATGGAACGTTTATGCCAATAATACTTTGGTCCTGCAGATATGAGCGTGTGAATGCTGGAAAGTTTCTCCTCAAAGCATTGAGGGATTTACTGAAACAAAATGTCAGTATTTTCATATCTGTTCGTGTCTCTGTGTCTTGTAAAGACCTTTCATAACAGGTTACTGTAGTTCAACATGCTATTCAGGCTACTGAAAAAGCTAATAAGACAGAGAGAGATTGTAAAACAATGGGAGAGTAATACACAACAAAGTTATAAACAAAATATTAAAACAGCAAAGTAGCTATAAAACCTTATAGCGAAAGCCGAGGTGAAAAGGGTCGGTTTCAGCTCCTCTCAGATCCTCTAGCAGGCTGTTGGAGCATATCCAAATCTGATATTCTCTCATTTAAACCACACAGCACCATTACACTCATTGAAGCATCAGCATTAATATGGCATTTAGGCCCTGTGCTAATGCAGTGTGTCTGGAGGACAATGCTTCACACACAGACGCACACAAAGAATATCCGAGCATGCACACACACCTGCCTACTACTGTGCAAGATACTGTCTTATCTAATCTCTCAAACTTCACCAGACTGTGTGTATGTGAGTGCTGTCTCCATCGGAGGGACTGAGTCATGCTGTCCACATTCTGCTTCTCTCCGAATGTATTAACAGTGTTTCCTAAAGGAGCACTATGATAAATTCAGATTGTATGAGCTGTCTGGACAAAGTTCTCAGCATGATGGTGGCTGAGCTGGAGGCTAGCAGCTATTGGAATTAACTCCGAAAACAATGCTTAACAACAGCAAAGGTGCTTACAGAGCTAAACGGTGTTAAGCAGGGTGAAACCGGAGGTTGGATGCTGAGCTTCCAAAGTAATGCTGTCCCAATATCAGCGATAACCGCTGCATGATCACAGTGCAAAGCAGGGACAATGAGTTAGCCGATGGGACGCTCACGTGGAGCAGCAACCTGGCTGAAAAATGAACACAGAGGTGCCAAAAACCTCAGTTTGTGAAATGGCCACGTGAGGCTGGCTCCAGAAATGAGTCAGTTTCCATAGACACCAATGTTAAAATGCTCCACAGTTTTGGTCCCTGTAGCTAACTGCTAATTTCCCTCTTCTTGACAACTGTGTATAACTCACCCATTTACATTGTATCAAGGGTTAAAGTTACACATATTCAAGCTCGCAGTTGCTTGATTTTTTTTTTTTTAGGCGATGCAGGTACAAAACAAGTGAAAGACATGACAGGGACAACACTATGTGGGAGGTGCAAAATAACAATTAACACTAAAGACAAACAAAGGCATATTGGTATAATGTATGTTGACAGTGTTAAGTGGCATTTTGTGTGTTTGTTGGAGTGTATGTGTGTTGATGAAGTAGTCAAAAGGAGGAATGAGTTACATTAAGAGGAAAAAGTGAAAGGGGAAGAGTTGGGTGCAAAAAGGTTAAGAAAACTTAAAGTAGGAAAAGGGGAGACAAATAAATTAAATAAATAAATAAATAAATAGAAATGTAAAAAAAAAAAGGTGGCTTTAAAAGGTTGAAGGTGTGTGTGTGTGTATGCATTTAACGAATCAAATGGTCCTTTTTTTTCCCCACTACCCCTTTCTTCTAATCCCTTGCCCCTCGCCCCTCGAGGGATCCCTTGTGCCATTACAGTCTATGAGTTAGATCAGTGTGTGACATCACTGTATAGTACCGACTGCTCAGGCCACCATCACCATACCACTATGTCTTTACATAGCAAATTGTGGTTTGCTGCTATATAAATGTTGCACACAGAACCTTTAAATAAAGTTTTTTGCCCATGCCATCCTGTAGCAAATGTTCCATATTTTCCACAGTGTGCAGGAAAACAAAATGGCATTTAAAACATATAAATTTGTGCTTGAGCAGCACACACACTGTATCATTCAGACATGACAAGAAGCAGAAAGACGCGAAAGAGATGAGAAGGTCACAGTGACGTTTAGAAAATGAAGTCAGAAATTATGGCTCGCCAAATGTGCAATGAATATTTCAGCCAAGCCTGGTGGGTATAAACCCACAGCTGTGCCTGCATTTGCCTTACACTCAGAATTTAAAATAAAAAATGAAAACTCAAAAATATAAATTAGTGATATTCAATGATTAATAATGCAGAAAGTACAAATTTAGCGAACATATAAAGTTACAATATCGTCCATCATGCGACTGGATAGACTTTGAGTGACTTTTAAACCTACATCTGGTCACAGTCATCGGTTGAAAGTGTGATTATCTGCACTGAGTGAACTCTCAGTGCTTTTCAGTCAACAACTCTTCTGAAATGTGTCATGATGTTGGCTGACAGTAACAGCTCAGTTCATCTGTAATCCATTCAGCCCTCACAGTGGAACGTCAGCCAGTAGTTGGCTCCAGACCCCCATCAGGTGGCGTGACTCATCCGTTTCATCATCAGATTCGATGGGTGCATGGCTGTGTGCGGGTGCTTCTCATCATGACAGGCCATGGTTTAATGGGTAGTAGTAGATAGCCTTGTTGTTTTTTTCCTTCTATCCGTCTTTCACTCCTACTCCTTCTCTGCCAGTAATTAGATCTGTGTGGAATGGCTTCACTGCCAATCAAAGTTTGGTCCTAGTTAAGTTGTATATTACTTTGCATTGTTACAGCATATAAAAAACTCTCAGAAGTAACTGCTACTACTGCTGCCGTCCGTCTCTGTCTCTCTGTGGCTGCCTGTGAGTTTGACCTTATGAAGCCAGTTGTTTGAGCACTAATAAACCTGCTAATTCAGAAGAAAAGATAGAATAAACTGTTATTGTTTTTTGTCTGAGTGTGCACTCTCTCCTTCTAAAGACGTAACTAACGACTTCAGAGCATTGATGCAAATGTCAGCATTAACAACAGCCTAGCCTGGAAATAAAAATAAATCGTGCCTCATTAAAAAGGGCTTTAGCAAAATGAAATATGTCACATGACATCATGTACAGTGCTACTGGTCAAGTAACCTTTCCATCTTTTTGCTTCACAGGGACCACTGTACTGTACATGTCCCTTTTAACATAGTTTCTTGGCAAATCGTCTATCCACAGTAGCTCGCAGCGGTTGAGGCTGAAACATATGTGGAAGAGAAAAAGAAAATGCTTAGCGTACCAGAAAACTGGTGGAAGCAGAACAGTCGAACCGTTAAGAAAACATGTCAGGATTGTTTGGTGAACCTAAAAATGGGACTGGATGGAATTCATCCAAAACGAAACAAGGAACTGGAAGTGAATTTCTGAAAACAGCTGCAGGACCAAATCATTCAGACCCATGCCTATGGCCTGGCAGGATATAAGGGGAAGGGATGGAAAAGTAGGGATTGTTCATTATTTATAAGAGGGGGAGGGGCATACAAATAAATGGCTGTATTTTGTATTTATTTTACTGCAAATATTTAAAGAAAACATGCCTCCCTGTGGGGTTCAAAGGCATACTTTCCTTTGAAATGAAAGAAATGACATCTTTTATCACAGACAGAAACTATAAAAACATGAATTATTGTTGGATATTCACATTTCTGATGGTCCTTGGACAAGTCATGCAAAGAATACTTTTGACAGCTAACAAAAACATGATCAAAGCTGAGTTTAAAATAGTGATACGTGATCAAAATCAATTTATTTTTCATCTCATTTAAAGTTTGGAAAAAAATCACAATATTTGCATGTACTAACCAGCATGCAAGAGTGAAAAACTGAGGCTTTTTTCAACTCCAGGATTTTGTTTTAAAATTTTAACTTTAAACTTTCAAACCTCAAAGGGTAAGTTTTAAAAAACATATTAGAACTAATTCATGGTGAAGGGAGGGTAATGCATTTCCCACCAGTAACTCAGGGAGGCTCAAGGAAAAATAATTGCAGCCAATAAACAAGTAAAATAATAATAGCCAACCCCAGCCATCCCCCTCCTCTGTAAAGTTGATGTTAAGGAGTACTGGGTAGGGACTGTTCTTCAGACATCAGTCTGTAATTTGACTTTGGAAGAACTCGAAGTTTTAGTTGCCACCAGTTCATATTTTTTAAGCTTTGAAACTTCTGTTCCGACTTTTCACTTAATGTTTTTTTTTTCTACCTCCATACTTTTTTCCTATAACTTCATTTTCAGTACAGAAAGTAAGACATCAGGACTGAATCCATCTGCTGCTTGGTTCAACACAGATATTTACTCATTAGCTCATGGGCGGAGTATTGCTTATGAGAAATGACTGCCCCACTGTCTCTCTGTAAAACTGAGCAGATGGTAAATACATTCATATTCCAACATTTATTTGAACGTATTAAATATTTTATGTGTTCACAAATGTGAAAGAAAGAAAGAAAGAAAGAAAGTACACTAAAGGAGTCATATAGCTTAAAGAAAGACTCAGGTTTTGTTTCAACACTGGGGGGACACATATGAAATGGTGGCTCAGGGGGACCTTTCCCAGGAAATTTTCAGCATCAAGTATTTAAATGGGAGCACTACCGAAATTAAGGATTTCAGTATGTTATCTCCATGACCTAAGAAAGTTCAGTTGAGATTTCTGAACATGCCTACTCTCCCTCAAAGCCAGAAACCAGAGAATTTAGTCTCTAACTTGATGATGTCATAGGTTATAAAGTCTGATAGTTTTGGGCCATCTTAGACCACAGCAACAACATGTGTGAATTTTGAAAATGGGGGTAGCTCCCCTTTAATTTCCTGCATTCTGGTGAAATTTCATACACCAATTTGTGCCTTTCCTACATCAGTGTATGGTGGAGATATCTTTAATTTGGTCACAACTGGAGTCCTTTGCTACTTTCATGTTTTTATTTGGGGGGACAAATGCACATGTTCTGAATACTGAGGGGGACATGTCCCTGTGTCTGTGTCTTGTGCTCTTACAATTTGATGAAAAATGGATTCTCATAGATTTTGGGTGTATTTATATTTTGACATTTACCATAAACTCAAATGGATGTATGAAATAATATGCACAAGTGAACAGACACACTGAATACAAACAGCTCATGTATTTCAATAAAATATTTACAAACTCAGTTCTTAAATTCCTCCATTTTGCTAAAATAGTCATAATTTGGTTGTTTGATATCCATTAAGCACAGACTAAATGTAAAACTCCAAACTAATTGCTGTGTGACAAATTCATACATATTAACAGCAAAGTGTTAAATTAAAATGGCATCCAGGTTTTCAGATCACATGAATTAATTCTGATGTTAAAGCATTTTGAATCAGTCACTGATTGCCCTTGTCAGGATATTAGATAAAACACTATTAAGCCAGAAGCATTTCTGACAGTCACATTAAACAGACATGATATTAGCTGTGTCATTTTCCGCAGTCACATTTGCCAGTGCTGCTTTCATTGGATTTAGCATTGTTATCAGCTAATCTAAATGGGCAGGCTAACAGACCATTAGCATTTTCCCCAGCCGTTTACGATGGATGTGCAATCAGAATATTAGCATTATCTCACTCAGTGAAAATGCTCTCTAATCTAACTTAGCATCGCTTTATGTGGCTGCATTTACCAACAACTGCCATATACCAAATAAGCACACTTTCCTGTGCAGACACACACTCAGCCCACCCAGTTTGCTCCAGAGTGGCTGCTCTCAGTTGTCTTTCTTTTTTTTTTTTAAATCCAGCAATTATAAATACAAAATCCAGCCAATAATTTTCAATGCAACACACCACCTACACAGAGAGAGCATTTGGATTTTAACAAACTTTGCAGACACAAATGTCAACTGCCAGGCAACAAAGACAACTAAACTTTAAGCGCTCCGACTGTATTAATAAACAACAGTTCCAAATGATAGACTCATGGCTAAATTTGTTCTACCCAAGAGGCTGAGACATTTTTAATGAGGATAAACATCTGTCTCCTCTGTATCCCACTGGGAACCACATGACAAGTGTGAAAAATAAAAATAGTTTATTCTTGATTCCCACACGAAGCAACTGGTAACATAACACCATGTACAGTACGTCATATTTCTCATAAGACACACTGAAGATATAAAGCAGCGAGTTATTTACAATGTGATATGCAACATAAATAACGTCAGCGTTTTTTTAAAATTCATGAATGATTTAAAAGGCAGTCATAAGAAACCCTCATGAAACCATGGATCTTTGTGCTTCCCTGTGTTTGTGTTGTATTTACTTGTGGACAAACCAGCACTGAGGCAACTGATGATTTATGGCTGCATTCCTAAGAGTTGACTGTAACTAAAGAGATTGACGGAGTCTCTGGAGAGCTGCATAGGGTACAGTAGTTGTTGTGGTCAAAGAGCATGCAGTAATTACAGCCAGAGAGAAAGGCAACCAAAGCCTCGGGATGTACAGTATGGCACTGTGAAATTCTTTCTCCGAGTAAGCGCTTAACATAAAGGCCTCTTTGTCTTAGAAAATGCAGCAAACAGTCAGTGAAAGAGATCACCGCTTCTGTTTGAAATTCCATCCCACCCAGAGGATGGGATAGAGGGAAGGTGGGGGAAGAAGAGTGGAGATGAAGGGAGGGAAAAAGCAATAGATGGAGGGGAAGAGAGGGTGAAGAGTGGCTTTAAAATGGGGAGGTGCCGGAGAAGAGAGGTCAGAGCTACCTTTACGGTCCTGGAGCTGGAATGAGAGATGTGTTTTGACATTTCAGTGTTGAACCACTTCTATTTTTACATGAACATGTGTGTGTGGCCACAGGTGGGCCTGTTAGAGAGTTAGCTTCAGTGCAGATTTGTTAAAGCGTTAGCTCAGAGTCAGAGTAGATTTTACTGTCATTATACAAAGTACAACAAAACTTAATGTGGCATCTCAGCAAGAAGCAAAAATAAAACAAACAAATGGTTCGCCCAAATTGCAACATTTTCTCACACACTGCAAACAGTGTTCAGCTTATTAATGTCAACTTCAGCCCTCTCTACCATAGACTCATTTTGATTTTTTCTTAGGGGGGACAAGGGAACTTTAGAGCATATCAACTGTATATGCCACAGTGAAGTGGCATACATCTGAAAGCAGGGAACAAACACCAACTTTCACACAGGACAGTGGTGTTCACGTCCGGCAAGATTATAAAGCCGCACCCTGTTCTTTTTTCCCAAACCTAACCACATGCGTTAGTTGTTGAAGGCAAACAAATTTCAGTTCACGGTGTCCAACTGACATACTTTATTTTGAAAGAGACTGTGTGTAAACAGTAAAGTTCCTGTGAAAACAGAAGAGTATTTTGACAGAAGACACTGCATGTAAGAGGCAGGACTTGACATCCAGCGCACCATGGGTACCTTTCATGTCGTATCTGGACATGATAAGTCAATGACCAAACGTTGATACATGATGAGGTTAGAGAGAGAATGTGTTGTTCAGCACTGTGTGCCCAGTTATTCAAACATTGAAAGTTAAGAGTGTATAAAAGCTTAGATCAGATCAGCTTGGATCATTATGATAACAGTTTATGATGTCCCATTCCTTGACCAATTATGTCTCATACATTTTTGCAGCAATTTTTGGAGTTGATACCATTTTACACAGATTATGTGCTAAATTTAAGCATGTTTTGCCACTTGAGAACTGATAAAAGTGGCTGAAAATCCCTCCAAAATACCATGTTAGGACACCAAGACCTTGAGGAACACCATAAAGAAAACCATGCTCTAATCTGGTTCAGACCCTGAACCCTGAATGCCTAAGGTCTCTGGTTTTTGGTTGTAAAGTTTCATTAGGCACAATAGGTCATTTTATACAGTGATGTCACGTTTCACAAAATGGTCTCACTACAATAAACTACAAAATTCAGTCTAACTTTTGTAGTAATGAGTTTATATGATACCAGTATCTTCACTCAAGCCTCTGTGAGGCAGTGATGCTGGTCGAGGACAGCGGCGTCCGTGTGGAGTGGAAGAGGCAGAAGTGTCAAAGAGAAACATCTTAAAACCTGTTCACATGAAACCAAATCTATCTGCACGGCTAGAAACCACTAGAACTGACCATTTAAGCACCACATCCATGAGATGTAGTCCTCATGAGGGACACTCAGAGGAGAAGTACAGTGTGAAGCTCAGCTGGCATCTTCAAAATTGTTTCTGTTAAACTAGCAGCTCTTTATTCCACTAAGTGACCTCCTCTTTTCTCTCCTACTTTTCAGTCTCTCTTCTAGAGCAACATTACACATTATTTTATTTAATGTTAAAAAACTAACAAAGAGATGTACCACCTGATTTCAATTGACCAATGCCTCTGTAATTCTCTTCCAATCTCTCCAGTAAAAAGGAATGCATTATAATGTCCTTGGTGCTGAAATGTTCAGCGCCTCTACTAGCTCGCTGTCTCCTCAGTGCTGAATAGAAGCTTTGTTGTTTCATTTTGATGTGCCATGTTGCTTTCATTGCCTCGAATAAATGTGTCTTTTTTCCTTTTTTACATTTTCTGAACTAAGCAGCTTGCAATGAAGCTCAAGAGCGCTTTGGGTGTGAATGTGAAAAGCAATGACAGAGTATCTGTGCAGAAGGTTGCAATGAAAAGAGCTTATAAAAGATGGTAGGCTGGGCTGGATAAACACAAAAATACAGGCTTGGGGAAGGCAGGCTCTAAAGAAATGTGAATAGGTGTGAGAGTGTTCGTGACAGGGAGAGCCAAAGAAAGTGGAGATGTGTTTGTGTAGGTTACTGAGGGGGCATTCAAGGCCTATAGGCCATTAGACGCTGCTGCTGCTTCTGGGAGCTTGGTTATTGGGGAAATCTGGTGTGGAGCCATACTGGGAGTCCCAGTGGACACAATTAGACACACACACAAACATATACAGCAAACACATACACCCCCACCCCCTCTGCCCACAAAGGTTATCACAACACTAACATTCTTAATGATGAGGATGATACCATGACTAATTAGCTGTATGGGAGTTATTGAACTTCAGCGACTTTGCATATTTAAATACACAGAAGAATACGGGAAAGTTACAACATGCAAATATCCTGGACATATGTGAGATGTGTTACCATCTGGAACAATACCATTTGACTTTAACACTTCCATCGCTGCCTTCTTTGCTGGTACAGGAGCTGATTTTCCTTTTTTTTTTTTTTTTTTTTAATGATCATTTTGCATCTCAGCTATTCTGGCCTCTGGCTACATCTCAAGTCTATTAACCCTGTCCCAACCTTTCTTGGCTGTTATGTGGATTAAAGGTTGCACGTGTCCAATATGTCAGCAAGAAAAATTACATTTCATTGTCGATTCAGTAGAAAAATCGATTCTGATTCTGATTCATGTTCTGAACAAGACTTTAACCTTTGGGGTCACTGGTTAAGGTAGGCTTTATGAAAATGACTGAGCTCACTAGATTGAGCTGTGTCTCAGTGCATACATGTGTATGAATATACAACACAATGTATATATATGTGAGGGTGAGACGGCGAGGAGGGTGCATGAGTTTGCCGACAAGGTGCTGCTCTCCCATGCTGTCAGATCTGCTCAGACCCTTCCAGCCAAAGTGCGCTGATGTTCCATTAGGCTTTTATTTGGACAGCAGCATGGTGTGTAATAGACTCACCGCTCAGCGTGTCTCTGCTGCCTCACTGCGTCTTTTTCACTTTCTTCCCCTTTTAACTCTCATCCACATTCACTCAGTATGTGCAGAGGTTCTTGTCTGTGTTCAGTCGTGCCGCCGTCGCGTCTGTCTGACCATAACTAAAGTGTTCAGAGATAACAAGAGAGAGATGATGATGCAGAGGAACAGAGGATATTGTACCTTTCTTGACAAGCTGGAAAGCGGTGGTGCTTTTTCGCTGCAGGAACTTTTTTCCAGGAACCTCTTTAAGAGCTCAGGAATGTTAATGTGAATGTCGACCACGGGAGTGTAGTTGAAGTTTTCATTCCTGGGCTACAAAGAGCCTCGCTAGGTGGGGTATGTAATTACCCAGGAAGTATCAAGGTGAAGTTTGCCGTCCTGTTTTTAACAGACTAGTCAAAAACAAGCCTTGTGAATGCAACAACTGTGATGTAAACACACTGGTCATTACTAGTAGTCGTTGGCATTAAACCTCAATATTTGAAGCCCAAATAACAAGTGTAAACTGGCAGAAAATATCAAGCATATGTGCAATGTTGTATATTTATTCTTTGATCAGATGGTAACTCAATTATTCTCACTTCCTAGGCCAACTTTAGACTACGATTTTGCTGTAGCAAAATGTTTTGTGGAAATAAAAAATATGTTCATATCTCTCAAAGTAAGTTATTAGATAATGCAATAAGTAAAGGAAATGTATCCCATTAAAACACAAAGCTCTAATGGCTAATGATACTGCAGAGTGGGAGACATAAACATTATTTCAAATTAAGTTTTGGTTTAAAATGTAATGTGAAGGTGGGGAAGTAATTCAGCATCAAATGTGCCAGAGGGTTGGAGGGAGACGGAGTGATTTTACACCAGACTAGCTTACTTGTTCTTAAACTCTATTGTGTGTTATTGCCAAAATTAGACTGGCTGTATTGAGGTGTTTTAACAGTGTTTTAATTCCATAACAGTGACAAACAATGCTGAGGCTCAGGGCAAACACTATCGTTACCTGAGTGTCTGTGAAGGCAGGTCGAGAAATGACACCTTTAACATTGATTTTGTTGACTTCTTGTGACTATCTGCTTAAAACAAGCCACATCCTGACAGTTTCGTCAGCCTGTTGGAGCATGTTTCCACTACTAACCGTCAGGGATCAATAACAGCCTGGAAAGTAGCGTGGCCCAGATATATGTGCTGTTGCATTATTGCACAGAGATAACACCCAAGTCTATTGTCAGCTGTTTGAAATGAGGCCATTGGCACAGCTAAAGGGGAAAGCAGTTTGGATATTGACCAGGCAGCCCCTTGTTTAACAGGCAGGCCAACGAGCAGCACAGACAAAAGGGAAAAGCTGATCTATCAATAGCATTAATAAATGAAAACGGGCCTCATAGCGAACAAGAAATCTTGGCCCCGCTTCTCATGCATTGATTTTTATTCCCCCTTTACTGTAGAATAGCCAGCTAAGCTTTTTAAACACTCAGGTGTAATTGTTGCATTTAGGACAGAGCGATATCGATCAGCGTTACTGAGGCAAAAGAGCCACTCTGTATTGCCCATAACGTCAGAAAGCAGGGACACGTAATGAGGGCCATTTGGCCAGCGTCTCGTCTTTTTAATGGTCGTAGTCATTTCTGTTTCCAAACGAAGCCCATCTCTTTCTCTGTTGCTCTTTGATCCGTTGAGCAGGTGCATTTAATCCGTGCTTATTTCTATTTGGGTCAGAATGATTAGGATTGATGACATGCAAAATAGTGTGTGTGTGTGCATGTGTGAGACCGTACAGTATGTGTTTGTGTCTGTGTGTATGCACCTGAGTGTGTGAGTGCCAGAGTTAGAACAAGTGGCACTGCAGAGGCAGAGAGAGAGATTGCTATCAGCGGATGTAGGGTGCAGCTCGCTTCACTGGTGTCAATAATTTTAGCCCAGATAGGTACTTGGAATATCTTCACCTGGTGAGGTGATTGAAAGCAGATAGATCTGAGGAGTGATAGGAGGAAATAATGTCGAAGAAGAGACACAGAACAAATGAAGGAAGCAAGTAACCCACAAGTGAGAATTAATTGGAAAGAGGAGGGGGTGATGAAGGATGGGTGGAGGGCAGGAGGTTGTGGAAGAGAAGAAACTTGCTAAGGAGACAGAGGAATTAAATATGATGTTTGAAGTAGAGCTGGCTGATGCAGTTTAAATCAATATATCACACTTAAGAATGTTTCGTTTTTTCTGATATGCAGGTGGGTGACAATTTAAAAGAAAAACAACAACAACAAAGAGTTTCAGAAACGTGATGATGCAATACACATCTCCGTGACTACAAAGACCAGGGGCGTAGGACTGGAGGGGAGAGGACTGAGTATACAAGGCACTAATGTGTAGAGGGCCCACAGAAATACTAAAATAAACAGCTGTTAAGGTGGGAAGAGGCCCAGCACCCAGAATATTATGAAAACTCCTAACAGTTAAAATGTTTGAGCAACTAGCTTTATTACTCCATATTTAGGTTGTTTTATTACATTTCCATCTTAAAGGTGCTGTATGTAACTCTGGAGGAGGATACCTGATTGTTGAGCACACTCCCAGGTCATCAAATATCGTGGCTTTGGGTTGGTAGTCGGACCAAACCATTAACACAGGGGTGTCCAGACTCTTTCGAATGGGGGCAAGATGAGATCATTTGCTTCTCCCAACGTATGGGTTGTAAAAGAACTGAAAGAATTTGCCGCTGTTTCATCTTTCAGTGAAAAACATTCAACTTTCACCTGCTCCTAGAGACCAGCAGCCTTCATTGTCAACTTCATGATTTTTTTGCATCAGATGCTGCTAGTGTCAGTGATGTCCACGTCAGAGAATGACGTACAGAGGCACATTTTGCAGTGAGTTAATGCGCACCAGACACGTTAGTTTTGTAGGCAATGGGCAACAACCTAACTTGTCAAATACTGCAAAAAAAAACAAACTCTGGACTTTCATCTGGGAGCCTGCTATTCTGTTCTCATGTGAATTTTAAGCCAAACCATGATGTTTTTTGAAACCTAACCACTTGTGCTTGTTGCCGAAACCAAAGGAAGTCAGCCTAAAAACAAAGCATTTTAACAACAATGTGAGTTTTTCATGAAAAAGACTGTATGCATGTAACAAGCATAAATTGACACGCAATCCGTGAACGTCCAAAAGAGACGCAGGAGGCTACCTAGCGCATCATATTTTGACGTGTACGTCTACTGACAAAGCTGCAGTGTTTGACGAGTTGGGATCATGTTGCTGCTATGCAGTAGGAAATATCTGCTGCTTGTGAACTGTCTATGTATGAAAACACATTAGCTCCAGTTTCTGCTTGGTGCATATCTACAAACTTTATAACAGTCCTGCCATTGTTAGGTGAACACAAAAAAAAGCAAATTGAACTTGATGAACCAATATTGTGTGTAACCCAAAGCGTCAATAATTGATTACCTGGGAATGAGACTCAACAGTCGAGTGTCTTTCTTCAGAGTTACAGCAGCACTCTTAAAACATCAAACTAATTATATCTACATTTATTAACCAATTCCTAATTAAATCCTACATCTAAAGTCATTATGTTTGGAATTTTTAGAAGTTTGTAGATTGGCACTCAGTGGTAGTATCAAGATCACCATGGTGGACAGCAGCGCATGCTGTAGTGTGTATATACTGTATAAGAGCACAAAAGGTCCCTTGGCAGATCCTAACAAGCAGGGTTTCAAAACATTTAAGTCAGTTTTGCAAATATTTTATGAATTAAAGTAGCATTTAATGTGTTTGCTGGGTCTCTGTATGGTCCACATGAAAAATGTTCAGCAGAAAAACACCAAATGTAAACAAAACCATGTTTGTTTAAAAGCCTCCTCCACAGTGTACCGTCTTAAATATGATTTTAACATTTACAACTTACTTACCCAAGGCACGCACGGCCTATATGCAACCTCCAATTCAGCAGGAAGCCACCTCATTTTGCAGTGTGTCTGCAATTTTCCACTCATGGTTGCTGAGCAGCACTCAAAGGGATGTCAGCAATAATTATCGAGAATGTGAAGAAGCTTATGGTTTGACGGAGAGACGGAGGCAGATAAACAGATAAATACAGTAGTATTCCTTTCATTGATAGCCATGGGTTTCTCTAAGTCATCCTGCCAAATATTTTAGTCTCTGTGTGTTACTCATTTCTTCTCCTTTCACTCTGTGTTTCCTCTGATGTCAGACTAATTTATTAAGCAGCAGCAGCAGTACACCAGACAAGACGCACCCCCAGCTGCCCTCGTTCCCCATCTCTCAGACTGTGTTTGAGGGTGTGTGTTGTACCCCCTGCAGAGGACCACACTCAATAATGCATAGCGGCAGGCCTAACTAGAGCAAGCCGAGGCCCCCACTGCTCTGCAGGCACATCCTCCATTTTGTCCCAAAAACAAAAGTGCAGCGCTCGCATCACATTTTTCGTTGCACATGCTTATAACAACATGCAGCATCCATAATGTAGTGTCTCTAATTACAAAGAGGCATGACATCTATAAAACATGGGCCCTAATTACACGCAGACACAAGGAACAGTCAGGAAGCACGAGGGTCACAACTTCACAATGAGTTAGTTACAGCTGCAAAGCAGAGCACATGCCTCTATCGCTTCCTCTCCACATGCAACGGGGCATTATGAAACCCTGTCAGCTTGAGTTTTAGGTGACAAATTAGCTGCAGTATCACACTGAGAATGACCCTCCCAAGTAGACAGTGCAGCCTCTGCAGGCGTCTTTTAAGGTAGATGAAAGCTGAGGAAAATAGAAAGAAGAAGCCTTCTTTAACAGAGGGGCTAGACAGCACCTTCAAAAGTGCATGCTTTTAACATTTCTTTGACAGTGACCTGTAGGTGGTCCACCCTCCGTCCATCTGCTCTCCACTCTCTATCTGCGGCTCGTTGGCAGAGGGTTGAGCAAAGTAGTCCTGGTATTTTTTTTTTTTTCCTCCAGCTCTTCCTGGTGGATCCTGAGGCATTCACAGGCCGGGTGGGATATGTAGTCCCTCCAGTTTGTTCTGGGTCTGCCTCGGGGTCTCCTCTTAGTTGGGCATGTTCAGAATACATCGGGGGTATCCCTATTAGATGCCCCAACCACTGTCTCTTACTGTGCTTGTAACAAAAACGCCTATCCAAGGTGTACCCAAAGGAAACTGAAAGCTGCTCTTGAATGATTTGGAGTACATGCACATATATAAGTGCTACTGGCACTGAAGGTTTTTTTTTTTTTTAACCAAATAGTCAAAATCACTGTAAGTGCTACTGGCATTGAGTAATAGAAGTCTGAACACACTGAAGTCGAGGGTTTTTATTCCTGCCTGAATATTTTCTTAAACTGCTGCCTGCAGATGACTATAACTGGGACTTTTTAGCTGGAAAACACAATGGGACCACATCGTGAAGCCTTACATCGTACAAATCAAAGTAGATAACAATACTACAGAATATGAACATTTTACATGTTTTTTTAAGGGTTTGTGCGGGCGCTCTCCTCAAAGGTTACGCAATGTGTGATTAAGAGTGAAAAACAAATGAACCACAACAGAAATGTATTTAGGGCCTTCTTGTATATGAAAAAATACTTTTAGAAAATCAAAATTAACCAGAACAACTGGATTCCCTTTATATTTATAATGGTCTGTGTTGTGTCCGTCTTGTAGCTGTATAGCTCTGTTTTTGGTGAGGGTTGGGGGGTGTTAATGATGAGACATGTCAGTCTTTGGACGGTCAGACTGCAGTTTTGGTAATGTTAACATGCAAACTGGTTTCTGTGGACAATGTGTGTAGAACATTTGAAATGATGCAACAGTAGTCTGGATATTTATGGATGTCATAAAGTGTTTGGACGAAGTATTTTACTTTTTACCATTGGTGGATTATAATGAGGCTTCATAGGTGATTTGTAATTGTTTGTTTATTTGTTAATGTCCTTACAGAGGTGTTGATTGGACCTGCTGTGGTGTTTGTGTCTTGAAATGGTCTGCATCGAGCAAATCACAAGAATCTAAGCTTCCTATCATGTCGCATGTGTAACCACTCAAACACAGCAGTTGTGTGCATATAATATTTTTTTCAAACTAGCTATTTTCAACTGGGTTTTTTCTGTCACTCTCAGTGTTGCTAACATGTTCCCCCTCTGGTGTCTGTGCACACTTTTTTTTTCATGAATAAATAGAGAGGATGCAGTTGGAATTTCAGCAAGTGAAACATAGAAAATATATAGATATATATAGATATGTTGCTCTGTTCCTGTAGAAAAACACGAACAGAGCAAATTCAAGAAGGAGCAACAATTATTTCTGTGTGAAGTAGAATATGGTTGAACATAACCACGTTTGTCCTGTTGTCCTGATGCATAGAATAGTTTTTTTGTTTTTTTTTAATGTACCAAATCTTTTTGTTTTCTTTTTTTTTTCTCATTTTATTAACTTCAATTTTTATTTTTCCATTATTTCCTTTTTTCGACTTTTTTCTTTTTTTATTCTTTTTTAAAAATTATTTTTGTATGTATGATTGGATGTCTTTATGAATTCCAAACTAAAAACGAAGCTCTGATGCAGCTTTTCGTGTCTGAATGAATCATAACCTGTTACCTGTGTGTTGTAGGTTGTGAGTTGTCACTGGCTGGTCTTCAATCAGCACTTGTCCTTGTCCTGTCTTCAACTATTCAAACTCTCTACTCCTCTGTACCAAGTGACCATGAAAGCTAAATACACACATCTCATCTAAACAGCCCCTTGAGAACGACCTCAAATGCCATTTCAGGACTATGTTCCTCTCTACACACTGAGCCCTCTTAACAGCAGCTCGCTGAGGGCCACAGGGCCGCTGAGGGCCACAGGGCAGTAAATATCTCTGGTATTGTCCTTCTGTAGAACTTCTGCTGTATTTTTAGTTATTCATAGGGGAACTCCACCGACTGTTCACGTCAGTCGTCCTACTCATGTTGAGCACGACACTGAGCTTTTTTTCAAGTTTAACAAAATAACTGTGGCGATTTCATCAGGTTTATCTCGACTCAGGCTTGACAACTACGATGTTTGAACAGAAAACACTTGCTTTTATCATACAGGAAGTGACAAAGACAGGAGGCTGTTGCATCATGTTAAGTTTAAAATCCGGTGTTTTTGGAGCTTGACTCAGTTGGTCCTTACAGTCAGTTCATCTCATCTCTTTTCTTTTTTTTTAAGTTTCTTGCAAGTCCCTCAATATTATGGAAGTGTAGTCCTACATTCAGCATGGTATTGCGGCCTGCAATCGTGTTTTCTTTAAGAAAAAAAAAAGAAGAAGCTCAGAACACAAGCACATTTCCAACAGTCAGTCCACTGGTAGACTGGTATTGAGAGAGGAAAAAAAATCTTGAGGGCTCAACATAATAGAGAAAATGTTTTTGCAACATTTTCTAACAGTTTAATTATATAATAACTGCCGTCTGCATACTCAGTAGGATAGAAGGCCTCCACCGTGTTCACAGCAAGCATGATGTCATTAGTTTGTCGTTGACATCACTGTTTACGTGAGTGTGAGTAGTAATCGTTGCATCTCTGCTAGAAAGCCTAACACAAGCACAGAAAAACAACTGCCGTCATGCATGCTGATCGCATACAAATTGCAGCCCCACATAAACTGGAGTTGTGGAGGAGTTAGACAGGGAAGGAAAAAAACATGGCTGCATTCATGCTGCTGGGAGCTTTTCAATAAGAGCAAATGGACCAGTGTTGGAAAGAAGACTGCAGAGCTGCAGGCTGCATGCATGTGTGCATGTGCCTGAATAATTAATTCATAATTAATACACCCCAGGCAGAAAATAAAAACCTAAATAACAAAGCTGTGATGCACCTGATGGAGGTGCTGTTGCTGGTTATTGCATGTGAACGCTGCTAGTTGGTAAACACAAGACCAGAGGAGATGAATATGCTTCAGCAGCCGGGGTCAAAGACTAAATTCCTCACTTGCTTCCAGGCTGAAAAAAAACCCAAAAGGACCGTAAGTTGCGTGCTCCCCGCTGGTCAGCCCAGGCATGAAGAATACGATTAGCGGTCTTGGTAGGCAGTGTCTGTTTTCTGACCTCTAATCTCACCTTTACTCATCTGTATTCTGCAGCTCTCATCTGGCCTACTGTCTTTTGCGGAAAGAGGCAGTATCAGTGTGTCTCAAAAGAAGTGAATAAAACATAGTGGGGGAGAAAGAGGAAAATATGGATGCTGTAGAATCAACATCAATTATCGCCGCTTGATCTACGGACTTTCACGTCTTCATATGATTTGCTAGGTATCCTCCTGCGGATGTTGTTGACGTACTGGAACGTTGAATCAATTCATGCTTGTTGTACAGTTTCTGCTCGTCAGATGCATACAGTCTTTTTCAAATAAAGTTAGAAAATCAAGACATTCTCACTCCGACCTCATCACATATTTGGTCAAGGACCTTTCTCGTACAAATACAACGTGCAAGGTACCCTGGGTGTGTTGGTTGTTGATGTTCTGGGACGCCGTGTCTAGTTCTGCCTCTTACATGCATTGTCCTCTTTCAAGATGCGCCCCCTGTTGTCGGTACAACATCGCCAAATAATGAGTTTCTTTTTTCCTTCAACAACAAAACCACGTGGTTGGGTTTAGGAAAAACGAACAGGGTTGGGCTTTACAATCTTATGGAACACAAAC
>JAPZEB010000003.1:28558928-28573810 GCA_029783705.1 Chaetodon striatus | reverse complement strand
AAACAAACCAAACTATGTGTACCACACATTGAGATTTTGCTCCTCTAATGGATTTGGGTTTGCTCTCTGCAAATGCATGCTGTGTAACGAGATGAGCTTCCTGCATACAGAATGCTGTCAAAACTTTCATTTATAATTGCCAATGCAGTCTCCATAATTCTCCACCAGAAAAAAGGCAGAAAACAAGCATGGAGAAAATAAGAAACCTAACCAACCCCAAATCATTGAGATGCCACACGACCCCTGTTCGGTGAAACACGGTACGTAATGTGCAGTGGAACTTTAACTTGACCAATTATGGACATGGCAGATTCACACGCGGTTAAGATCAAAGACA
The DNA here is from genome assembly GCA_029783705.1 of Chaetodon striatus. Classification (NCBI taxonomy): domain Eukaryota; kingdom Metazoa; phylum Chordata; class Actinopteri; order Chaetodontiformes; family Chaetodontidae; genus Chaetodon; species Chaetodon striatus. The sequence goes on along the minus strand of JAPZEB010000003.1, from coordinate 28,573,473 downwards.
AGCGGTGTAATCATTACAAATCACTGGGGCTGCCCAGGTCATACTAGTTCTGTGTGAAGAGGGAGTCCTACTGTGAAAAAATGCTTTGTGGCACATGTCAACATTATATATAACTGGTTGAAATAAACAACAACAACACAAAACTGAAGAATCTCATATCCACAATCAGGCCCTATGCATAAACAGTACCTATGGGCTCCCAGACCTCCTTCTCTTGATCCATGCCTCTCTCGTGCACCTGTTTGCAGTCAGTTTCCTCTTTTTCTTGGTCTTTTCTTTCCATTTTTGGAACCCTGGTTTCAAACACATTCTCACTCCGACTTCGTCAGATATTGAAGTTTGAACATAGACTTTCCACATTGCAGTATGACGTCCAAGGTACCCTGGGTGTGTTGGTTGTTGACGCTCTGGGATTCTGTGACAACTTCAGCCTGTTACATGCATTGTCTGATTTCAAAATACACTTCGGTTTTCACAGGAAATGTACAGTTTGCATACAGTCTCTTTCAAAATAAAAGCACTGTGTTGGTACGACGCCTTCAACAAAAAACAAATGTGGTAACATTGCAAACACATGAAAGTGGTTAGGTTAAGGCAACAAAAGCACACTGTTGGGTTCAGGAAAAAAGAACAGGGTGTGGCCTTATAATCATACAGGAAGCAAACACTGGCCTCCATGTAAATGCTGGTGGTTGTTGGACCCATCCACCTACCCAGACTTTTTCCCCCTTAACTCAAGTTGCTGTCCGGCTGTCTTACCCCCGATGCCACCGGCCACCATTACACAATAATGGCGACTGGCCGTGTATCATGCTGATGTGAGAGAACTGCTTTTTTCAGCAGTGTCTGACAGAGAAGTCTCTGTCCAAGCGCCAGTATTCGACGACTTCAGAGTGAGACCAAGTTGCAATTTCCCTTTCTTGGGGAACAACATGACTTTTGTGCCTATCAGGGGTGAGAGCGACCTCAGAGAGCTTCCACAGTTTTTTAAACAAACTGCAGTGTTTCAACCAGTTTATTCAACTAACTTTGATTTGGTTATGACTAATTACATAAATAAATAAGAAATCAAATATTGTAATTAAAACCAAAGTTTTCATTCCAGTCGTCACCACCCTCCCACTGTGACCCTCAGTAATCCATCCCACATTCCCCCCCTATGACGACGACCCTGTCCACAATCTAGGATAATGTTCAAACACATTTTAAGCGCAGCACCAAGTCCAGCTCTTTGTAAATGGAGACACAGTTTGCATGATGTTTTTAAGCCGCGAACACCACAAATTTATTTTGGAAAAATGAAATGACACTTGTCAACAGGGGGTGGATGCTGCTCACTGTTGCAGCACATTGTAATTAAGGATGATAAGTTTCATTTTAGTACATATAAATCATTTTCAGCACAGTTTGGGAGGAGAGGCAGGAAGAAAAATGACACTGGATAAACTGAAATTGACAGATACAGTATGTGTGGCATTTTAACAGAGGAAAGGGGGCAGGGAAAACAGAATGGATGGATGAGTGGAGTGGAGAAAAGTTCAAAGGAAAAAAAGGAAAGACGGAAGAGATGTGAAATAAACTGGGGACACCATAGGGATATAGTGACTAATAAAAGATGACAGAATAAGAAGAGGGGAGATAGATAAGAAGAGAGAATAGCTTGATGTTCTGAACAAGTTAGGAGAAAAGAAGGGAGGAAGATAGATGAGTGCGCAGACGGTTTGATGGTTGCCGGATAAAAGAATGATGTCTATTTTAAGCAGGGATGGATAAACGAGCAAACGTACGTAAGAATTAATGGAGACAAGGATAGATGAAGATAACATGGTGGACAAATAAATTGTCATTTGCACAGAGTCTGAGACACGCAGGGGACGAGGAGTTTGTAGACATGAAAAATAAACACAAAACAAAGGAGTGAAGAAAGAGATGAAGACAAGTGGGTTGAAGGAGAATAATACCAGATTGATGTCATACCATAAAGCTTAGGTGTTGTTCTCCGCCTTTATGTAGTCATTGTGTTTCACAAGAAACATGCAGTCTCTTGGTGTCTCACATAATGCATAAAAATATACTGTTTGAATAACGCATGTGTGAGATCTTTCTATTGTACTAAAAAAAGATTATGTTGTATTGTTTGGTCCCAAAGTGGGTCAAGGCATTGCATCGTAGTCTTCTGTATTGTATAGATGTTTTTTTTTGTTGTTGTTGTTGTTGTCTGCTGTGAGAGATATATTGATTTATTGCTTCTCTCATACTTGCAAGAGTAAATTAATGGGCATTACCAGGATAATGGCATGCATTTAGTGTTCTAGAGGACTTAAATTAAGTGTCAAACAAACTGAATAAAAATGTTCCAGGCAAGATTACGCAGAAAGGATATGAAGAAACACTGCAGGTACCAAAATTCCCTTTGATATCATCAATACAGAGGCAGAGCTGGAGGCCAGATTACTCAAAACAAATGAAAGGTAGATCAATTATGCTGAAATCAGTACCCACTCACATCAGTAGCACCTATCTACAACAGCTACAGCAGTCAAACAGTTAATATTTTAAAGATACAGCACACATCCCACTCATGACATCGTAAACCTATTGTACAAAACACTTCAAAATGTCGGAGACAAAATGACAGATCTTGCAGAAGAAAAACACACATGCGAATGTCACCAGGGAGTTTCATGAATTTTATTTAGTGAAAAAGACAATTGAGAATTCATAATTACAAACACACAAAAAAGCTGCTGTGTTTGTTTCATGCAGAGGGGTAATGCTAGAGTTGCTGCTGAGAACTCCTGGGAAGCAGTAAATATTTAATTGGGAGTTGAATTTAGATTGGGCTTGACTAAACGCTTTGCTTCACTGCAGAAGACACAGAGTGACACTGAACATGTTTCTGAGGTGGAGCATGCATTTGTCTGTTTGTTGTAGTGAATTCATCTGTTTGGGTCAATCATGGCCTCTATCACTGACTGGGTTTTAAATACTTCTGAAATCCACAGAAAAAAGAAGTTTATCCACACAGTGTTTTTCTTTGGCAGAAAAGTAATGGCAAAAAAAAGTGCCCCAAGCATGAGTTTTGTTTTTTGTTTCTATGACAGTGCCTTACAACACCTACAGTGAAAAAGCACCACACTCAACAACACCATTCAGTGTCCGGATCAGTCTGCTCCTACAAATGGGCTTTTCTGTATTTGTTGTGATCTGACTGACATGTCATACTGTTCAGCATGGGACAGACAGACAAGAGGCAACAATGACAACATTAGCACCTTTCTGAAAAGTTCAGAGATTTCCGACAAGAAGCCCTTAGACTGGCCGTACAGAAAGTTGGAGCACTCTGAAAAATAATGCTGGAAGCCACCAGTGCTTTTTTTTAGGCAGGCACTACTCTGTCTCTTCAATGGGAACAATTAAGAAAGACATTTCTGTGTGTACACTCAGCTAGTTTAAAAAATTAGGATTCGTATACGTCAACAGTCTGTACTTGAAGGTTTCAGCATAATCACAACAAATTCTAATAATCAGCCACTGGCGATGCTGTTAAAGCCTCTCAAACCTCTAAGAGTGGCTATAGATAACATGTTTAGTAGCTAATCATTGAGCAGTCACAGGGCAATGTTAGCATTTGGGAAAGTAGCATGACAGAGCCTTTTCTCTTAAAATAGCTGCATGCTACTGCTGGAAACAAGTTTACTAAGAATGATTAAACTAACCCTGACTGTCACTGTGCTGTAAAACAAAAGAATAAGTTAAAATAGACTAAAAATCCAACATATTCTCACTCCAACTTCGTCACATAGCCACGTTTGGTAATGGACTTTCCACATAGACATGTGACCTGGGTATGTTGGTTTTTCATGACCTGGGATGCCGTGTCAACTTCAGCCTGCTACATGCGATGCTGTTTGCACAACGAAGGTACAAAACCACAAATTGAGGGGTTTTTTTTTCCCTTCAGTAACAAACGCACATGGTTGGGTTTAGGAAAAAAAGAACAATATTTGGCTTTACAACTTGACATGAAGTGAACACCGGTCTCCAAGGTGAAGGACGGTGGTTGTTGGACCGATCCACCAGCCCTCCTTTCTGCCCTACTTGGAATTCTGCCCCCTTAACTTATGTTGTTGTCCGCTGTTTCCCTCTATGCTGCTCGGCACCAGTATTCAACAACTTTGAAGTGAGACAGCGTCAGAAAACTCTGTAGACCTGCAGAGTTGGGTGACACCTCTGTTAGCGACCCTTCTCACATTCTGTCAATCAGTGATTATATTCTACTGTAGCTAACAATGCCCAGTAGCTTGCAGGCTGTCAAATCCGTACATGTGTTTGGGTGACAGCAGGAATCCTAAAACATTATCTACTTTTGGAAAATCCCAAACCACAGCTCGTGAGATAAGGTAATTGAGGAATAATGGCTGTCTTGTTTATGGCTTCATTTGTATTTCCTAGTCGCAGCATTATTGGAACACAGTAAATAAACACTTTTCTCCCTGGGAGGATTGCAGCATCCCCTTCTCTGGGTTAAAGTTAATCTAAACGCCGATATTACAAATTACACTTTTGGTTATTTTTTTGTATTTTGGGGGGTTTTAGCGTATCAAAGCTTTACACTTTCGAACCAAGCATCACAAGTATCTGCAGATGCTTTCATGCTTTCCCCTGTGGGCTCAGCTGTCATTGGATGCTGTGCTGGAAGCAGAGCATCCTCGTCGTTTGCAGGGGTTCAAATCCTGTCTCCCGCTGTGATGTGTGTTTTTCCCTGCTCAGTTCCTGTCTTGCTTTAGAGTACCGTGTACTGTCAGATATCCTTACGGGTGCTGAATGGCCTGCTCTGCTTTTGAAAAAGAAGCGCTTTCATTAGGCACATTTTTATTCTGAGAAGTCGAGATAGAGGTTTTCACATTTGAAAAAAAAAAAAAAAGAAAAGAAAGAAAAGGAGTTTCATTTTTATACCAACTGAAAAGGAAAAGAACATCTCATGCCGAATCAACATGGTGCACTGAAACCAGATGATGGATGGCAGGAACTATTGGAAATACAAAATCCAGTTTCATGTCAAGCCGCCTTTTGACTGTTGTCCATCGACCGCATGTTCATTTGTCAATTACTTTGATTTTCTTTAGTCTGCGGAATTGTTAACTGGCAGTTAATTGCATTTTTAAGTGCTACCACGGGTTGATATTGTGCAATAAAATAGATTGGTGTGAGCATAAGAAAGCGCACACAAAGTCCCACTACAGAGGCCTACCCAGCATGGAAACTGCAAACATTGACTACAACATAAGGGTCACTACTCAAACACAGAATATTAAATCGTATCCTATACAGAATATTCTTGCGTCGGCCTTGTTTGCTGTAGCAACATGCTTTGTGCTCTGGAGATACCTCTGTTGTATGAGGACAACATAGATGAATAATGTATCAGTGTTTTCTCTTTATCTCTCGAGGGCTTCGGAGCTTTAAAGATCTCCTTTTTCAATATACAGAACAGAGTCAGCAGCAAACACCCAAAGCCTCTACGCTATGTGTGTGGCTTATGTGTCTACAACCAAAATATTCAGTACATACTGTATGTCACCCTGAAGGCATGTTGTTGGGGGTGTTGCTTGTTTGTGCTCATGCGTGGGATGTTTTTTGTTAAGGAAACATTAGGTCCTGCAGTAACATGTCTCAAGTATGCCAAGTCTCAGGAAGTCCCAAGGGACGCTAAGACAGGCAGGCCATGCAAGAGCATGCATTTTGAATATCTGTCATGCACATGTATTTTGAGGCTGGTAAGACTACTTTTATTACAGCTTTGACATGAAAGGGTTCAAATGTAGATTAAATCAAATCAAAGGAGGACCTCAAGAAGCAGCTGGGGGGAGGATAGTGTCTAGTTTGGAGACCTCAGGATTGCATGTCTGCTCTTTGCAAATGATGTGGTTCTTATGCCTTCATTAGACCATGACCTCCAGCAGTCAGCACCACCAAGTCTGCTGTCTTGGATCGTTGTGTTGTCCCCCCTGGGTTGGAGGAGAGTTACTGCCCAAAGCAAAGTACATCAAGTATCTCAGGATTTTGTTCACAAGTAAGCTTTAAATGGTGCACTACAGGTTTGGATAGGTGGTTTGGTGTGGCATCAGCTGTGATACAGGTTTTGCAGTGGACCATCATGGTGAAGAGAGAGCTGAGCTGGAAGGCAAAGCCTTCAATTTACTAGTACATCATGCTTAGACCCTTACCTATGGTCACGAGCTTTGGGTAGTGACTGAAAGAACGAGATCACAAATACCAGCTGTCCAAATGAGTTCCCTCTGCAGGCTGGCTGGGCTCAGCCTTAGAGCTAGTTTGAGCAGCTCAGACATCCAAAGGGAGCTCGAGGTAGAGCCACTGCAGCTTTGCATTAAAAGGGACCAGTTACGGTAGTAGTATGGTAGTAGCATCTGATTAGGCATTTGACCTCCCATTAGAGGTTTTGGGGGCCTCTCAGACTAAGAGGCCCTGGGCTAGACCCTGAACATCCTGAAGGAATTATCTCATCTGGCCTGGGAACATCTTAGGATCCCACAAGATGAGTCAGAAAACCTTGCTGTGGACAGTGACGTTTCAAATGCCTTGCTTAGCCTGCAGTCGCTGCGACCCATTCTAGGACAAGTGGATGAATATGGATGAATGGATGGATGTTCAAATGCACTGTCATAATTTTTGACTGACTTGAAATTTGTTTACAAACTCTTGTGACTAATTTGAACTTGCTGTTAAGGATTTTAGACTTGACAAAGACTTTCAACAAAAGACCTGCAGGAGTGCTAAAGCAATTTAACATTGCACTTCCATAAAGTCCCAACCCTCACCTATGGTCATGAGTTATGGGTAATGACTGAAAGAATGAGGTTGCGGATACAAGCGGCCAAAATGAGTTTCCTCAGAAGGGTGTCTAGGTTCAGCCTTAGAGATAGGGTGAGGAGCTCGGACATCCGCTGGAAGCTCAAAGTAGAGCCGCTGCTCCTTTGCATTGAAAGGGGTCAGTTGATGTGGTTCAGGCATCTGATCATGATCCTCCTGGATGCCTCCTGTTAGACGTGTTCCAGGCACGTTGAACTGGTAGGAGGGATCTTGTTTGTTGGGGTCCCCAAGGAGGAGCTGGAAGGCGTTTCTGGGGAGAGGAGACATCTGGGGTGCTTTGCTCAGCCTTCTGCCCCTGCAGCCGGCTTTGGATAAGCAGTTGAAGATGGATGGATGGATGGATGGATGGATGGATGGACTTCCATAAAATTGAGAGGAACCAATTTTAGAACTGAAACCCCAGATGTCCTGACTTTTAGTTCCAAGTGTAGGTCAATGTCCAAAAACCGATCCTGCATTTTCCATAATGCCACGTGGTAGCCTCTGATTTTGTTTTTATTTCTACTCTTTCCGGTAAAAGGAATGTTTTTCAAATGCTACAAGACCAGTTTGTAAAGCAGGTATTTTTGTTGAAAAAATATATAAGGTCTCCGTGCTAATGATACTACTAGGGTTATGGTATATTTTTAGTCTAGTTATCTTCATTACAAGTAAACTGACCTTGATGTTTAAAGTCAGTGGAGTTTCCCTTAAAGCACAGCTGTTAGAGCCATGATTGACATGCGTGTCTCTGAATCTGAAAGATGTAGCGTAAGGACTCATACCCTTCATGTTCACCTAAAGGCATACAACTTATAATGAGCTGCACAAGCTATGGCACTTGTAAAGAAGATGTAGGGATTCCTGTTTGTCATGTCATCGTCAGTATGAATTCAGAAAGGAGGACTTGACGAGACTTCATGAAACACTGCAGGAGTTTCTGAACCTTTGTTGGATGTTTTCTTTTTCTGTTTTGTTCTAGTTTCTTTGGCTTTGTTCTAATTTCTGCTGGTATGATCTATTTTCTTTTGTTGCACTCGTCTCTTCTCTTCAGCAAAATGCTTAGAAACCTGCTTTGCTTTAGGCTCGCTGGGAAGAAATGAATGCCGTTATCGGCTAAGAAGGAAATCATTCAGAGTGGAATGGTGCTGACTCCAGCAGGCTAAAAATCTTGCACCTGTCAAGCCAGCCGCAACCTAGAAGGTTTTCCCTGAAACATCCATAACCAGCCCCCCTTCCCATTACAATTAAGCTAATGGTGGGTCACAAATATATTTCCAATTTTATTAGACACAGATTTACGGCTCCTAGGCATGTGAAATAGACTTTCAATGATTTACTGGCTTATCAAATGGCTGACTGGCAAACTGAACGGAATAACACGGCAACTTTGTCACAGGGCATTGATCATTGATGTTGACAAGTGACACACTTTCACACACAGCCTTCCAGAGTCAAACCGGATACTTCAAGAAAGCCTCAGACAGACACAATTAATTTTAGATCCATTTCCCCACACTGCCAAAGACCATTGACTGCCTATTCCAGCCTGCTCAGGGGCCTTTGACTTCTGAGAATAGCACAACATGATTCACTCCCACGCCTCTGTTTTCCCCCCTCGATCCTTTCTTCTGCTCTCCTGCACATGTCAGCTTCATCAGACACGTATGTGGCTTTCAGGGTCTGTCGGAGAGGCTACTTTTCTTTCACGTCGGCCATGGATGAACGCTTCCCCAATCTCTTTATAGTGTCTTCTGTTGCTCTCTTTTGCTGTTTCTCTATCGTTGTGAGTTAAATAAATTTTTGTCACAGCCGGAGGAGGGCAGATAGAGGAAATCAATCATGGCAGTTTAGGGAAAAAGCCACCACTCTATACTCTGTTGAATCAGCTGGTAACCTTTGATTATGATAAGTGAAACTGAATAAACAAAACATCAAATGAGCTCCTCTACTCTAAATACAACAGGGGCACTTGTCCAAATGTAGTAGGCTTTTGAATAGCTTTGGAGATGAATCGTGGGAATTGTTATCTGGTATGTCTGTGTGTGTGAGTGTGTGTGTGTTTTATGTTGTGTGCCTGTGGCGGTGCAGCTTTCATGTGACATACAGCTGCAGAGAAGTCTGAGGCACAAAAAAATATCATTTTTTCACCGGTTTCTTTGTACTCTCTTTGGAGTTTGTGTGTGTGTACTTCTATCATTGTGGGGGCCAATTTTAGGCCAGGCGATTGAAGACATTCTTGGAAAGTCAGGACATCGCTTTTGAAAAGGCTGTTTGAGCGCGTAGTCTTGGTATTCGGGTCAGTCTTAATTAGTTCTAAAACAAGTCACTGATCAGTCGATTGACAGGAAATTGCAGTAAATGATGTTTAAAAATAGCACAAATGGCAAGCAGTCATTTTTTCCAGCCTCTCAGATGTAAAGATTTCAGGCTCACTCTGTCTAACCAACAGCCCAAATCCAAAGGTTTAATGTCTATTTCGTTTTTCACCTGTCACTGTAGACTAAGGGCTTGTCAATGCTTAACGTTTGATACAGAGTTGAAGACAGACGGAGCCCTCTGTCTTCAGTCTGCGTTTATTTCATCCATATTTGTGCATGTTTTCTGAGAGCTCACTGAAATGGACAACACTGAGCAGTGCTGCCAGAGATCATGGAGACAGTGCAAATTTGATTTTCATGGATATGTACATGTATCGGAGATGGTTTAGGTATATGCCCTGCCTGGCACCATGTTGTGGACCAACACATAATTAAGGCCATTGTTATTTTTATTTGGTGTATAATGTTGATTTGTTTAAGTACTACATTAAATAATGTATTTTTGTAGCTGCAGCATGGGAGAAGAGCCCAAGACAAATTTCTGACTTTGTGGGACAATAAAGTTAATCATAAATCGTAAGTATAACTCAAGCAAGCTACTATCTGGGACATGACTAAGACATGTAAATAATAGCGGACCGAAACAAATCAGAAATATATAATAATATTTACTGCTATATAGTGAAAATAGTAAAAAAAAAAAAAATCTTTTAATCACGTCAGGATGTATCAAGTGGCACTGCCAGTATTGTTAACAATTCTGCTTCTGTTCAGCCCTTTGAACCGTGCAATAGAAAAGGTCTGCCAGTGTCTACATTGGTATTTTTGCTCATTGTGATGTTATTTCTTGAAGTATTTTCTTGTGCCTCATATCCCTAAAACCTGTCCAACATGAACTAAAGGTTATGTAGGTCAATAAACTAAAACTAAAAATAAAATAAGATGTAACACAGTGAAATCATCTCAAGTGTGCAACATGCTGACAATTCTTATTTTAATGTAAATTCAACAGTGCATATTTGGCCATTTCTTCTATGAAATTTTAGGGGAAGTTCAGCCTCCCTTGTTGTCTCAGAACAATCGCTCCTGACAGGATTTTGCAAACAACAATCTCACATGGACATTACAAGGAAATTCCTGCGTAATTACAGCAAAATATTAAAGTTGCACCACAAGCAAGATAAAGTAATATAAGGTCATGACATCATGACGGGTAAGACAGAAGCTTTATCTTTCTCCTGCAAAAAGAATAATGTTCCAGCTAATATAGTTTTTATTTTAGATTAATCTAAACGGGATCATGCAAACAACTGTCTCACATGGCCGTCTGCGGGACATCATGTAAAGGGTTAAAGGTATTATATCACAGTCTCCTCCACGTCACCTGTTGTTATGTGAAACTTTTGACTCTGCCCTCTAGTGACGTTTATTGGCAGTGCCATCATAAAGGACGCATGTTTGAAGCAGACGTTTCTATTTTTGTACATAAAGCGAGTATAAATGAGCCGCAGGTTATTCATCCAGTTTAATTAGGGTTTAGGTTCAAGGCCAGGGAATGCCTTATATCAATGTGTGTGTGTGTGTGTGTGTGTGTGTTGTGGCACCACCAGTGAGAAAGATGAGAACTGTGCGATACCAGACATAGAGATAGAGCTTCTCATGTTCTGCACGAGACAGCATGGTGGAGAATATTCAATTACAGCTTATCAGATATGTTTGCGTGTGTGTGTGTGTGTGTGTGTGTTCGTGTTCATTTATAACGGTGTGTCTCCCTGCATGTGTGTGTATTATGTGGCAGTGTTTGAGTGCGTAAATGTGAATATTTGACCTAAGCCTTTGTTCCATAAGAGACACTTATTGATAATGTCTCATCATAATGTGCCTGTCTGACGCCTGCAAAAAGAGCTCATTAAAAAGCTATTATTATCAGCTTGTGATGTTGCAGCTCCGGTAGATGTCACCACCTGGAACAATGTGTGCGTGCTGCACAGCTACGCAGGGAGAGTCTCTCTAAAGCTGTGATACTGTATCATTCATCAGTTCCTCACAGGGAAATCTGAGTGAATGAATTTGAATTACTGACCTTTTTTCCTTCTCCTCCTTGCATTCATTGAAAGCTTCGTGATAATAATAATGCAGTTAAGTTAATACTGTACATGTGCTCCTATCTCTTTAACACAAAACCTAATTGGTCCGCCTCCAAGCAAATCCTAGTGCAGTGAGATTGAGATTTATTGTGTAAATCATACAAATCGTCGAGGATGAAATCTCCAATGTAATTATGCAAGATCATTTGGTAACCGTGGCAACACATGAGCGTTGAGCGTTTGCAGGCAATCTCCACCACGTTATAAGCATGTGAATGTGGAGGTTTTCTCTGTTACATCAGCGAGTGAAAAGGGGTTGGAACAGGTGTGTTGGTGCACTTTGGCAGCTCCTTATTAAAAAGTGAGTGATTTGCAGTAACTATCCTCCGCCTGATGTCACAGTACCAGACGCCTCATTTTTGTCCTGTTTCCGTCATTATTTCTGACATGTGAGGTCCAGTTGCACTCTCAAATAATGACGATCACAACTGTGTATTTCTGCATGATTAGGCTGTAGGAAAGTGCGTGATGACTTGCTGTCAGTCATTAGGACACATTTTTGATGTCTCCCACACGGGTCCATGTAGCGCTGGTGATGCAGGTTGACAGTCACCAAAATGAATGAGTGTCAAATGAATAATGAATAGGTGAAGTCAGTCCTCATCACCTCATGCTTACACCTCTTGGGTCACTTATAATGATTTTGTGTGAACATTAAACTGACTGAACTTAAAAAGCAACAGTGTACAGGTGAGTTAAAACTCTGTGGTAACTCGACACAATAGCACCACCCTTGAGAGGAGGTCAGACCTGGCAACTTCAGTCTGCATTTTTCATGAAGTTATGCAGTTGACAAGTGTGCTGCTTGCAGATCATGTACTGACACATGCAAAATAGAAACATTGTTTTATCATTATTTCTCTTCTTTATAAATGAACAGATGAACCTGTTCAGAACCAATTATGTTCCACACACACACACAAATTAAATTAATTTAAATTTAAATTAATTTAATTACATTAAATTATATTAAATTAAAATATAAAACTCCTAAATCATTAGCCAAAAAAGAAATGTGATACGCCATAGTGTTTTTTTTCCCCCATCCATCCCAATGGACAAGGGTTCTTGCAACAAAAAAAATGAGTGAATTATTTTTTATGAATGGTTAACTCATATCAATGATTAAAGTGCTGCATTCAAACGCAGTGCATATATATATTTTGTGTTGAATTTTTTATCAGTTTAATATTCTGTGAACATAATCAGTAGGATGCTTCATAAACTGATTTCATCATTAGAAAATCAAATCAGAACAGCATATCCTTAATTAAACAGGATTCTCTCCTCATTTTCCGGTGACACTCAGATCCTCCGTCCGTTCCAATGGTGGATATTTATTTTTAAATGGTAAAAGCTATAAATCTTTTTTTTTAATATAGATTATTTTTAAAAGAATAACATTTCATGTTTACTTTAAACACAGTTTAAACACAACTTATGTACTTTAACAATATGATTATTAGACTGAAACAGGGTCAGCCATGCTTGCTAAAAAGGGGGTGTGGCTCTCCTGTAGTCCTGTTTGAATGATGTGGTACCCTGTGATTGGCTTATGGACATCCCATCAAATAAATCTGATCATTTAGGTGGAGTAAAGTGACAGTAATTATAGATCCAGACACCCTAGAGAAGTTATGTGCGTTGGAATAGTTGTGGAATATGAAGGGGTTACAGTGACATATATAGCTATATATCATTTTAACAGTGTTTGATTTTAGAAAATATGAAAGTCTATTCAAGTGCAACCTTGTGTGAGAAATGGAAACAGACATGAAAGAAGTACAGAGGACGTGACCTCGCTCTCCTCAGTACTTCTAATCCTGTTCAAACCTTTCAATCAGTGTCTGAAGGATTTTTCCATACAAAATACTAATTTGCCAAACTGAAAATTTTGCAAGTCTTTCTTGTCTTGTCTTGTACTTGGATACTTTTTGTTAGGCTTTTCATGCATTCATTGTCAAGTTAGCATTTCACTGGGGTGCCCAGTAGCTCACCTGGTGGAGCAGGTGCCCCATGTACTAAAGCTGTGTCCTTGCTGCAGCGGATTAGTCATTACTACCATGGTCCTTTGCTGCATTTCATCCCCTCTCCCTCTGCCCACTTCCTGTCACTCTTAAGCTGTACTATCAAATATAGGGGAAAAAGCGAGAAAAGAAAGTTAGCGTTTTATTTATCTGTGATCCATCCATCAGCCTGTCCCTCCCTACAAATAATAGCAATCATCGTCTTCATCACTTATTCATTTGGGACGAGAGAAGAGGGAGATCCTGCGAGACACAGACAGACAGCAAAAGAGAGACAGAAAGAGAAATTGGACGCAAATTCTCTTCAGAAATCGTTCCAAAGGCATGATTTGCACAAAAAAAATACATGAGGCGTTTGCTCACGCTATGAAAAATGATACCTCCATTTCAACACTGAGAGAGGAGGAAAAAAATCCCCCAAAGAAAAGGTAATAGATTGATGCCTGTGTGTTTATTTTGCCTCTCGATGCGGAATTTCTAACAGTGATTTTCCACACCAGCAAGCAGTGGCCTCTGAAATGATCCCCTCCTCGCCGTCAGCAAATACATAATCTTCAGACAGTGAAGTTGCTTTCATGGCATGCAAATTAAACACACCTGAATGGATTTCATTATGGATATCTCCTGCTGAACCGCTCATCAAAGCTGGACAATATTGTATCAAGTGAAACAGGTATGTACAGTTTAATAAAAGGCATGTGACATTGGTGGAGGATCATTTGCTCATGTGGGATTAGATTTCTTGAGCTGTCCGGAGACCCCATGTGTCCTTTAAATCTTTAACCCTTACCAGGTGTGACAGACACTTGTCAGAATGCCAAGCTTTTTTTTGGAGATTATTCATCCAGATTGTGGCTCACAGTATTCACTCAGCCCAGTCACCAAAGCCCACAAACCATGAATATATTACATCTGGACATTTCATACACGTCATATCCACATTTCTAAAGTGAGGCAATAAATGAGTTAACTTTGTCATCAGAGGGTGAAGGAGATGGCGGATTGCGTGACACCTAGGGTGCTTTCAGACCTAGAGTTTGCTTGCTTTGGTCCAAATCAGGGACGGTTCTTGTCCCAAAGTTGTGTAATTGCCCTAGAGCTGGTTGGTGTTCTCACGGCAGCATTTACAAGCGGACCAGATCAAATGCCTTGTGTGAGAAAGCTGCTCTTGATTGGT
>JAPZEB010000003.1:28547859-28558828 GCA_029783705.1 Chaetodon striatus | reverse complement strand
GCGCACATTAATAATCCTCCAGGACTGGAACATGCTCATGTTTAACCCAAACAATTAGTATCAAGGTCAAGTTTCGAACACGTTCTCACCACAAATGAACCAAAGTTCACTAAAGTTAATTTGCAACCAGACCGAGACCACCTCTTCAAGAGGGTCTTGGTCCAGTTTTTTTGGTGCGTACCTGAGTGAGATTGCTGTGTTCACACCTGCACAAAGAACCACAACCGGGGATAAACGGACTTGAGTTTGATGTAACCAAACCAAACAGGGCAGGGGTGAAAGCACCCTAAGTGAGACACCTGCCAAGCTGCAGCTGTTTGAGATCAACAAACAACCAAGCATGTTGTTTTTTCAGCAACCTATTGCTATGTTTCCAGCGGCTTTTTAGCCACCAGATGTGGGCGTGTTTTCTCACAAGGGATAGTGCCATGAAAAGTGGATGTTTCTTTTTGAGACTTTGTTGTGTTTGCAGCTCGAATTGTGTCATCAAAACTAAGTATTTTAGGCCAAAACAGGATCTTGTCCTAAACATAACCAAGTGTTTTTGTGCCTAAACCCAACCAAACAATCACATTGTTGTTGTGCTGTACAGAAAGCACATTTTTAACATATCCACTACGTAAAAACATACAAATCTATCATAGCAGAAATACTCAATGCCAAAATTTATTCTGGCAATCGGGTTGAGTCACTGGACTTCAATAAGGGTAGAGAAAATGACTCATTGGACTTTGTCCCTCCATCTGTCCCTCTCTGCTTCATGGTCTGGCTGTCTTCTTCCTTGGACTCTCCTCATGTAGACAAATTAATTCCAGGGCTCCACAGGGTTTTCCAGCAAAGGCTTCTTGTAGAGGATTTCACTGATTACGTGCATCTCAGTGTGTGTGTGGGGAGGAAAGAGGTTGAGGTCGCTTCAGCCACCTCAGCTGATGACAGGGGAAAGGAAAGGAGGCGGAATCAGCCAATAGCAGGAGAGGCCCAGTGGATGATCTGAAATGTTGTGTGGCCAAATCAAATGCAGCATGAATCCAATCCATCCTCCATGTTCCCTTCACCAAGCAGATAAGTGTATTCTTCACGCCATCTGTGGGAATGACAAATCTGTCGGACATCCATCGCCCCAGGTCGGGATGAGGAAAGTCTCTCAACCTGCTCAGTGTTGATGTGGCCCAGCACTGAAGCTGCTGCCGTGCCCGTCTGGATGTTGAATTATCTCGTTAACCTTTTCACAGCCAGAGCAGGTCAATTATTTAAAGCTAGCCTAATCTAAAACACTCCACTGGCTGAGGGGGAGAACAGAGTGCCCACCAATCCAAAATAATCTTTGAAATTTTGAAGCGTTAGCTCAAATATTTCACTAAAAAACGCTGTTTTTCTCACTCTAAGCCTGAAGCCAATATGTTTATGACATAAGCTAATGAGGTTCAGTAAATGATATCTGATGCAGCGCCAGGTTCAGCAATGCAACAGATAAAGCAGAGGCACAGAGAGGTGTTGTGTAAAGCAGACAGTACTATGTGCTTCTTACAACTTTCCAGCTACCATGTCAATAAATACTCAAGTCTTGTTTTTTACCATAAAGATTTAATCAGAATTAAGAGCTCTCAGTGAAATGCTCGTAGTTATAGAGACTTGAATGCATTTTAGAAATGTATACTAATAGTTTGCTTTGCAACGTAGTAGACTAGTTTCACCTTCTGGCTCGCTAGCTTATGAAATAGGATAGCATCCAATTTAATACTGACAAAAGAGAGCGGTGTAACTCTTACTGCAGTTGCACTGATAGTTTTTAAGCCACTATTATGAGTTGCAGTTATCAAAACACTGAATTCAAGATATCCCCAGGTGGAGATGCAAAGGAAAATCATCTTTAAAAAAATGACAGAAAGCCCCTGCCCAGGAGGTTGATAGTGCAAGAGGCAGGTTATCTTGTCACTTATAACCAACTTAGAGAGTTAGGAATTCCTTTTACTCCTTTACAGACAGACATTAAGGTAGGCATGAAAATCTGAGGCTATTGGTGATAATGGATCTTTCAAGGAGGCCGAGCAGTTTGGAAAATAGGTTAGAGCTGCTCAGTCTGAGCTTTTATTGGCAATGGAGCAGACACTGCTACTGTCGTGATGTCAGCACAGTCTGATCTGCGCTCACGCTGATTCCTATGCAGTGTGTTCAAAAATACAGCTATTACCATGTTGGCAGGTTCCTCTCAACTGTCACAATGCAGAAAATTGTGTCATTGTTTTCTTCTTTCTCTCTCGTTCTCTCGTTCCCCCCTAAATTTTGCGTGACATCCTGCCTAAACTCCTCTTGTTACTGCATATAATTGCCTCATTTTACTATTCACCGATTACCTTGCAGCCATATTGGAGCTGTATTTGAGCCAAGCTAGGTTGTGCTAATGCAAAACAAACAAAGTCAAGTGTCTTTTTCATTTAAAAAAACAGCATATAACACCTGTACGAGGTGGTCTGATAGGTGTGTGGTCCATGGTCTAACCATAACCTGTTTAATTTAGGGGTCATATCATTTATTAGTATTTCGGTTAAAGTTACAGTATAAATTGCATTTAAGTTTGTCAACAGGAAAATGTGCTTTACCCTTTTCTTTTGTGTGGCAGGATATCTACTCCGTGTGATCACTATATATTAATAGAGCCTATGTGAATGACTGAGTGACAAGGTCGTCTCCAAAGGCAGAGACAGAGGCACACATGGCTGTTCTGCTGGATGCAGCACCCCGCCTCTGTCACTGTGATGGATCTCCTCCACCTGGCACCTCCCTTCGCTGGCTCGGAGGAAGGGAAAGGGGTGTGTGTTTGTGGACTTGGTGCAGGAGTATAAAGACGGAAGAAAAGGGGACTAAGATGAGCAAGTGGGATGAAGAGGTGGAGGTGTATGAAGGCAAGATGGGGTGGATTTTTGTCTACACTTATCGTTCTGAATAGACACAATCATTGTGTTGTGCGGTGTGAGACTGCAGTTGGTTGATAAAGACATCGTCTTGGCTTTTGGAGAAGTCCATGTGGGTTCTCTCACATTCATTGCATTTGCAGACATGAGTGGAAAAAGGGAAGGAAAAGAGAGACATTGAGCGCAGAGCATTTGCCAGCTTGTGAAAGAGGAGACATATTGACAAACTGACAGGGAGAGAAAGAGTGAGACAGAGACATAGAGACAGAGGCATCAGGGGACTGACAGAGAACGAGAGGCAGAGAGGTACAAAGAGAAACAAATGGGGAGCGAGGTGGAGAGAGGCAGAAATGAAGACAGTTTGATAGCTTCTCACATGACACAAAATGTCATCAAGATTTTCAACAAGACTTTAATGCCTTGCCAGCCTCAACCCGCCAGACTCCATCTTGAGAGCTCCGTTTCTTCTTAAAACAAGTCCACATAACAGAAAAATCAGCAGAAGTTTAGAGGAGAACGTTACTCAGCAGCTCTCCAAATTCCCAAACCTCATTTACAATTTGATAAAGCTGTAGATCCAATACAGAATGTACTGTACGGCAGCGTACAGTAAAATGACATCTGTCTATTGTCTGACCGCAGTGAGTGATTGTGAGTTACTGCTTCATTGGATTTTATAGGCCGTATCAAGATAATGCATCTGGGCTCTATTCAGAAAGTCACTAGTGCATTTAGAAAATGGAAAATACATCCTGGAACTTGATGTGTTTAAATCTACTCTGAACTGCCCAAGATCATAGACAGACAGAGAGGCAGCTGAGTCATTCAGCGATCCTTCCAGCTGTCTGTACTGAACCTGTTTTTGTTGGTAAACCACAGCATATATTATTTATTCTTTGTCAAACTGCCATTATGTTCACTTTATTGATGTTTCAGTCACTGCCTGCATCTTTTGTCAACAAGAGAGATTTATATTTAGCTAGAGTGCCATATAACACAAGCATTAATAAACTGTAATGAAAACTTAAGTTGAAAAAAAAACAAACTACTCTGTACAAATACAAAAAAGATGGATTCAATTATACAGTAATGACACTGAGTTAATGCATCGCTGCAGAGTGAAAACAGTGACATTAGACCACCAGAAGATAATGTTTGTATTGTAAGTTACATTTGTACCTTTCATACGTATCATATCAACATTTCTAAAGTGACATGGTACACAGTGGTGTAGTGGTAGTTGATAAGGTGGGCGCACTACTCTGTAGATCAGCAGGTCACCAAGCAAAGTGTGTATACTCTCCTTTATACTCCAGTGGCTCTCTAGCCGATAGGTGGATATACCTATACAGCTGCTGCAGGAGGATACCTAGCACATGATATGTAGATGGGAAAGGTCACTGACAAATGACCGTCCACCACACCAGTGCTAGTATATGAGTTGACTTTGTCATCAAGGGGTAAAGGCGATGTTGGGACACCTAAGTGGGATGCTGTCTATGCTGACGACCACAGTTAGACACCAACAAACAACAAATCTGATTGTTTCTTTAGAGAGTCATCACAACATTTCCAGCTGCTTTTTAGCAAATGTTACTATGTTTCCACTAAGAATAGTACCATGAAAGGTAGTTGTGTTTTACAGAGACATCACTGTGTTTCCAGGGTGGATTATGCCACCATAGGCAGGTATTTTAAGTCAACACATGATCTTTTCCAGAGTGGTTTTTGTACCTAAACATAGCCACACAACAGTGATGTTAAAACATAAAGAAACGTAAAGTTTGAATGTATCTGCTCCACAAAAACATCTGAATGTAATGTGTCCGTGGTTTGCAGAAACAAACAATGTCAGCATTTTCCTCTGGCCATCAGGTTGCTACCTGTAAACACAGCTCTTAGTTAGCAGCCTATGTAACTTTGGACTTTTTCAGAGAATGTTCATTTTGGTTGCAAGAGATTCAGGATAATGGTAAATGCTTAGACGTGGTGTAACAAGAGCACAAGTTGAGAGGAGTCATTAAGTCAGCATGTGAGGTTAAGATTATGTTTTTTACAACATACAACTTTCACAAAACACAGTTTTTAATGAATCACACGCTGCCCAGTGATAAACAGGCTTGCCTGTCAGTAGCTATTAGCACAACACTGTGAGTGTTTTTGCACCCAATTACAAATGAAGTGTTTTGTCCGGCTGATTTGATCCCAGCTCTCACAAACAAATTCTTAGTGAGAAAAGATTTGTGTGTAAGTTATAAATAATATTTTGACACAAGCCAAAAAAGTGCTTAATACTGACTTGTTAGCTGTGCCTTACACTCGCAGTGTGCCCAGATCTCTACAATGCTGGATTTGATTCATATAATATTCTCTTCATTTGAAGTCAATGTTAAGAAATCCCAAAGGAAGCAAATATTTCAGCTTCATTATCTTTTCTTTAGACAAAGAAACACTTCTGGGGTTGCTAAAGATAACGATTGTTAAAATTTAAAGTGCACTTGGTTTTGTCTCTGCACTCTCTCTTTGTGCCTTCCTCTTAACTCTGTTCTTTCTGTCCTGATTTGTACCAGCTCAAAAACCCTGCTCTTTCTAACACAGAGGGCCACAAAGACCCAACATCACTGTCAGATGTTTGGCCTGGTTGCGCTCTTATCATGAGCTGAGAGTCATTGTGGCAACAGAAAGCAAGCAAATATGTGTCTCTTTGGTTTGTGTGCTCATGTACAAGTTGGTGCTTGTGTTTCACACTGCGTCTTTGCTGGCAATGAAGTTGTTTGGATTGTTTGTGCTCTGGGCATCTTCCCGTTTTTGATTTATAATTCTGTTCTTTAGGAGAGAGAGTAGCACGGGAAGGAGAGTAAATATAAAGAGTAAATGAATGATAGATGGGCAGAGAGAGGGCGCAAGGGTTAGATAAAGAACCAAGATACAGGAGGGGGGAAAAAGAGGACAAGCAAGACTTGGAGAGAACAAGAAGCGAGGAAGGCAGAGGAAGATGAAATCAACTTTCCAACTTTTTTCTTTTTCTAAGAGATGATGCAGCTCTGGCAGGTGGAAGCTCGGTGAGAAGACGAAGGCAGGCTGTAGATGTTTATTTCACTGTGCTCGACTATCTTTTATTTGGCCCTCAGGCTGCAGCATTATGCCGCTATGTTTGAGACTTGATGTGGTGCGTTTTATAGAATTTGGACTCCATGGAAAACAGATTTACTCGCTGTCATGTTTGTTTTTACACTTGCCTTGCATTGTGCTGAGGCCAGCCTGCGAGGAAACTATAAAGTCATGGTTAACAGATGTTATGAATATTGTTTATTTACCGTCGATTGACTCCAAGTCAAGGCGTTAATATCCATGCAGATGTGGCACAAAAAATGCAGACACTAAGAATTGCGTATCGCCTCCACAGGGTGCCAAATAAATGGGGTAAGAGCTCTCTGTTATCAGACCGTCACAGTGTAAAGGCTGAATGTTGCAGTCTTCCGATAACTTTCTGTTCCTCTGACACTTAATAAACCTTTATAACTCATAGTGGCCTCCCAGTGACCCCAGCTTGCACTGAGCATTACACAACTGAGCTGCTGTGTCCTGGGGGAACCTCAGTGTTAGCTGGTGGTATTAAACACCTGTGCAGGGGAAAGTGCTGGTCATGTTTCTAGTTGTTGCAAAGTGACAACTGAGAACCAGTTTGAAGTGTAAAGCCTTTTTAATGAAAGCTGGGCTATTCTGAGCTTAGTGTTAGCGAGAACAATGTAAGGTGTGAGTGTGTTAACTTTAGACCCAAACCAATTACCACTAGACATGTCCCTTCCTATTTTGTGAGTCATTTCTCCACAGTTATTACTTTGGGTTTTGCTCCATGGAGCAGTGCTCAAGTTGTTTCCAAAACCAAAATATGGATAAATGTGTAATCTATATCATATCAGTGTTCCCAAATTGGTCATACATTTTCTGTGAAACTTAAATCAACAATATGTAAAACGCTGACTGTCAAATAAATATAAAAATAGGGAAAAGGTCATGTATTCCAGTTTGAAATATATTGGCATGAGAGTACAGTTGCACAAAATACTCATGGAAATAAAGTAAACTACATGTACCTTAAAAGGGTACTTGACTTAATGCAGTAGTTCTCAAACTTTTATTAATGCTCTGTAAAAAATGATTTTAGAGGGTGGTAAATAAAACTAATACTAATGCATGCATATCATTTAAGTTTTTATTAAATTAGTCAACAGGTGAAGCAATTTTTAATGAGTATATTATGCCTGCTCTACCTATTTGTTAACAGTAACAACTGCAACATAAGAAAAATATCATAAAACATGCTCCCAAGATATTGCATAATCCCTACACTGCAAGGTGTTCATGTGAAGGCACCGATGCAGCAGCAGAGTCAGTTTCATTTGTGGGACCAGAGAGTGTCGAGCTTCATTAAAACAATGCAAACTTCTCTTGGGTTTCTCAGAGGACACAAACTAATCAGTGGCAAGATGGTACAGTGGTTATAGCACTGTCACCACTGAACCCCCAGCTAGCTGCGGCCAAGAGTCAGTATTACTCACCTTATATAAGTAATCAGTGATGTAATGTATTGGAATATATAAGGTATTATTAACCTAATAAACTTTACTGTGCCACATCTGTTTAATGTAGCTACTCTTTAGACATGAGGTGAAATCTACTCTATCAAACTGAGTGAAAAGCTTCATTTCAAATGTGTAGTATCCATCACTAAATTCATGGCAAACTATTTTTTTGTCATTGCAGTAACACTTGCATTAAAACTGCATTGAGCTGATGTATTTTTAAATGTTGCACTTACAATTAAATGATATCATTATTTTAGAATTATGCATGACTTATATAATTTTTAAATTAAAAAATTCTCACATATCCCTTGCAGTATTACAAAGAGACACACTGAGTTAAAAGTCCAGTGTGCAGGATTTGGTGGGATACACTGGCAGAAATATGATGTAACACTTTGCTTTCATTAGTTTATAATCAGTTGAGAGTAAGAATTGAATCGTTGTGTTTTGATACCTCAGCATGGCCATTAATGTCTGCATAGGGAGGGAGTTCTCCTCCATGGAGTCCGTCATTTTGTTTATACAGTAGCCCAAAATGGACAAACCAAACACTGGCTCTAGATAGGGGCGTTCACATTTCTGTATGGAGCACAGTAGTACTCCTACACATTTAACACACAGTTGGTTGCAGTCCTCACTGTTATTGCTAAATGCCACTAAATCCTACGCACTGTACCTTTAATGTATTTGCTAACTCACCAGCTCTGCGCACACCTTCAGATTTATACTTCACACTGGGCATCATTCAGTGCATTTAAAACAAATCAACACTGCATTACATGGGGCAAAAACAACTACTTAATTAACTTCTGGGACTGAAACTGTTGAGCGTGTGAGCAGCTCTGGCTAAAGCTCAGTCGGTGATAGTGAAGCTAATTTTTTCCATCAGGTCTGTGCCATCCAAAACTTCCTGTCCAAAGCTCTACCCAGAGTAGATAATCATTGTGTTCTGCACACACAGGTGTTTTCACTTATCCTGATTAGACCTCTGCTCAGGTGAAAGGGATAATTACACGAGGCCACTGGACTCCATGCAGCAGCAGGTAGCTGTTTTCACAGACAAAGAAAATGTTGCTGCTATGGAGCTGTATAGCTTTCTAAGGAGTTTGTTGAGACCAGAGCAGAGCTGAAAGGAGAATTAACACAGGCTCTCCACTTATAAGAGGGACAGAAACACAGCTTCAGATGAAGGCTATGTGTAAGTAACCAACTGTTTGTTAATCACATCTTTAAGGCAGTGATAAATCAGCTGTGTGTGTGCTTGTTGTAGGGTCCTCCTGCCCAACAGGGGTAAATAATAATATAAAAAAACAGCTATAAAAGATGTGAAATGTGAGGAAATATAACCTGGTGCTGAATGTTTTAGCACTGAATCTTGTTATTAGAGGCACAATGCTTGCTGTTACATAATGAAAGACCTAAAGGTACACACCTAATGATTAAAACCATAAATAGAAATATCCTAAAAAAAAATCTAACGCAACAAAATGTTCACAACTTTACCTCACAAGGTAAGTCATTGTTTTACTGTGTGGGAACGAATGGGGGAGTAAACTGATGATCACAGGCTCTGCCTAATGCTGTTGTTGTCCACAGTGCCTCATGTATGTGCTCTGCACTCGGCAGTGCAACATGTGCCACTAAAGTAATTGCATGGGCAGATTACATGAGATATTAAAGACTCTCCACACACTGAAATGAACTCAGAATCACTCGCCTCAAAGACCACATTCACCGTCGGAAGTCTTAGAGAGAGGGTTAATTGTTGTCAAGCTTTCTCTGTCTCTCTCTCTCTTTTGTATGATGTGATTAGAAGCCCAGAGCCATTGGTGCCACAGAGCGAGGACAATCGAGTCTGTCCCAAAAGTAATAGCTTCTTCTCGACTTAATTAAGAAACTCACTCTGCATCCCATGTAAGCTCGGTGGTGAGGGGCAGACAAACTGATCACGCTGTGTGTGTGGGTACACATGTGGCAGAGTGCCCACAGATCTGTGTCTCGCTTGTGGATTACAGATTTAAAACATCTTGTAAAAATTCAGTTTTGTCTCTAAAGTAAATGTTCCTTTGTTCTCTTCGAATATCCTTACATGTTGAGCTGCTGTGCGAAAAGCAGATGCATAGTTTAATGAATACTTTAGAGCTGCATTTGGTAATTTGACATGCCGCTGACCTTACTTTGTCTGGTCATGTCTGGAGGTAATGAGCTTGAGAAAAAGTTGATTATCAGAGGAAAAGGGTTTCTCACAAATGTGCTTACTCCTGCGCAACACAGAGAAAGTGAAAGCCTTGTTTGTGAAGTAGAAACACCAATGTGTGCATCCCCAGAGACATGACCATCTGAAGTACAAGTTAAACACACAAAGGAGTCGTGCATCAGAGAAAAAGGGGGATACTCGTGTGAAGGGCAGATAAGAAGTTTATACAAACAGTAGCTGAAGGAGAAGAATCTTGATGACTTTAATAGAAAATGTTTGCTGAGCAAAGCTGCCCCTTTCACCGTCAGACAGACGCTCAACCTCAAGCTGCCCATTGTCACCCCCCTTCTCATTGTTGGCTCCACTGTAGCTCAGCTGCAATAATTACAGGTTAAGTGGTTCGCTCAAAGGGAGCTCATGGCGACCATAGTTGCTGATGTAGTGGTAAATATTAAGTTAGGGTGATTTAAAGCTTGGGACGTCCTATTTATCATTCTGTACTGCATGTTGCGCCATATAGCTATTAGCCCATGAGCCGCACATACTGTATGCTCAGGCTTCATCAGAAGATCAATAATTGGATTTTCTGTAAATCCTCTGGGAGCAATAAACCATGCATATTGTCAACTTGGTTAAAATGTCCCATGAAATCAAATAGGAACTCCCCATACTGTTGGTTTTAAAATACTACTTGATTGAGGATCCTATTAAAATGCCCTGTAAGTGTCAAGTGAAAATCCAACCAGATTTAAGACTATATGAATATTCCAAGTCTCTTTATGATTTCCCAAAGACCCCAACTATATTGGCCTTTATAGTAGAGTAATTCAAGATCCTAAATAATTCTTTGAGTTTGATTGAAGGCCTGGATTTAAGCAGTACAGAAACTATATCTTGCTGTAGAAGCAAAGTGAGGCCACATCTATAAATCAATCTAAACACCAAAACAAATGTTGGTACCATAAATATCTGCAAACCTGTTACATTTGTACATTATCATATAGTTTCTTTACAATTCACTGAGGTTTGGTTGGGTTTTGCCACGAAAACTACTTGAATATGGTTAGGACAAGATCACGTTTGGGTGTAAAATATCTGCTTTTGGTTGAGAAATCCTGGCTAGAAATGCAGCAATGTTTTGATAAAAAACAACTACATCTCTGAGCACTGTCTCATTAGGAAATGTGGCGATGTCTCAGAAAAAACAACAGCTTCTTTGGCACTCTCCCAGCAGTAAATGCCCCCATGTATCAGTCAGAACACTAAATTAA
>JAPZEB010000003.1:28527756-28541779 GCA_029783705.1 Chaetodon striatus | reverse complement strand
GATAAAAGCTTGTAGAATTCTTTAAATGCTAAGAAAAGGCGCTTCAGGGTTTGCTTTACTATCTCTGTTCGCAAAGGAAACAGCATCATCCTTCATGAAAGGAAAGGAGATATAACTGTACTGGAATTCTTTGCTTCGTCACAAAGCAACTTTGGTGTTCCCAACCAACTAAGTGCTATGACTTGCACGGATTTGATCACAGTGCCGTTTTTTCCCCATCTAAAAATGTATTGAGAGCCGGAAAAGCCCTTCATCGGTCCGCATTCTTGGTAGAAACACTGTAAACAATTGAGATCAGACGGGTGTCAGTGCACAAATGAGGCAACAAACGCTGGCCATGTTGCACAGCAACCCAGTCGCCAAAACAAATGTTGGTGTTGTACATTATCGCAAACCTCCAAAATGTTACATTTATTATGTAGTGGATACGTACAGACTTAGTGCTTAACCTGTGGTTATGTTAAAGCACAATTATCACTGGTTTATGATGAGGAAAAGATCATGTTTTCAACTCTCAAAGAGGTGTGCACCTTGGTAACAGTCACACCTAGCTGTCACGCCATTCAACATCCAGCTCACCTTCTGGTGACAGTCAGCTCATATATGTAATCAGACCCACATCACTTTAAAAATCATTGATATAGTCCATATGAAACATACAAATGTAATATATTTGTGATTTGCATAAAGGTACGACACTAACAGACGGAGCTCTGCACAGCATCACATCATCTGATACATTTAGCCGGAATAAGACAGACAGAAAAGGACTCAAGTAGCAGTAGCTAGTGTACAATCACAGCACCAATTCAAGCAACAAATGTGATGAAATTGCTGCCTCTCTCGAGTGTTGACGCTGGTAAATAGGACAGTGGTGCATTGTACAGCGGTAATGAGCATCTTGAGCCGGCGTGTACAGAAAACAATCGGCACTGGTGTTTTGACATGTCATACACTTCTGGAGTGTAGAAGCAGCTGCCTCTTACATCATCCTTTGTGTTTACCTTCAATGATATTCAAGTCTAAAAAAAAAAACACCAGCAGTGATTTTCACTTCTAAAAAAAACACCATAAATGTGCAAATTGTCATCTAGTCACTTCCTTGTCACCAGGGGTAGGTGTACAGGATTCCAACCAGGAATAGAAATAAGCAGAAGTATAATCCTGAAGCATGACCATACAGGGTTTCCTAGCAGCACTCTCTTTTATGTAGTGTGATGGTGGCAGCAGCAGTAGCAGTCAAGTCAACACTGGGCTTCCAAATTCAAATTTCTTTCCCCTGCAGTGCTATTTCTATACAGCACTGTGGTCCCTGAGAGGTCAAATGTAGGCCAGTGAGATGTTTCCATCCACAGAACCGGTGCATGAAATGTCAGTAAAAGTTAAACCTGTGGTGCAGAATTGTTGTGAAAGTGTGCTTGTGATGAATGCCTGAGTTCATCTGAGTGCATCTACCCCGTTCTGAACAGACATGTTTTGAACGAATACTGCTCCAGTGTTTTACAAAAACCAACCCATCCAACAGCAGTGATGCAACATCCATGTCTGCCCTTAGTCCCCTCTCATCTTTCACTGCTCTCTAACATGGAAGAGCTACACTAGTGGTGATCCGTGTTTGTCCTCACTGTCAGTCACTTTCTCTTTTTTTCTTTAATCCTTCCTCTGAACACTGATTTTCTTTATGTTGAGCATCAACTCTAGTGACTTTCCTTGTATGCTTCTTAGGATGTTCCCTCATGGCTTCTGCCGTACTCTGAGCTGCTGCTCCATGGCTATGGTCTTTCAGCCCGTTGTCATTCCGAACTTGTCAAACCACTTTGTCAGTGATGTGGGCGTTGGATACCAACACACAGAGGCACATTTCGCGGTGCAGTGAAAGGCACTGGCTGATGGCGGTTTGTAACGCCGCCGGTAAAACGTCATATAAGGAGATGGGAATTACATAGTAGGATGGACAGGAGGGGAGGTGGATCAGTCCAACAAACTCAGACTTTCACTCAGCTCGCTGTTTGCTTCCTGTGTTTATGTTAAGTCAAAACGTTTTTTTTTTTTTGTTTGTTTTTTTTTTTAAACCTAACTATGTGTTTTTGTCGCACAAGGTAATGCATTAAAATATGACGTGTTTTACTGACGTAAGTTTATTTTTAACGAAACTGTACGCATCTAACAAGCAGAAACTGTACATTTCCCGTGCAGATGGACATGACTTATGAAAAGACACAATATTTCTAACAAGCATAAGTTGACACAGCATCCTAGAACATCAACAGCAGATGCAGGAGATTACCCAGTGTGTCATATGTAGATGTGAAAGTCAACAGACAAAGTGGCGACATTTGATGAGTTGGGATGAGAACAGGTTGGATCCCCTCCTTCCTTCCACCCTTAACTCTGACTGGACATACATCGTAGCACTTGTGGTGCGCCAACACAGAACAGTCACCACAGCATCCTGACACCACAGCCCAAGTATATTGTGAAATACAGAGAGATCTCTTTGGTGGCAAAAGGCTTAATCAGCGTGTTTGGCAAGGGCCTGAAGAATGTCCCACACTTCAGCTTTAATCTGGGGGAGAGGGGACTTTCAATCAGTTATGTATGTCTGTCATAGTTAATAAGTTAATGAAGAGGAAGCAGGATTGTTTCAGTATGTAAATTTGACTAAAAATCTTTAGGACTGATAGAAAATGTTTAACTTAGGATATGGAAATAAACTGACAGTAGAACGGACAAAACAACATAGCAGGATCATCATCTGAGTGATGGCCATTTATATGTGTGCCATTGCAACTGCTGTAGTGGGCTACCTTCTGGGTGATCTTTTGTATGAACAAACCAACTTGCGGCAAGTCAAAAACTCACTGAGGTGAGGTCTTGCAGTAACAACCAAATGAGCGGTGGAGTTGAAAGGTTATGTTTTTGTGTTTTGTTACTTTTAAAGTATCATTGTGTCTGTCATCCCCCGGTTTCTTTTGTTGTCTTAACTTTCATATTTGTTGAAACATGATGTATTGTAGCCGCATCCAAACAAGATTCTTTGCTTAGCAGAAAACTTCTCAGCCAGTAGTTGAGACGCATAACGTTAGAGACTACATCTGACTGAGTGAACTAAGGATTCATTTTCACCAGTGCAGAGCTGGTTGTTGTTGGAACAGTGGAATAACTAGCCAGATGACTGCCGAGACTATTTACTCCTATTGTTTAATTTTGTTTCTGTTGAATTTAGATGAAGTGTGTTTTACGGTCAGTTAACAAGGCGGTTCAGCTAGCCTTAGTTCAGTGACAGAAAGAAACTTGGATTGGTATACTGTAGTGTTTTTCTGTTAAACAAGAAAAATAAGGGTATAAAGTGGCCAAAACGGCATTCTCCAACTAATGAGTGTGACACACTCACTGACATGTGCTGTCATCATAACAACTGACAACAACCCCCATTTCTTTTGTACAAATGACCACAGCAAACACTTCAGTGTCCTTTCTAGTCATTTCATTTCAATGACTCAGACGTCCCTGTTCGTTCTCACAAAGAGCCGAGCTTTATTGAAGATACAGTATAGAGTATATAATCTTGCTCAGTGCAAACTATGCCCAGTAATATGTGTCTCATCTCTGGAGAATAAAGGATGAAGATGATTCCTTAGATAAAACATCTCTTGAGGCTCCTTGCATGAGTTTCAGTTTGTTTCAAACACCTTTCACATGGTCTCCTCGTAAATGGCTCCAGTATGCACCATCAGATGGCTTACGCTGTGTGCTACCAATTAAGCCACAGCCCATCATTAAATAAATAAATTATCTCATCGGTTTTAAATGTGGAGCATGAACATAATCTAAATATCAGCTTCACAGTTTTAATTATCACACCACAGGCACAGGCTGCAACCACTGCTACAACCAGCTCCACAATTGGATATTTTCACACTTGGTTATTCATATATTAATTTGGCAGAAATCCACTTAAAAAGTGTCTATTATAAAATGCAATAACAATGGGTGACTTCAGTCAGTTTGATCTTATCCAGTAGCACCAACGTCACTGAGGCCCATGTTTTGGTCCAGTAAAGGACCGTCCAGTGCCAGCAGAGACACGTCATCTCTAATAATTTTATATAAATCATTCGTCTCCCTCAATTAACTCCATCAAGTGTCCATGACAGTCTCACTCCTCCTCAGATACAGTCTGAGAGACACACAGCACCCTCACAGCAGACCAGTAAGTTAATCAGAGAGAACATTTTTGCTCCATTCAGCCACAGTTGATTGCTAGCTAACGTTCTTTGACTACATTGCTGTCAGGTGAGGTCAACTGTTACATATGGCGCCCTGATAATATTAGCAATGTATGAAATTTAAATGAACAATCATAAAACAACATGTTGAGAAGGGCCCACATGACAATTACCCTGTGCAAAAAGCGTGGTCCATAAAACGATGCCTTTTTATTTTTTTTAAAGCCTCCACGCTGGTGATAGCCAAAGTCAGAGGCATAATGTTTTTGAGTTATCTCTCCGTCCACCATTCTTGTGAACCCAATATCTCACAAACCCCTTGTGGGAATTTGTCAAGCTCATTGTGACTATGTCTGTCTCATTCTCATGAAAGTGATAACACCTTCATCAAATTTGGCACTGACTTTAATTTGGACTCAACAATGAACTGAGTAGTCGTTCATGGCCATAGGTCAAAGGTCACGTTCACTGTGGGACTGTGTATCCATCTCATTCTCTGAAGTGCGCTATCTGACAAACATCTCGATCAAATTTTAAATTTGTCATAAGCATTTACTTGGACTCAAAGGTCAAGGTCACTGTGACCTTGCATCCATGTTATTCTTGTGAACGTGATTTCAAAGGAAATTTCTTCAAATTTGACACAAACGTCCCCGTAGACCGAAGAATACACTGATTAGAGTGTGGTGGTCGAAGGTCAAGGTCAGTGTGACCTCACAAAACATGTTACTAGCCATAAGTCAAGACTTTTTTACACTAATTATGACAAAATTTAACACAAATGTCAAAATGGTGACATTTTAAAGCTGAAAGGCCAATGTTCAACTTCACTGTGACATCATAATGCCCCTGCGAAAACACTTTTTCTGGTCATTACTCCATGTCATATCTCAGACAGAGAAGGAGAGACATTTGGTCAGATACTGAATTGGAGACATTAATCTTGAACCTGTGCTGATCGT
The DNA here is from genome assembly GCA_029783705.1 of Chaetodon striatus. Classification (NCBI taxonomy): domain Eukaryota; kingdom Metazoa; phylum Chordata; class Actinopteri; order Chaetodontiformes; family Chaetodontidae; genus Chaetodon; species Chaetodon striatus. The sequence goes on along the minus strand of JAPZEB010000003.1, from coordinate 28,536,588 downwards.
TCAATCCTCTGTCCTCCTTGTACCTCACGCATTTTCGTCATCTACCTGACTACTGTACGTAGTGTGTTACATGTGTGACATGCATGTGTTACACACTAAAGTATGATTACTTTATTTGGTGGGGTTTCCACTAGAGATGCAAAGAACAGAACTCTTAAATGTTTCCTGTTCGAGTCACTATTCCGCTGCCTTCATCTGGGTTAAATGGCTTTCTTCTCTGCTTGTGAACTGCCACCCCTCTACACCACCACTTACATCTCAAACACCTGCAACCTGATACAGCTAATAAGCCTTCTTTCTGCACCAGAAAACACGATGTCCTCTTTTTGCTTTTATCCTTTCTTCTCTGGTCCCTGCGCCTCTGGACTTTATTCATGCTCTCAAGGCCAATCAATAATCAGGCAGGCCAGGTCTAGCCTGCCAGAGACCTTCGCTATCAGTTAGCATGGCTGCCTGGCTGGCTTGAGGACTGGCTGGCTGCCTGTCGGTCTGCCACTCTGGGGGAATGTCATCCATGAAGGACGCCATTACAGGCCTGCCCACGGGACTCTCACGCTTTAACCCCCTCAAACACATCTGCTTATTGGTGCACATGTATGTAAGGAGGAGAGAGAGGAAGAGTTAGCAAAGATGAAGTAGTGACTGAGAGACCGAGAGAGAGGATGTGAAATATCTGATAATCATAATACAATCCCCAGTGCATTCAGCCATGTAGGCAGGATAACGTCTGCCTCCAGTATCAATGCAGCATGTTCACCACATCAACATGTTTTACTGATGATTGCCTAATCAGTGTTTTGCTGGCAGTTGTTAGGTCTGGATAAAATATGACTTGAAATCTGCTTAAGCACATTTTGCTGAACTGGCCCCTTCAAGGTAATTAATTTAGAAAAGATTGCAATACCAACAAAGAAAAGCTTCGTGTTTTCATTTGGTACAATTTGCAGATGTTCTGTTTTGGCTGGACTTCAAAATTCTTAACACTTTAATCAACCAAGCGCAGTATTATCTGCACTGAGCATATTAAAACATTTATTTATTCATATTCTCTATGAAAGCATGCAGAAAGGTTAGCAGTAGCAGTAGACGGCATTTTCTTTTCTCAATTCAACATGGAAATAAAATATCATCACACCACAGAGACCATTGTCCAATATAACACAGATAAGTAATTTCATATTGAACAACAATGGGAAATGGAGCTGAAAATGGAGATTGGCACAGAAATATGTGAAAAATATCTGCTCAGAAGTCTATTTAGTTAGTAATGCAAACTTAGAGTTTCAATCAAAAATAATTTTTGCTTTTCAAATGGTTTCCAAAATGGATCAGAAGTAAATGGCTGCCTGAAGGAATTGTGAAGGGGCACTGCAAACAATATAATATTCTGGAAGTGTCTTCTCCTATTTCATTTTTGAAGGGGAATATTTGACTTGCTTGAAAAAGTATTTACTGACCAGATACCTTGGGACCGACTGTTTGCCAAATTCAGGGCTCTGCGGTAAAAAGTCAGGAGAAAGATTTATTTGTACAGCTTGCAGCTGCCAAGACACCTCTAACAGTGAGGCGTCTAAAGAATGGATCTCTGTGACACGTGGCAATTAGTAAGGGGGTCAATATGTTTGAAAGTAGCCGGTATTTGTGTTGTATTGTTTTTTTATTTAACAGTTTAATGACATGGCATTTTAAGTACTATTTATTATATATCATGGACTTTCATTTTCTCTTTTGTCCACTGAGCTCAATCTGCAAGTGGATCAGGGGAAACGAAGTTCCAGAGCCACTGTCATCAAAGCCCTTCACTATCAAGGAAAATGCTTGCTCTGCACTATCGCTGACACCCCGGCGCTGCCATTAACAACTATCAGCATGGTGGAAGTAAAAGAATGCAATCCTCTTACTGTACAGTACATACCAAGGGTTTCCAGGGGCCTCATAAATGTTGTAGAGAAAGACATGAGAAAAACAATGCCCCACCGCCAGCCCTAATTTGTGACACCAGAGGATTGTTAAAAACAAATAGTTTAAGAATTACCAGGGAGTGGAGTGCTTAATTTAATTAAATGAATGAATAAAGACCTGAGGTGCTCATTTAGAGGTTAGGTAGCGGAAAGTCAATCGGGTGTCGTGGCATAGGAATTTGGATGCTGATAGGACACATTTCCAAATCCACACCAAGGCTTTGAAAGCTAACATTGGATGCACAACACAAACCTTAGCCGTCAGAGTCAACTTCCTGCTTTCATCCTAAACACATTTGGCGATCCAAATGGTAGTATGAAAACATAGCTTGGTTTCCACACATGCTGCTCGGGGCTTTAGGAGGCAGCACCAAATTCTTTACATCATCCAGGAGGATCATGTGCCAGCCAAGGACCATCAGTCTGAGACACACTGCACTGCTGGCAATGTAAGATGGCTGCCACTGCAGGTGACCAACTTGTTGTCATTTATCTAACACCAACACTTTGTGATGCCCTTCAGCATCTAATAGTGTCGCACAGGACACCCTCAAACACATTATAACACATGGTTAATGTTGTGAAATGCTCGCGGTAAGGTTCAAGCAACAAAACTACTTGGTCAGGTTTAGGAAAAAGGTCATGTTGGGAGTTAAAGTTAGGGCTGCCCCCCTGAAAGTTGGAGATTCGAATCATCCCTCAGAGACCCCTCAGTAGAATGAGCTAGCTTCATTGTGCTGTGCAGTGTACTTCTGGGGACGTCCCCAAATTTAGCTGCAGACCAGATCCCGCAGCACAGCGGAGGAGAAACACTCCACTGTCAGGCTCCAAAATAATATCTCCTTTCTTCTGTGTAAAGTGGTGAATTTACACCTCACAGCAGCTTCTTATGATGCAGACTTTGGCTTTTGTTTGATATCCATTGTGTCAAAAAATATGTTGCACATACCTAATTCATCGTTAGCACAGTTAGCTTGTTTACTACATCACGTGAATGCTGCTGTCACACTGAATGTTCCACTGAGCCTCTTATAAAACAGCCAAATCTGATTCGACATACATAAATCTGAGACTGTTACAGCCCTATTTAAAATATTCTACGTTACGTTACGTAACATCACCAAAATATACCACAAGAGTGTCGTCTGTGCACAACGTAATTACATAATGCTGTGTTTAAAAAAAAACACTGACTTTTGGTTTCAAACGGGGCACAAACTCAGGTCTCCACGGTTAAAGTCAGGTTCTGTGTGACCCTTCCCTTCTCTCCGTGGATGACTCTGCATTAGAGTTAGCCAAAGCCTGGTGCATCTCCCAAAGAGGCTAAAGAGTGCCTTTGGCTTCAATACAGGGTGTGATACAGCATCAGGATTTTAGTGCCTGGGAATGAGAACTGGCTGAGGAGACAGGGTTGCTCTGTCAGGTCTCCAAATTTGAATTTGTAAATGCTCACATTCAGCCTGTATATTCCCCTGCTGATCTGGATTTACAAAACGGAAGAACAATAATTAAATCATGAATACTGCATCACCTGCACCCACTGGTGATTGGATTCATCTCGGTGTTGATCTCCTTAGCATATTCAGCTCTTTGAAAGTCCTCTAAAGACTCCAGTGTTACTGTTAGAAGTTCAGAGAGGGCTTGATCTCTTTTTATCATTAAATTATTAAGTGTTACATAAATGGCTGCTGCCTTTGCTCCACTACAACACAGCAGCGCCTTGATGCAAAGGTGAAAATCAGCAGATTCCTTATTTCTTCCTCATTTTCTTCCTGTAAGCAGGGAGAGGGAGAAGAAAGCAGGAAAAGAGAGATTGAAGTGAAGGGTTGTGTTATCCAACGCGCGATGGTTTATTGATCCTCGCTGTGCCTCTCCCTCTTTCTCTCTTCACAGTAGGGCGGAGTAAATTGGACTGTTTTCTTCTGCAGTGATTGACGTCTGCCTTCTGTGAGCAATGTTTTCAAACTTGCAATGATATTTTCAGCAGACTGAAAAGATTTTTTTCTGTCGACTTCTGGCATTCCCTCTTAAAAATGACACTATTCTTTGAGCGCGCACTGCGTCTGAGCTGACAGGTGACGAGTGTTAAGCTAAACAACCTACAGTGCATTGTGACAACTCTGTCAACAAAAAACAAAGGGAGAGGACGACAAATGGCGCTTCTGTCACTTATCGCCAGGACTAACAAAACAGCACAGCCCAGTCCAAGCATGAAATCATGTCTGGAGGGAAATCCTTTATGTTTGAAAAAAAAAATTGTGGTTGCAGAGCAAGTGTTAAAAAAGACACAGCAGTGCTTTGTAATTCTGGCCTTTGTGTGAGTGTCTCTGTGTGCAGAGTGTGTGGCACTGCAAGCCAAATGTATCATGTCAGGACATACCACATGGCATTGTTATATTATGAGCTCCCTCTTGCTCTATTATAAGTTTTCTCTCTTTCTCTCTCTAGCTGGCAGCTGTTCTTAGGGAGACAATGCATTCTTCAAATTGACTTTAATCTCATTATGTCCTTGTGAATTCATGTGAACAGCAAAGTAAAGCTTTCAAAAGGTTGAACTGCGTTGATGGTTGCATTGTTGCGTGAATCCATGTTATGGTGTAGTTCTGTCATGCTAAGCTGACTTTGTAATTTCCGCCTAATGTTCGTTACCATGTATGCATAATATGGACTTATCTGACAGTCAGAGTAAATCAAATGACATTGGTGAACTCTTTAATTCCAAGCCTACAGCTAGAAAATTAATGTTTAAAAATTATTTACGTATCTGATCTGGCAACTATAGCATGGTTGAAGCTAGCAATAAAAAAACGAACAACCTTGTTGTTCTGTGACAGGAGGAAAACTCCAGTCAAATTATCAGTTTCACACAGTTCTAAAAAGCTGGCAACTCAAATTCTGAAACCAGAATGAAGGTGGAAATGTCTGGAGCGAGCACAGGCAGCATGACGCACAGACCACACAGCCTGCCCCTGTCACTCATCAGCTCCACTGCACATGTAACACCACGGAGGGAAAAACAAGCCTCAGAGACAAGAATTCAGTCAAAGAAAATATGGATAGTAATTGTAATGTTTCATTTAATTAAATTTTGCACAAAACCTGCACTCTTCCTTGCACCTCCATCGAGCCTCTGTAGGGTTTAGATTGTCTTCTGTCTTTAGAGCAGGTTAGAGCTTCACCATCAGACTCAAGGTCGCCTTAATGGGAATAAACTCTCACTGTCACGAGGCAGGTGACCTTTAACCCTGCCTGTTAAAAGCAGTCACTGTAGCCAGAGAGAAAAACTGCCAAAGTGTCATTAGCTTCAGTGGATGTGGTTTTAAATGAAAGAATTGGGGGATTTTAAATTGTTGACTTGCTCAAAAGTGGATGCCTGATTGTTGAAAACAACCCTGCACAAGCTCCAGCTTTGATTAAAACCCTCTCGGCGTCATGTCCAACCTGTCAATATCCTCATCTAATAAAACCATGTCTCACCGCTGACTCAATTCCTCCCCATCTCACACGGAATCTAGTCCCCCAACAGCCAATTACCGAGGGTTGTTTAAGTTCCCCGGAGACCTATCAACACCCAGCATCTCCCGGTCTAACCCGCCACTCCACACACACACACACACGCCTCACACTGCTGATTAAGGGATCTGAGGCTGTACTAACTCTCCTCTCTTCCCCCATCTATCCTCCCTAAAACACTGCTTATTATAAATCTATCATTATCTCTTGATTGAGAAATATACACTTCATTCGGATGTCTCTTCCACGCACCATTAAAGGACAAGCTAATACAGTAATCAATATGCTGCTGGTAATAACAGCATTCTGTGAGTACAACTGATTTTTAATCACTGAAGCATAAAGTTCTGGCTCATCACTGTTCATCCCACTATTTTATAAAACACAGTTGAGGATGGGCTAATGAGAGCCCTTAGCAGACTCATTTTTCATTTGTAAGCACAAAAGAAACCATCAGCAGTCTGGCCTGGTATTAATAAGAACATCATCTGTGCTGCAGATCTGATTTCTCCACACGTCTGAAAGCAACGCCCCGACCAACTGCGGCTCAGCCTTTCAAAACACAGCTGATGGATGACTGCCCATGAACTCTCTGCAATCTCTACATTTTCAATTATCTTTCTTGTTTTATAAATTATCCTCAACGAGAACAACAATGCCTCCGACGCCATTAATTGCACCAGGGTTCTACTGTTTTTCAACATCAGGTCACTTTAGTATTTCCATATTTCCTCTTAAGCTACTGGCGCTTCACTTATTAATTTCAGTGATAAGATCATCCATTAAGGTATACGCTGAGCAGATTCCCTCAGAAGTGTGTACTGTCCACAATCAGCCATGCATGTTGTGATAAATCGCTGGGAGAAGTCAAGCTCTCCAACAGCACTACTGTGACCACACAGTATTAATCACAGCAGGACAGATTATTACCCGTCCTCCATCCATCTTTTGCTGGTGACATTGCGGGTCTAAACAAACAATAGTGTGTTGGTATTATCCACAACGTGCAGTATGTTATGAGGCAGAGGCAGACACTCGTTATGGATCCTCGGGCGGAGACTAAGTAGCCTCTGCTGGAAAACTGACTCGCTGTACTTTTTTTTTCTGCTGCAATTTGGGCTGATACGATGATTTATTTGCAGAATTGTCGAGTAAAGAGAAAATAATGACGTTTGAGAGGTAATAGGCCGCTAGAAGACAGTGAGAAGAATTATCGCTGTCACTTAGCCTGATTGTTGGAAGGCGAACGCATTCATGAAAAAATAAATATTTACGGGTTGATTATGACTAACAAGAGTTTCTTTGTTTGTCCTGCAGCATCTCCAACTGTCCCTCCGCTGCACTCGGAGCATTTCAAACCCTGTCATGAGAAGGACCTGGCCTACTGCCTGAACGGCGGCGAATGCTTTGTCATCGAGACGCTCAGCGGGCCTCACAAGCACTGCAAGTAAGTGACTGACCTGCTGTTTTTTTAACTGTATTATTCAAATGTCTCCTCTTCCTCTCACCTGCTGTTTATTACATTTAAAGTTTTTTGTTTCTTCCTGCTCTTGATTATATTTTTTTTCTAAGAGCATTTGACAGAAACATTTAGGGTGTGGCTGAGACTAGTTTGTGATATGGCTTCCTTGTATCATGCTGAGATGAGACTCTGTTGGATTTGATGCTGTTTGAATGTGATTATTCGGTCTAAAAAAGTGTTTAAAGTCTTACTGCTGTTGTGCATGTTTTTGCTGTGAGCTCACACAAGAGGTTTTTTATCATGCCTCCATGCTGGCAATAGCCATAGCCAGAGGCATCATGTTTTCTGGTAGTCCGTCCCGTTCTTGTAAGCCTGATATCTCAAGAACACCTTCAGGGAATGTCTTCTAATTTGGCACAAATGTCTCTTTGGACTCAGCAATGATCTGATTAGATTTTGGTAGTCATAGCTCAAAGGGCATCCATCCCACTCTTGTGAACGCAGTATCTCCAAAACATCTTTGGAATTTTCTTCAAACGTGAGACAAATGTCAACCCCGACTGAAGAATACACTGATCAGAATTTGGTGGCCGAAGGTCAAAGATCAAGCTCACTGTGACCTCGCAAAACATGTTTTAGGCTCAAAAATTCTTAGACTAATTATGACAAAACGTCACACAAATGTCTAACAGGATATAATGATGAAGTGACATTTTATATCTGAAAGGTCAAAGGTCAACTTCACTGTGACATCATGTTTTGCATAAATACATTTTCCAGCCATTACTTAATGTCATATCACAGGTACAGAAAAGGAGAAATTGGGTCAGAATTGGGGATATTAATCTTTGAAACTGTGCTGAATGTATAGATCTGTGCTGCAGTGGTATTAATGTGTGTGAAGCATCCATGTTTTCACAGACATGAATGCAAACTGTAGTAGAAACCTGACTGGTGCGTAGAGGCGCACAACCATGGGGCAATAATTCAAGTTTATTCTTTCTGAGAAAGGGGCAAGAAGAATACTTTATCTTTTTCTTGTGCCTTCGTTCTTTTTGGTCATGGGATGTTTGTTAGGTTGTGTATACTCAGTGTGTTGATTTGGTGAAAGCAAATACTAAAATTCATGCAATAAGTGTTGAATAGATCAAGGACCCATTTAGAAAGGTTCTCCACCAAAAATCTGTCTTGAGTTTCAGTCATTTATCTGACTCACTTTGGATTTGAATGGTGGTGCTGCAAAGTTTGTAGCTTGCTCCTTCAGGGAGTGCAGTATTTTCTTTTATTCACAGCAGCTACGACTGATATTATTGTTGACCTAGAGTCCTGGCAACAAAAGGTATTGTTGTACATTGAAAGTTTTCAAACCCAGCACAATCCACTTCTCTGATTGATCTGTATGTTGAAATGGTCATGCACTTTTTCCATCTCTTGCTATTGCCATGCGATCCCTAAGCTGTGCTGGAAGTAGCATATTCAACAACGTATTAGCCTAGTTAAATAATGTTTGTTTGGAATATACCCAACATACAGATCAACAGCTGAGAGGTGGATTAAACTGAAACATGGAAATGTTTCTGTGGAGATTCTGATGCTCTTTTTTTGCCATGACTTTGCATCATTGTTAGAATCTGAAAATCCAATGTGACGACAGACTTATCACAGCCATGTTTTGAGCATACAGACTTTTGATTGTTTGATACTCCGAAGATTTACTGTGAGGTGTTCCTTTGATTCAGTCTCTGCTGTTGGTAGATGTCTGTAAGACCTGATCATCTGAAAACTCTGCTGATAGACAGAATGGAGAGATTTTCTGCTGCTCAGTGTTTGTGTGTGTGTGTGTGTGTGTGTGTGTGTGTGTGTGTGTGTGTGTGTGTGTGTGTGTGTGTGTGTGTG